>CM035105.1:58437498-58969240 GCA_020205505.1 Panax japonicus | reverse complement strand
AACAGAAGTTCTCTTCATGAATAAAAAAGAAAGAATACCCCTTACGAGTACAACAAATAATATCCCTTACTAGTAAACAACAAATAATATTCCATACCTTAGAAAGAAGAGTACTGGATATAGAAGTAGTGAAGTAACAAAACACTTTTCTTATTTCTCTCTATAGTTTCTCTCTCTAGAGTTTCAGTGAATTCATAAGAAATAATGAATGAATGAGCTTCTATTTATAGAAAAATAGACTGCATAGTAACTAACTCATGAACGGTCCAGATTGATTTACTTTAATCTGACAGTCCATATTTAAAGCAAAATTTTTTAAATAAAATATAATATATTCTATTTATAATCTAATAAAACGAATAACTTTATAAAAGATTTTACTATGCAAACACTATGCATAATAAAATATAATATATTCTAATTATTGTCTAATAAAACAAACAATTTTATAAAAGTATTTTGTTTTATATAAAAAGATTTTACTATGCAAAATACTATGCAAAAACTATGCATAATAAAATATAATATATTCTATTTATAGAATAACTTTATAAAAGTATTCTATTTTATTACATTAATAATACCAATAAAACAAAACTGAGTGACTTATCACATAAGTATCAATAATTAATATCGTGTGCTACTATGCAACCACACGTATTACTGTACTTTTACTACCGAGTAGTTCAACATTATTAACGGTAAAACTTCCGCCGTTATTTTTAATAAAATATTTTTGTCGTTTTCTCAAATCGACAATAATTCCGTTGCGGGGTCCACCAATGATTGTGTTGTTGCACGAATATTCCCTTATAAAACAAATATTCCCCGACCAATCGAATATAATATGACAAATTGCATACTTTGCAAAATTTATAAATACTACCCACAATTATAATATTATATCAAATCCACACCATAATATTCAAAAAAAAATATTCCGAGAAAATAAAATTTTTATTCATAAAATCTGGGGTCTCACAATCTCCCCTCCTTATGAAATTTCACCCTCGAAATTTACGTACGTACCTGGTATACCGAAGAGGTGAGGATCTCTTGACTTCATTTCAGATTCTAATTCTTGAGGTATAACCATTGAGTGTTGAATACGATCCTTCTTATCCAAGATTTTAACACATATCTCCTCATACGTTAAATATTCTGCTATATCGTTTAGTTCTAATTTAATAATGTGGTTCGGGTCATCCACATATTTACGTAACATCGATACGTTAAAAACGTTATGAACACGCAACATACTTGGCATTAAAACGAGTCTATAGGCCACAGTTCCTACTTCATCGAGGATTTCAAATGGACCAATTAAATCGAGGGTTGAGATTTCCTCTCTTCGTCGATTCTTGCTTCTAGAATAACGCCCTCTTGAACCTTCTTCTTCACATTCATCAGCTCTGAGTATGTAGCTTGAGCAACTTTAACTTTATTGATTCAAGTCTATTCTAATCGTATATTCGTTATCTTCACATGGGTCCCTAGAGTCTTTAACTCTATCTCCATCATTTGTAAGTTATACGAAATAGGTCTTTGTGTTAACAAAATCACACTCGTAAACGTATACGATCTTCTACTCAACGCGTCAGCTACCACGTTCATTTTTCCCACGATGATATTGAATGATACAATCGTAATCTTCAACAGCTCGAGCCAACGTCTTTGGCACGTTATACGTTCGTTTTAGTTAAAGAAATATTTGAGGGTTTTAGAAATGGGTTTTGTACTGGGGTCAATACAAAATTCGATTTCACGCTCTAGGAGTAGACTAAGAAGTCTTCAAGAATACGTCAGGAAATTTATTAATAATAGAAATATCATTCAAAACTGTGAGCCTCATCCAAGACTTGGATAGTACGTCACATTGATACCTATCAACTTGTCATTGTTATTCACGATGTTGCCTACAGAAAGTCTGGCTTCGGTGCATTCCAAACAAGGAAGTCAACAATGAAAGGACCGGGGCTCTTTACTTATGGCTTGATATGATCATGATTGACTTTAGTGGTTTGATTGCTTGAATTCGTATAACAGGTTGGTTAGGAATATGAAAGCTAACAACCTTACGAAAAAATATGATGAGTAGTTAACCAATCGATTCCTAAAATCACATCAAAGGCAAGTATTTTCAAAGAGATAAGATCGACTGGTAACGTGAAAGTGTCGATTTGAATTAAACAAGATTTATAAATAGTGGATGTAACGAAGGTTTCTACTATTGAAGTTTCAGCCAATAAGTCAAAGTCTAAATTCTCCGAAGTTAAATTTAAACGTTCAGCGCAAGCAAGAGAGATAAAAGAATGGGTGGAACCGGTATCTAATAAGGTATAGATTTTGCAAGAATTTATAATTAATTAACCCGTGCTAACTTCGTTCGGGTCACTCGCTTTTTTTAGAAGTCACAAAAAATGCTCTTCCTAAAACCACCACCGACTTTGTTTTGTCTGTATCTGCCTTTGGTACCACCGTCCTAGCTGGACTTGACTTCACTATACAACAAAATTGATCTAAATGACCTTCTCTTCTTAAAATTTCCACTTCTATTATCTTGGTCATGATTACCACCGAAGTGGTTACCATTCTTGGCATGATAATTTCCCCCATGATGGTTATCATTGTTCCGATGGCCGTTGCCACCGGTATGATTATTATCGTGTTATTGGTCGTTACCTTTTGGTTGAGCTGACTCAACGGTCTCATGTGCTTCATTGTTTATCTCAGCATTTTCAGATGCCATTTTCAAACACTGTCATAAAACAAGGGTTAATTAACATATCACATATTATCCCTATACTCTGACCGACCAATTAAATATCAAATAAACTTAGGTAGGTCATACTAGCGAAGGAATTCCCCGTCTCTCCCCTCCTAGTTCTTGTCTCACATCTCAGCCAGGGATCATATCCCTAAGCTTTGATACCAACTGTGACGCCCCCAAAATTAGGTATACATCACCCATCTTGAGTCGCCAGATACATGGTACAGAATTCAAATACAACTTAATAATACAACTATCGTGTATAATACGACAAAACATAAACTGTGAGTTTGAATACAAATATTGCCTACTAGAGAGTATACAAACTCAAAAGGAGTCCTCATTACAATTATTATCACACTATTTCACAGAATAGTGAGGACTACTAATGCAAACATCTAGGATCATCACTCTGTTCCCCGACTAGTCCCAGCTACGTTCTAATTTCCTGAAAAGAACAGTGAAAGAAAGGGTGGGCTCAACTAGCCCAGTAAGAAATATTATGACTAAGATAATGCAGAATAATTTATCATTAGCCTTCAACAGTTTTAAACTGATAAAATATAATAACTATCAAGTTTAACTGCAGCGGAACAAGTAATCCATTAGAAGAGTCAAGTAGGGAATAAAATCTACTGTCTTCTATGATTTAAAAGATTTTTCATCACTTTTATCGCTGAGACTCAGCTTAATAAATAATCCACATCATCGAATCACCCCTGCACTACGGCCAAGGATATTCTTTAGTATCAAGACCACGAATTATCCAGGCACTACGGGTCAAAGATAATCGTGTTTTTATCAACGGTCCTGATCATGCCATAAAACAATTCATCTTTGCACCCTTGGCCTAAGAGAATCCATAGCCATAATCATACCAAAAACTGTCCATCAATGCACTACGGGCCAATGAGGACTTTTTCCATATCATTTGTAACATTACGGTCATGATTATACCGAATAATCCTTGGTCATAATCATACCAAGTCCATCTATGCACTACAGGCCACAGATGACTTTCAACATAATATAAACATGAGGATGATAAGAATTCAATAAAACAAGTTCAAGAATTAATTTATCCAGGAACTAATAACGTCCAAAATTGTCAACATGATACTTCTTTGTAGAGTAAAATTCAAGAATGCTCAGAAGAATATGTCCATGAAAAGATACTGGATGAAGCGCAAATATTAAGGATATTCCACTAATTTCATAGAGAATAGAAGTCAAAACTTTAACCAACTGAGTATAATAAAGAATGGAATAACAAAAGAAATCATCATGCATGCGGTACTTCGCATAAACAGATTATTCCAACAGAATAATAATAACGGAACCAGGTCAGGAAAAATTCGCACCGACAAGATGTTCCAACAGAATAATAAAGAATAGAATAACAACAGAAATCACCATGCATGCGGTACTTCGCATAGACAACTTATTCCAATATAATACCAATAAAGACGGAACCAGGTCCGGCGTAAAACGCACAGACAGGATATTCCAACAGAATAATAATAAAGACGGAACCAGGTCCGACGTAAAACGCACAGATAGGATATTTTAACAGAATAATAAATAACGGAATCAGGTTCGGTGTAAAATTAACGCACAGACAGGATATTCCAACAGAATAATAAAGAATGGAATATTAGAAGAATTTCACCATGTATGCAGTACTTTGCATAGACAGGTTATTCAAACATAATAATAAAGAATGGAATAACAGAAGAATTTCACCAAGTATAGGGTATCCCGCATATACAGGTTATTCTAACAGAAAAATAAAGAATGGAATAACAGAAGTTCTCTTCATGAATAAAAAAGAAAGAATACCCCTTACGAGTACAACAAATAATATTCCTTACTAGTATACAACAAATTATATCCCCTGCCTTAGAAAGAAGAGTACTGGATATAGAAGTAGTGAAGTAGCAGAACACTTTTCTTCTTTCTCTCTATAGTTTCTTTCTCTAGAGTTTCAGTGAATTCGTAATAAATAATGAATGAATGAGCTTCTATTTATAGAAAAATAGACTGCATAGTAACTAACTCATGAACGGTCCAGATTGATTTACTTTAATCTGACGGTCCATATTTAAAGCAAAATCTTTTAAATAAAATATAATTTATTCTATTTATAATCTAATAAAACGAATAACTTTATAAAAGATTTTACTATGCAAATACTACGCAGGCACTATGCAAACACTATGCATAATAAAATATAATATATTCTAATTATTGTCTAATAAAACAAACAATTTTATAAAAGTATTTTGTTTTATATAAAAAGATTTTACTATGCAAAATACTATGCAAAAACTATGCATAATAAAATATAATATATTCTATTTATAGAATAACTTTATAAAAGTATTCTATTTTATTACATTAATAATACCAATAAAACAAAACTGAGTGACTTATCACATAAGTATCAATAATTAATATCGTGTGCTACTATGCAACCACACGTATTACTGTACTTTTACTACCGAGTAGTTCAACATTATTAACGGTAAAACTTCCGCCGTTATTTTTAATAAAATATTTTTGTCGTTTTCTCAAATCGACAATAATTCCGTTGCGGGGTCCACCAATGATTGTGTTGTTGCACGAATATTCCCTTATAAAACAAATATTCTCCGACCAATCGAATATAATATGACAACTTGCATACTTTGTAAAATTTATAAATACTACCCACAACTATAACATTATATCAAATCCACACCATAATATTCAAAAAAAATATTTCGAGAAAATAAAATCTCTATTCATAAAATCTAGGGACTCACAAAGCTTATTGAATGTAGCAAACCGTATGAAGAGGTTTAATAGACATTAAATTAAATGTCTAGTCTAATTTATCTAATTTATGAGTATATAAATTATTTTTATGATTTATGAAGGGCGTGTATGTTGACGTAATATGGTAAATATATTAGATTTTATTTGCTATAAGTAAATAAATTTATATAAACAATTTATAATGTGAGAAAATAAAATTATTAATTATTTTTTTATATGTGATGTGTGCATGTTTGGTGTAACTGGTAATTGGGAGTTAGTGAATATATATTATATATATATATATGTTTATTATGTGGAGAAAATAAAATTGTTGGGAACAATTTGCGTAATGAAGCAAAACATATGCGAGTTAAGCATATAATATTTATATATACTTTACCCAAGAGTATTAGAATAAATTCTTATACGAAATTAATTTAATAAAGAAAAGATATTATATTTATTGTAATATCTTAAGGAAGTAAATAAAATTCTAAATTGAAGTTATGATAATGAGATAAGGATATTATATTATAATATCTTGGGTATGTAAATAATTGTATTTACATGATGAATTATGTGTAGCATATTTATTTTATAATTATAAAATAAATATGTAATGTTATGTATTATATAATTTATATATCAAAGATGGGCTATATAAATTATATGATTACAAGAAGGTAAAACGTTTTAAGAAAATTTATGTAGTAACTTATTTGATTAAATTAAGTCACTAAGATTGGGTAATTAAATTACTTAAAAAACATTAAAAGAATAGTAGAATTAATTATCTAAAGTCCAAAACAAGTGGACTAGAAATCCTAATTAAATATAGGAACAATTACATTTTATAGTACATTTGAAAACATAATTACAAGAAAAGTGCACTCATTAAATATTTACACAATTAATTTATTTAAAATTTTATTTTCATTATTAGTACATATTTATGCTTCCTTTAATTATGGGATGTGTTTTAATTCTCCCTCATCTCTCCCATAATTTTCTCCCCATCTCTCCCACGAATTTCTCCCACTCCATTTATGTTTCCCTTCTTCTTCTCCTCCATCCCTCCGCCTCCTCTTCCTCCTCCTGTCCAACCCCTCCCCACCCTCCGCCTTCCCCTCCTCCCGCCTCCCGCCTCCACCTCCTCCCGCCACCCCTCCACCCCTCCTCCTCCCGCCTCCACCATTTCCGGCCACCCCTCTTCCCTTCCTCCCCTCCTCCCCTCCTCCCCTCCTCCCTCCTCCCGCCTCCACCTCCTCCCCTCCTCCCCTCCTCCCCTCCTCCTCCTCCCCCCCCCCCCCCCGCCTCCACCTCCTCCCGCCACCCCTCCTTCCCTCCTCCCCTCCTCCCCCTCCCTCCTCCCGCCTCCACCTCCTCCCGCCCCTCCCTCTCCTCGATCCCTCCGCCTCCCACCGCCACCGATCCATTCTTTATTTTTACCGGTAACGAAATCTTCCGATAAGGTAACCAATTCAGTTTTATTTAGGTTACTAATTTATTTTGAATGTGATGCAGTTGGTAATCAAACTTTATGTAGTTGGTTACCAAATCATTTGATAAGGTAACCAATTCAGTTTTATTAGCTTACTAATATATTTTGATTGTTCTGCAGTTGGTAACCAAAATTTATGCAGTTGGTTACTAAACCTTCCGATAAGGTAACCAATTTAGTTTTATTAGGTTACTAATTTATTTTGGATGTGATGCAGTTGGTAACCAAATTTCATATAGTTGGTTACCAAACAATTTGATAAGGTAACCAATTCAGTTTTATTTGATTACCAATTTTATTTTAAATGTGATGCAGTTACTAGTCAAAATTCGTATAAAGGTAACCATTTCAATTTTTGTGGGTAACCAAATCGTTAAAAGAAATTCTGAATACCAACTCCGGCGGCGGCGGCGATGTGGCGGCGGCAGCGGTGGTGGCGAGAGAGGAGGATGATGAACATTAGCTCCTTCATAATTTTTTATTTTTAATTTTCTCATTTTGATTTGAATTTTGAAATATGGATTTGAAATTGTTGTTAGAGACAAGATTTGAATTTGAATTTGAATTATTAGTTATCCTTGATTTTAGGTTTCTTTATTAATGTGAATTGTACTATTTTTGTAATATGAGTCCTAATTACACTCTTTTTGTAATTATTTAGTTGATGCACTTTTCTTATAATTACTTTATATTTGTTGTATACTTATGTAAAGGACCCTTAAATATATAGGGTTATGTAAATTAAATATATTGGACTATGATATTTTATACATGGCCCAAACAATTAAATTGAAAGCCCAAAAAATCATGGGACATAGCCCAAAAAAACTTGGCCCAACAATTTGTGGATTTTCTAGAAGATAAATACACAAATAAAGCAAATTAAATAAAAGGCAAAAATAGTTAAAAACCAAGGGGGGAGGACCAGATTTTGTAGAGATTTTTTGGCACATGGGTATTTATTTATTTTTGCCACCTTGCAAGGCTACATTACCAACTCCTCCCTTAAGAGTCACCCTAAAAAGTCTAGCCTTTGAAAAAAATTGAGATTTGCTAAGATTTCTCACAAGATATGCTAGATCAAGGAGAGAGAGAATGCATGAGAAAAGGAGGAAGAGGAGTCGGGTGGAATGAGGGAGCCCTGTGGCCATGTGTCCTTCCTTAAAGTTTTGCTCCTAATATTTTGTTTAGATTTTCAAGTTGTACAAGATCCCAGAGGGAGAAAGACGAGATTATGAGAGAGAAAGTGAGAGATTACTTCTCATTTCCAACTTAACATGAACAAAGAAACAAATAGAAAGAAGAGAGAGAATGGAGGAGTGGTCGGCAGCCCCCATAGAGGGAGAAGAGAAGGAGTTTCATGCCACCACAATTCATCTTCTACTTTAGAAGAAGAAGAAACATTGGTACAAAAATTAAGGTATACAAACTCTAATTTAGTTTATTTTAGTTGTTTTGAACCAAATCATGGGTTGTGATCTTGAACTCAAAATAATAAAAAAAATCTTAGATCTACAGTGTATTATGTATAGATCTAAACATTTTTGGTGTTGAGAAAACTTGATCAATGAAGAAAGAAAAGAAACAGTTTTTAAAGCTTAGAAAAGTTAGTGACTGCTGCCCCTAAACAGAAAATTCGGGGTTAGTTAAAGTACTCTTAAATTCTCGGCTTTTGGTATGTTGTAGTACACTGAATAAGCTTTCCATAGACTCTAGAACGGACTAAATCCGACTTCGGAGGAAAGAGTTGTGTCATTTTAAAGTAGCCAAGTCAAAACTGGAAAACTCATTTCGGTTTAGTCCGTTTGTACGAATTTCTGGGCTGATATGTTCAGAATCTGGAAAACTGTCAGTAGGAAAGAATTGTAGTCCCGGAAGTTAGCTTCGCGTGGGCTCAAGATTCGCCTAAAAATATTTTAAAACGAAAGAGTTATGATTGTTTTAGCGAAAGAGGGTAAATCTGGAAAAAAGATGAAAACTGTTGCGAGTGGATTTTTTTGGGGCCTGTTTTAGGCTGCCTAAGAGGTCCAAAATTACTGGATGATATTTTTTAAAAATACTTTAGTATGCCATGTATAACATATCCAAAAATCAGATTAATCGGAGTTACGAGTAATACGTGAGAAAATCGCGAAGTAGCTAGTTTATTAAGCGCACGGTTGGGAAACAGCAGTAGCCAGGCAGCGCCCGCGCACGCCTGCCCAGCCGTGCGGCGTTGTGTTGTGCTGTTGTTTGACATCCTTTTCGTGCATTATTTTGATTATTTTTCGTGATCCATTTTTGCGGTGTACAATTTTTCTAAAATACTATGCCATGAGGTCTATAATACGCCCGAAATTTCGTTGTTATATGACTCATGATTTGAGAATTAAAAATGATCGAATAGGCATGTCAGAACTTGTAAACGAGCGAACGCCGAGCGTCGGTGCATCGAGCAACTTTGACGTTCGACGTTCCGAATCGCATTCCGGCAAAATAATAAATCATAATATATCTAATAAAGTCCTAACGGACCTATAACTGATATTTTATGCCAAGAAACTTTCTTTCAAGCATAAATAAAGCAATAAAAATATGTAATAAATATAAATTACATATTTAAGCGAAATAAAAAAAATATAGTTGCCTATAAAATTATTTTGTGATGCAACAAAGAATGTAAAACCTTTGAAAATTGTACTAATCATAAAAATGATATTTTGAGGTTTTCGGTGCTCAAAATGAAATTTTTGAGCTGAGATTTATGTAACGTAATATATATATATATATATATATATATATATATATATGAAACGAAAAATGTGAATAATCGTAAGATGAAAAATAAAGCGAATGTGTTAGCGAGATAAAATTTTTATATATGAGGCAACAATCGGTGTTGACTCATGAATGGACAAACTGATGTAAAAATTATTTAAATTAAAGAAATAATATAGTAAATTGAGTTTTACTATAAAAGTTATGCATTAGTTGTTTAAATTCTAAATTTTCGAGTAAAGGTAAAAGATATTTCTGAAATTAAATTTAAATGGTTTAAGCTTCAAGATGTAAAATATTTGCATCTTAAAATGTGTGAGACCTTTATTATTTATGAAACAAATAAAATATTATTACATGATTAATAATATTAGAAGGTGATTAAAATACTATTAAATAATTAATAATATTAGTAAATGATCTAAATATTATTAAATAATTAATAATATTTGTGAATGATAAATAATCTATTAAATGATTAAAAATATTAGACAAAAGTTTAAGATAATGGTTAAGTGATAGTAATATTATTAAGGGATAATAATATTACTAATGAGTTAAAGAATTATTCAATGTTTAATTATGTGGCTAAATGTTAGCTAATTTATTATTTGAGTAATAATGTTGCGAGATAAAATGTATTATGCTAATTGGGGGATCGATCTTATTAATGATAGATCTTTCATAAGAGATTAAATTAGATTGCATAGCGGTAATCAACAGTACAGACAAGTTTCCTTAACTCAAACTCGGGTTATATTTGAAAGTATGTTAGTGAATGATTATTGTTGATTATTCATGTCTAAACTGATTATTGATTCGCACTTAGTGCATGTTGCATATGTTCATCAGGTATGAAAGGTTGATCACCTTCATTACCATAAGGTTCAGTTAAATTATTCATGGTCATTGTTGACCTTTAAACATTATTGATTCAGTATTTCAATTATTGACATCTTGATTCATGTTCCTTCACAATTATTAAATTGTTGAAAACTTGAAAGCTTAGTATTCTTTCAATCATGATATATCTTTATTGAATTTAAACTTGTTGGGCAAAGTAGTTGCTCACCCTTGCTATATCATGATAATAAATTTCAGATAAAGGCGAAGGCTTGAAGAAGGACAGAGACAAAAGTAAAATACAGTAATATATTGTTATAAGGATAACTATTTAGTTATCTTATTGTAAACATTTGTAATTTTGAAGGTATATATTCAGTTAAGGTTAATAAACCTGGGAAATGTTATAGAATTATGTAAAATAAACAATATATGTTTATTTGTTCCCCATTAGATGATAGAATATGTATGATGATGAAGTATCGTAACGTACCAATTCCGAGGTTCTTGGGATCCAGATTTGGGGACGTCACACTACATGTCGTTGAGAATTATACTCTTCCCTCATATTTTGCTCTACTGGAAAAAACCGCTTCCTCGTTACCTTTTTTAATTCTGCACATGTCTCGATCGGATGCTCTCCACATCTCCGCTTGCTATGCACAACTTGATCCCCCCATGTAACTGCATGGTCAGAAAACTCTTGAACCACCAGTTTCACCTTCCCACGCTTGGAATATTCATTATATGTAAACTTCCGATCCATCTTTTCATCCCATCTCAAATAAGCATTTGGATCATTTCTGCCTTGGATTCTTTCGAGACCTATAAGAACCGTCATAATCATAATCATACACATTTGTTGTAAAACAAGGGTTAATAGATAAAGAAAAATTTCCTCACACACTCCTTCATGTGTTTCGCTCAAACAATATATCATATAATTATGAACGCTCGTGTATCGTACAATTAACTTTTAGCAGTATACGACGTATGATTACCAACAAGATTTCACGATCTCCAATTAAATCCTTCTCGCATGAATTTTCAATAATCCTCAAACTTGTAGAAACCAAGTAATCGAAGCAGATAATAATTTTCTGCAATTTTCTTTCCTTCAATTTTTTTCCCACGATTTTTTTTAATATATATTTCAACAGAAAATTAAAGATAAGTAACCCACTAGAACACTTAGCTTTGATACCAAATGATGGACTCCACGGCACTTGCTTGAGATGTTCATCGCCCGGATCATTTCTAGCACAGTCAATAAGGTGGAACTCTCTCAACACCTCAACTCAACGTCTATATTGAGACGAGAACATTGGTACAATCGATCAAGCAATCGACGATGATGCGATAGAAGACGCCACACACACATATGAATTATTGCATGATAAGTCAAATTGAATCTCACAGAAAAATATGATCAATTCAGGAGTTCTCAAAGAACCAAAAGGAGAATAATCTCACAAGTTTTATTTATCAAAGTTGTATATCTATTACATCAACTATGTATTTTATTTATAATAATGAAAGAAAAACCCTAATTCCTATAAGGAATAGAATTTGAATGGAAAACTAAATCCTAGTTAACAAATAAATATGGAAATCAAATCTTAACTAATAAATATCCTAGATAAATTATAATTATGGAAAGATATGAAAATCCCTTAAAATAAGGAATTAATTTGGTTTAAAAGTTAAAACAGTGTTGCCTCAAAAAACGCGCCAAGAAAATTTGTCGCCCTAGCACGGGGTGCGTCGGTCCTAGCCTATTCCTGGCACGGGGCGCCGGACCTACCGAACCTCTCTGGCTTTCTTGAGCGGGGCATGCCTGTTGATCAGAACTGATTCCCTCGTTGTTTTCGATGCCTTTGAGTCCCAAACTCGATCCTTTGTCCATCTCTTCTCCTTTCCCCCAAACTTGAAGCTTTGTATGAAACGAATAAATGAACTTAAAATCAAATTCAACGATGAACGCTTCGCTGTGTAGCTTCGCTCCTCCTTTGTTCCGTTCGTTACAAAATGATTTGACTTACGTTTATTATTTATCTAATCATTTTGTAACCCTCTCTTAGGGTTGTCTCCAAAATATCATGCGTGTGTCACCCTCTCTTAGGGTTGTCTCCAATATGAAATTACATTTTTACTCTCCTACAAGGTTAGTCCAAGAAAAACGAAATTTTCAGTGGCTAACATATATATATATATATATATATATATATATATATATATATATATATATAGTTGGGGGGCTAATTTTGACTTTATGTAGGAAAATTAAATTTTAACTAGAAAAAGTGAAATGTCAAACGTAAAAAAGGTGGACGTGATAATTAATAGGTATGTATGTAGTAGATGGGCTAATTTTTGGCCTAATATAAGAAAAGTAATTTTTCGCTTGAAGAAAAGTAAAAAAGTCATAATATTATGTAATATAATTTTATTTTGATTGTTTTCTTATAAAATTATACCATAAATTCTGTTTTTATTATAATAAAATTATAATATTAATTAATTCCAGTTTCTGAATTGTATC
The DNA here is from genome assembly GCA_020205505.1 of Panax japonicus. Lineage (NCBI taxonomy): Eukaryota > Viridiplantae > Streptophyta > Magnoliopsida > Apiales > Araliaceae > Panax > Panax japonicus. The sequence goes on along the minus strand of CM035105.1, from coordinate 58,956,028 downwards.
GATGAATAATAAATATTCTTATAATAATAAGAAAAGTAAAAGGTCAAACAAAAATGGAGAAAGAACCAAATTGTTTGTTTAATTATAGTGTAGATTTCTAAAATTATAATATCTAATTAATAATTAAATTATACTATACTAGATGAAATCTAATTACATTTATATTTTAATAATAAAAAATTAATTATGATTTTTTTCTTCTCAAATTATATTGTCCAAGTCAAAATAAAATTTTATTTAAACAATAGTAATAAATTAATATTAAACATGATTTTTTTTTTGATTATTTCATTGTAAATATGTGTTATTATATTATTAAAATTTTATTGTATTTCTAAAATATATAATTTAATATAGTAATTAATCTTTAGCTTTTAATTATAATAACTTAAATCATATTATTGGTCAATGCATTATATTTATACCTATATTTATTTTAATAATATTACAGCTTAATATATTCATGGTAAGGTGATTTTCATAATAAAATAGTTTCCTTATTTAAATTTATATTATCTAAATAATAGTAAAATATTAGTTATACTCAAAATTATATTTATATTTAATATTAGCATCAAATTCAAGCTAGGTACGTAAATGAACTTTTTGAGAATTTTGTTTTCTTCTCAAAGTATATTATCCAAGTAGTAAATTTAAACTTGTATTATTTTATTTTATTTTGTGTATAGATATATTTCGGTAAAACCAAAAAATAAATATTATGTAAAATAATCTTACTAATATGATTGTTTCCTTATAAAACTATATAACTAATTCCTGTTTTCTTATAAAATTATATTACTAATTCTTGTTTCTTTATAACACTGTTACTATTTTTAATTTCCGATTTTGATAGATAAATTATAAAATTTTAAGTTATAGTAGTAAAAGTAATAGGTCGAACCAAAAAAAAAAAAATCGAACCAAATCAATACCCTATCAATACAAGTATATATGGAATACATGATGCTGGCTAGTACCTATGCAAATTTCTAATTTAATGTTTCAATGTCTTGTAGTTCTATTCTCTTTACTTTTGACATGAATTAAATAGATGTCTATAAAACTCAAAATAAATTTCTAACAAAAATTTACTATTAAATAAAAAAATTTGGTGGTGAACAAGAGGTATAGAGAGGGTGGTGGTGACGGGTGAGGAGGCTGAGACAGGGTAAAATACAAAGTCAACGCAAAATTGAGTCTCTTTCTATTAAAAAATTTGAATTTAGTTGCACACATTTGAAGTTAGAACCTCAAGTTTGGAAAATTGGCCTAATGACCAACTAAGCTACATAACCTAGTTGTTATGATTTTGCAAGGATTAGTATTTATAACTAAATAATTAGATCCCCAAATTAAAAGACAAAACTGATATCCAAATTACATAATTTTCGGTAAATATTACCTTATGAAATTAATGATTAACTAAAATATATTTTAAGTAAATTAAAAAAAATATTTACCGGAAATTATGTAATATTACATTAATTTAATATTACATAATTTCCGGTGTAAAATTATGTAATATTTCATAATTTCCGTTGTAAATTAATTTTCGGTAATTAGCGCCACATGTGTAAATTAATTTTCGGTATTTACATAATTATGATTATGATGTTATAAATTTTGCATTCGATACTAATATCACTAGAAAGTAAACTCATTTTGTGAAAAAAAGAAATTAACAAATAAAACTTTATGGGTTGTGGGAGTAATTGGAAAGTTTTTCTTCTTGTTGACCAAGTTGACAAAAATAAAAAGCAGATTAGCTGGAATAGCTCAGTTGGTTAGAGCGTGTGGCTGTTAACCACAAGGTCGGAGGTTCAAGCCCTCCTTCTAGCGACAGTTTTTAACATATAAATACATAAATTTTTCTCAAAAAAGTTTGGATAATTTTTAAATTGTTTCAAATTTAATCAAGTTATATAGCCACTCATGCAGTTGAACATGAAGATACATGCTTACATTTCAAGGATGAAGTAGAGGGAAATATGTAAGCTACCAAAACTACTAAAACTCACATTCTTCATAGGCATGCCATAAAAATTACCCCGAGGGAAATAAACAATGCAGAAGGAAAAACACAAATTATACATTACCAAACAAGTAGCATGTTTGAGTTAGCAAGTACAACCAAACAGATCTCAGGTTTTGATTACAAGAAAATAAAACAAATAACTGTAGATTCTTTACACTAGCAAGTCTCAGGAAACTCCCACCATGCACTTTCATGCCAAGGAATTCACTTGCAAAATGAGTAATCAAAGAGGATGACTATTCCTGCTTGATCGGGGACTGATCAAGAAAACCATGATTCCACAATAGCAAGTTGTAGCACTGTCTTCAAAATAATGTTCCCCTGTTTTGAACTACTTGCGTGCAACTTCTTGGTAATCTGTGCTTCATTTATCTATCTTCTTTCATTTGCTAGACATCTAGGATTCCAATTTACTAGCAGAAACATTTGTGCCAAGTAGGGAATCATAGACTGTGGAGTCTAGACGGTCAAGCATCTTCATGCTGTTACAGAACTTCTCCGCTTTGTCCACATCATTTTTCTCCTCGAAGTATCTCAGAAACATCCTGATAGTTTCATCAGTTGGAAACCACTTATGTTTCTCCGGATTTTCTTTAGATGCACCCATCTCCAAGTACTTTAAAGCCAAATCTATCTGGCGCTTCTTTATGTAATAGTTCGTTAACACTTCAAAAGTCCTTAAATTGGGTTTAGCCCCACTTTTCAACATGCTTTCATAAATTAACTCAGCTTCTTCAATCATGTTACGCTTAAGGTAAGATTCTAAGATGACATTTGGAACCCTGACATCATAGTTTGAGCAATCTGATTCCCACTCTCTGAAACATTTTTCAAGGGCATCTACCTCCCCCAAATTGGAGAGAGTCAAAAGCATGATGAGATAACTAACATTACTGGGCTTTGGAAAAACCAACTTCAAAGAATCCCATGCCCGATTAACCCCCACTAAATTAGATGTTTTTGCGTACAAAGTGATTAGAGTGTGAAAAGCCTCACGATCACGCAGATTTTCTAGTTTTTCCATGTCACTGAGAGCAGCACTGGCTTTTTTGACAACACCTGCATTGACATAAATTGTTGCTAGATTTCCAAAAGTAAACCAATCACACTTTACCTTATTTGTTTTCATCTTCTCGAGAACTCCTTCCACTGCATCTAAATCCTTCAAAGAGGCATAGCTATTCAGCAGCTGATTATAAGTATACAAGTCTGCAGCAATGTTCTTTCGCTCCATTTCTTCTGCTAGTAAAGGAACTTTTTCAGGCTGGTCAATGCTCAAGTAAAAATCTAGCATAGTATTATAATTTAAAGTGGACGTAAGATCCAATTTCTTCATCTCCTCAAAGAGCTTCAAAGCCTTATCTAACTTTTTTTCCTTGCGGTAACAGTTAAGAAGAGCTCCATATGTCTTCTTGGTCTTCGCGGATCCTTGAAGGCTATCAAAGTACTTTTCTGCTGATACTAATCCCTCAATATTGGCAAGAAGATCTATGCGAATGGCACGATCAGCATTGTTCATTCCATACTTGGTTTTTTCCATCCATTCATATATCTGTAATAAAAACAGTACTTATAGAATAAGGGAAAGGTCACAGAGGATAACAATCTAGAAACAACTAAAGTAGGAAATCAACTTTAAGGAACTCAGTTACACTTATTTTGCCATTTACAGAAGATTTCTACTTGGGTCAAAATCAAAATGGGCATAGGTAATTCACAGCATAAACCCCCTAACAAATATTGGAATCAAACATGTCAAACACGAGCACTGCCACAATTTCAAGTCTATTCCCCAACAAATTCACAAGCGTTATATAGCAAAACATAAGTTTCTCCAAGGTTCCCCTAGTTTCCCTCCTAGCCAGTTCCCCCAGGTTCCACTTAGGACCCTAAGATTGAAATGTAATAGTATAGGTTGCACAAAAAAAGGAGGGCGGGGGATGATACATGTTAATGTTATTATACATATAAATTTGACCATCTGATTGAGTTTCTCCATTCTTCAATCAAAAAATCTGTCGATCATACACTTGCAAAAAAAATTGTGCACTTAACAAATGTGTCCAAGGAATTGGTAAATTTCTTCTAGCAGTCACATATTAACAAACTTATTTAAGTAGATGGTATACATAGCCTGCACAACTCAATATTTTAAGGATATATTTTTGTTCATCCCTAAATTTATTGAGGCTTTGGTTTAGTTTAGTAGTGACGATGGCACACAATAAACTTGAGGATATTGTGTTATTTTATACTACTATTTGCTCTAAAGAAAAATGGTTAATGGGGTTGTGGAGCAGAGGGAGTAATGTACAAACACGTTGTTACTTGTAAAAAAAATACACATAATTATATACAAATGCTACATATACAAATGATTATCTGGTGAAGTTCAAGTATACATAAATTTAGCCATCAACCACTAAAAAAAGGTATGTAATATTTGCATTACAAAAATTTGTACATCTATTCACCTGGTTGGCTTGGTTGTGTTTCTTGAGTTTGCGAAGCAGATGGACATATGCACTGATATCGAACCTCTTAACAGCCTTTCCCTCTTTCACCCAATTGTCTAGAGTGTCGGTGATGTTGGCTTCTGGGTCCCTCACAGCTGACAATTTACGGTACAAAGTCTCTCCTTTCTTTTTCGTCACGGGCTTCGCCGTCTCTGTAACTGTAGAAAAGCATCTCGGTGATGATGCCGTCATTGATCTGAACATTATCAGACGCCTTGCGCTGTTCGCCATTTCTCCTTTTGGTATCAACTCTATTGGGGGTTTAGATAGGGTTTTAGGAAGAAGAGGTAGGCAAATAAGGTGAGGCGCTGCAACTGAATGCTGTCTGAATGCTGACGTTTTGGAAGTGTAAACCTATATATACGGCGAGCTGCTAAATTACCTATTTGGCAAAGCAATTCTTCAAAGTGTTTGTTTGTGTCCTCTTAATTCATCTGCCACTAATTCGGTCAGAAATATATCTTATTTGATAAAAAAAAATTACCTATTTATCTGTGAGACAAGAACTCAAATCTTAACTATTAAGAGATGTCTTTTAATAATTTATTTAAAATTTATAGATAAAAATAACCTCAATAAATATTGTACTTCTTCAATTTTAAATTTTAAAATCATTCAAATAAAAAATTTAAATAATTTAAAAAGTTAAAATAATAAAATAATATTATTTAGATGTTTTACCCTTGGTTATCAAACAATTTTTAGTTTTCTCTTCTTCTTCTTTTTGGGGGTGGAGCCGTGGAGGGGTGAGTGGGTCTTTCTCTGTTTTTGCCTAATACACATGTATAAAATGCAAGAGAATCCCTCCCCTTCTCTCTCATTCTTTTTTATCTCCTCTCTTTGAGATAGGGATGTAAATACATATTTTTAGATGCAGATACAAATATATCCATATATGTATCTAAAAACAAATTTTAATAATTATATCATATTCGGAGGATATAAATATAAAATATGTGTATTCGTATCCGGCGAATAATATTCGAATACGGATATAATTTGTATCCATTTTGTACAATATAACAAGGATAATATATCAAATATCCGCGTCTATCTGTATTCATATCTGTGTCTGCATTCGTTCAAAATAAAATTTTAAATCATGACCAAAAAAATATTCACTTAATCAAATAATAAAATATATAATCAACTAAATAAAATAATAAAATTAGATATTATATCCATATGTAACTTTTTTATATCATAAAATAACAATAAAAGATGTGTAATGTTTAACATTTTCATATATTATATATATCACTATTAAATGCTAGCTTTGATTTTTGTATTGAATTTCAACTTTCTTTCCTTACCTCTAGGCTCTAGTTATATACTTTTTCACTTTTGCATTAATATATATACAAATTGCTATCGAGCATAGCACAAAAATACAGATATACATTTGTACCAAAAGATTGATAAACAATCACTTGATATGGGGTTGTAGTCTTACCCCAGTGTTTCACTATATATCATCACAAAATTCCCTTTTATTGGTGTGAAAATGTCTGCTCAGATTCAGATGAGCCCTCTGCTATGAACACTATCCTGCTGCCACAAAATTCACTGCTTTTGAGAAACCATTTTAAGCACATTCAGAGATGATCCAAAATCCCAAACAACCTGATTGAGATTTCCCAAGCCTATATTTTCACTACTCTCCCCTCTCCTTTTTTTTTCTTCCTGGTTTTGTGTTTCTTCAAAACACTTGCCTCCTCAATACATATCCTCTAGTTCATTGGGTGTACCTGAAGAAGCAACAAAATAAGTAGATTTTAAATGGGCAAAGTCCAAAAATATCCCTAATGTTTACTCCGATATCCCACTTACACCCTAAACTAAATTTTTTTCAAAAAAATACCCTTAATGTTACAAATTTTAGGTCAACCGTACCCCTGCCCCCAACGGATATGCCACATAGACTAACTCTGTTAAAACGTGGACAATATTTGCTGACGAGGCATGAAGAGAACAAAAATGGCAAAAAAGTCCTAATTTCAAAATTAAACTCTAATAAAAAACTTTAATATTTTCAAAATTAATCTTTAATAAAATACAATAAAATAAAAATATCCAAATTTTCTCTCATAAATTCGCCAGATCCAGATCTAAATCTTCTTTCCAAACCCTTCGATTTAATTCCAAACCAACAAAATTGGTACTACTTATTAGTGGTGGGTTTTGATTTTATGTGAAAGCTGAATATTTTTTGTTAGATTTAGTATTATGGGAACACACATAGTTGGTGAAGAAAATGAAGAAAAAACATGAAGCCCGTCTCTTTCTCTCTCTATTTCTTCCAAACTCCATCTTCCCCTATTTTCTCTCTCTAAATTTCAGTTCTCTCTCAATCACAATATGTTCCTCCAAATTGTTTGAAAGCGGGTCTCAAGTACATAAAAGAAAAAAAAAACGAATTAAATAACCAGTGCTTTTAATAATATATTTAGTTATTCACACAATAATTAAAAAAATAAAAGATAAATATGAGAGAGAGTGAGGCTCAGTTTTGTGAAAAATCAGACATGGAATATGAATCTGCCATGATTGCAACCCCCAGTTGCATGTGAGAAAAATGGATTGATTGTTGAATTTAATCAATCACATGACCTCTATAATGCCCAGAGAGAGTGAGGCTCAGATTCACCATCTCTCAAAATTAGTATTGTAATCAGATCATTTTCAGTTCCATCACCACCACCAACCACAAGAAAAGAAAGAGGGGAAGTTACCCAGTTGGGTTTGCTCGAAGTTTAGATCTGATCAGAATTGCTCGGAGTTTAGATCTGAGAAGAATGGTGGGTTTAGAGAGAGAATGGATATGGATTTTTGGTAACAAAAATCCTCCTGCTCCTGATACTCTGCAATGGTGAAGAAGGTTGCAGATGGATTTCTAAGTCAATTGCTGATTCTTGGAGGTGTTGACTGTATTGATGGGAAGAGATCGAAATTGGAGATTAAGAAGATTCGTACGCAACAAAATTATTTGTAATACGACTATTAATAATTTAATATAATAAGTTTATAATACCCTCTTTTCCATGTATGCATTGTCTCGTCAGCAAATTTTGTCCAGGTGTCTGCTTCGTTTGCCTTGGTGGCAAGTCTGTTAACGGGAAGGGCATAGTTGGGCTGAATTTTATAACGTTAAGAATATTTTTGAAAAAAAAAATAATTTAGAGTGTAAGTGGGATATCAGAATAAACATCAGAGATATTTTTTGGACCTTTGCCCGATTTCAAATTGCAAGTCAAGCTAGTTGGATAAGTCAATGCAATTGATCCTCCATTTTTGTTTACCTTTTTCATAATATGTTGAGCTATTAACCTTCTCTTCTAATATGACAACTTTTATCCATGCCACCCCACAAGCTTGTACTCTACCAACAGCCAACAGGGCTGTTGAAAAGAAAAATACATCAGAGACTACTTAAGCAGAAGGTTGTATGGTGGTTCATTTCTTCTACTTCACATATTTTCATCCTCATCTTCGTCATAAACAACCTTAATACGTACCCAACTCTTTTACCTGAATCCCGCCAATTTATAATCTTAACGGTAACTTCATCCCCAGCTTCAAACAAATTACCCAACTTCCAATGACACAACATTATTAAATCACCATTATATTTCTTAGTGTTATTCCTTGAGTATTATTATATATACAAATTATATAAACAGAATTAGAAAATAAATAATTTTATAATAATGACTTACAAGATGTAATTGAGAAAACTTTTAAAACCAAGTCAATTGTTGGACAGTCTCTCCTTAAAGCAGATTTCGCCCCTGCTATCGGTGCTTACGGATGGAACAATGGTCGTCTACTTCCCAGGATAAAATGGTCTTCAACTCTTACAAGAAGCACTTCAATGGAAGAGTTCCACGAACCAACAAAATTCTGAATATTCTATGACTTTTATATGAATACTCTATATGACTTTTATATGAAGAATGAATCGTTGAAGTTGAAGTTTTGGGTAGATTTGAAACCTATTTATAGGTTTCCAAATACCCCTTTGAAGATATAAATCCTTTCAAAAGATTACATCCCTTTGAAAGGTTATATCCATTTGAAAAGATACATTTCTTTGAAAAGTTACATCCCTTTGAAAAGATACATCTCTTTGAAAAGGTACATCCCTTTGAAAAGATACATCTCTTTAAAAAAGTATGAACCAAAGGTCACACCTATTGGTTTTATTTCATTTATTTATTTATATATATATCCAACACTAAGAACTTGGAAAAGTAGGTTCATATGACCAATTCAGATCCTTGCATGGTCTTATTACTAAGTTCACTCCTTGGACACGTGGGATGTCGTCTCTTATAAGCAAAAACAATACACGCATTCAAGCCTCGGATCCTAATTCCTAGTGTTATTAGGAAGGCAAGGCACTGTGAAGGATATTGAGGATGAACCCCGGCCTATTTTTAATATCTAACCGTCCTAGAAGCTCCGTTCCGAGAAAAATTGTGCTAAACATCCCAAATTCATACCTGACTTATGCCACAGAAAATAAATAATGTTAACTATCACACCACACAAACACAAATACACACAAAAACAGATAGAGTACCCATATTTTATCAAAGATATTCTCCTTGTTAGCACCAAGATCCGTCCACGTGCTCCAATCACCAAAGGACACCCCTTCCACCTCCATGGAACCTGTTAGTGCAATCCCTCTCTCCACCGTCCCGGCTCCACCTACAGCCACCGGGCCCACCTTCACCACTCCTCATACCCCCAACCTTAATGTTGTAACTACCAATCCCACCGTCGTGTCCATGACTGGTTGATTTCACAATCAATGAATTTGTGCAAGTGTACACAGTCAACAAGTAATAAAGTGATAAGATAAAGTGTCGATCCCACAGAGAATTCTAATCAATAAATTCCAACTACTAGCACTAATCAATCCAATTTTATTTAAACAACCATAAAGTGTGATTTTTCAAAATAAGAAAACTAAATTAAGCAATTAAAAGAGATTATTCTAAAATTAAATCAAACAAATAAAAACTAAGATTTGTCGACGAATGAATTCAAATAATTAAGGTTAAGACTCCAATATCCCCAATTATGAACTATAAACCAATTACCCAATTATCCCAATTATTATGCTTACTGAATTGTTAAAGGGAATTCTAAGTGTCAAAAGCCATTTTCCAAGTGATCAACTAACTTCTATTTAATCCAATTAATCTTGCGATATTCCTATGCAAAACAATTAAATTAAACTCATTAAGTTCCAATTCCCAATTTGTTACATTCAGTGAATAGATATCCCTATTCAATTCACGACCCTAATTATTCTTCATGCAAATAACTAAGTATACATGTTATCATGTCAAGTTCTAATCCTAGATCTCCTCTCCCGAATCCTTCTAGAGTAACAAGGTAATTACTGGCCAATTAATTAATCAATAAGCACAAGACAAGATAAACAATTCATTTTGGCATAAATAATTGGAATAAATCGAATAATTAATTTATAGACATAAAAGGTTCAATTGTAGTCTTAATGAAAGAATTAGTTCATAACAGAATTTAAAACCAACAATCTTTTGGAAAACATCCTTAAGGAATTACACAAATTAAAAATAAGGAGAAGAAGAAACTCTAAAGCTAATCCTTCAATCTTCAAGTAATCCTTTGCTTAGCCTTCAATTGTGGTAGATCCTCTTTTTAATTTCAGCCAATTAGCCTTTATAGACTCTCCTCCTCTCACCACAATCCTTTCTCAAATCAACCTCTCAATTAGACCACCAATCCAAGTCAACCCGTCTGTCCACGCACACAAATAGTCAACCATAGCCGGGCTCCAGCGCCCCGACACTGCTTGTAGTGCAATCCAGAGCGCCCCGGCGTTGTACTTCATTTTAATTACAAAAATGTCATTCAATAGCTCAAATTCCCAATTCGCCCCTACATCTCCCGAATCTGCAAAATAGCAACTAAACACAGTAAAAATTCTTCTAAAAGACTCAAGAATACAACAATTTAAGCCCAAGTATATCTAATTCATGGGTATATTATCCCAATCATCAATAAACTTCTTGATTAAGCAGATATATCAATTTTAGCTTAGCTAAAAAATGCTTCTATATAAGCAGATATATAGTTTAATGCAAATTTATAAAAAATTATTTATTCTTTATAATAAAGAATGTGTTTCTATCAGTTAAACAAATATAAATTTAAGCTCAGATATAAAAGTTTAAATAATTTTTATATATAGAGTGAAAATGCTTCTGAGTTAGCAAATAAGTTATTTTAAGTTTTGAATCAAATATGATTCTAAAAAGCAGATATTTAATTTTTGTATAGATTTATAAAGAATTATTTATTCTTTATAAATAAAGAATGTCTTTTTATGTTAAACATACAAGGCTTTGATTTATGATATAAAAGTTTAAACAACTTTTATAGTGAGTGATATGCTTCTATTTAATTAGATATATTCACTTAAGTTTGTGATATAAAAGTTTAAATAACTCTTATATTATGCAACAAATATTTTATGAATAAATAAATTTATGATCAAATAATTGTAATGACATATATCAAGTATAATAAATAAATCAGTTAAACAATACTCCCTCCGTCCCAAATTAACTGCTCAATTTTGACCTTTTTAAGTCAAATTGACTATTTTTAGAATTAATAATTAAGCATATATAAATATATTTCTAAAATTATAAAAATTAGGATTAGTAATAAATTGTATATACTTTCTTTTGGTTATAATCTCTTTACCTATATTTTAGCAAAAATAGTAAAAAGATTAGTTTTAAAAATGGTCAATTTGACTTTAAAAAGTCAAAACTGAGCAGTTAATTTGGGACGGAGGGAGTACTTGATATTAACAAATATATTTATTTAATTCAAAGAATATATAATAATATTTTATCTATTATGTGAATGATTATAAATAAGGTCACTTAGGACTTTGAGATCATGTACGGCTAATTCCCTCATTTAACTAGAGGAATATCTCCAGAATCTCGGTTTCTAAGTACTGAAAAATTTATAATTTCACAATTGATATTTATATAAATATTATAGATCACTTAGATTTTCAAATCCGGTTTGGATGATTCACTTTTATTAGAGGAATATCTCGGGATTGTTTTGAACTATCAAGTATTGATCTACTTTACGATATATATATTTATATAAATAATATCAATAAAAGGCCACTTAAGACTTTGAGATCTTGTACGACCAATCCCCTCACTTAAAAGGAATATTTTCATAGTTTCAGAGTCTAAGAACTAACTTTTTATTTAATAAATAGATGAAATATATATATATATATATATATATATATATATATATATATATATATAATTGTGTATAACAATTTATATTCATATATCTATAAATCTAAATAAACAAGAGATAATTCGAATAAATTAAATCAAATAACTTATCTCAAATACTTGGACCAATTTCCTCTTCTCAAATGATTAGAACTTTGATAAGAAGATAAAGAAACCTTCTTAGAGAGAGAGTATGTAGGCAAATAGATTATAAGCTTTTCTTAGTTTGTAAATTGGCAAGTTGAAATGAAAGGAAAAGCCTCATATTTATAGATTTTTGAAGCTTGGGGTAAAATGTTAATTTTTCATTTATTTTTGAAAACCGAAGGCTTGAATTGCTTGATTTAAAATGAATGGCTCGGATGAATTAATGGAGCACACGGATTGCCAACACATATAGGAAGCCCATCAAAAAAGGTTTGCTCCTTCTAAATTAATTTTTAGCCCACTCAAAATATTGACTTCCTTTGCCTTAAATGCTCATATGCTAAAATCTCTCAAATCTTTTAATTCCCAACACATGAGTTCGGATGAGATAGAGATTGTCCAAATATGATTGTCACTTTGAATATTCTTCAGCATACTTCTTTTAGTCAAAAGACTCAAAGGCATAAAGACTTTAGAATATGCAAAATTAAATGCCCAAATTTAAATCCAATTTTGTTAACATAGGTGGAGGTTTTTCAAGCCTTTATTTACACATATAAGCACACAAATTATACACACATGCACATAATTATTTTCAAAGCCTCAAAAACAATACTATTTAATTAAAAATACTTTTACCCTTTTTTGTGAAAATAATTTTGAAAGCTTGAATATAAACTTATTTAAAAGAAAATAGGAATTCTCCTTGCCTTGGAGAAATGTTATTTTGTGAATTAAATTATCAAGATCAAAAAAATATTAATTCAATAAGATTAGAAAATATTCTTGATCAAAGTAAATAAGATAATTAAAACAATTATAATATAAATCATATGGAGAAGATTATACCCTTTTAATTAATCTATTTACCAATTATTGTTATCATCAAAATAAACCTAAAAGTTAGACCCAGCACACTCCACAAAGTGCTTTGTTAAATCCTTGTATGTTGCTACCTCTTTCACGACATCGGGATGCACCTCTACCACCTCTGCCTCTTCCTCAATCATATGAGACATTCAAAGCTTGTTCATCACCTCCATTGTGATCGTTCATTCTTTGTTCATGAACAAGTAAGCTACTTTGAAGCTCATATATGGTAAGTTTATCCAAATCATTAGACTCCTCCACCGAACATACCACATAATCGAATCTGGAATCATCAATCTCAAAATCTTCTCAATGATTATAACCTGCTCCATCTTCTCTCCACGAACTTTCATCTTATTTGCAATAGTCAGTGTCCGAGCAAAATACTCATCCACTTTCTCCCCTTCTTTCATCTTCAGAACCTCAAATTCTCTTCTTAAAGCTTACAATTGAGCCCTCTTAACTCCTGTTGACCCATGTCATTTGTGACAACCCCAAAATAGGTCCATTCCATCTAACACATTCTGAGTCGCCAAATACATGGTACATAAAACAACTACAACTTTAATACAATAATTGTCGTGCAAAATACAACAACATAAATGCTGTGAGTTTTGATACAAATATATACCAACTGTGACTCATGTCCCAACCTTGGATAGCACATCACAATGACACCTTACATAAAGGTACAGTCAAAAATTATTTTACAAATTAGAATCTTTGAAAAGTGCTCAAGGAAACCTTCGTACATGGGAGGCCATGCGTCTAGGTTATGATAGATATCATATGCCCATAGAATTATCCTTGGTTGACCCAATAGATCCCAAAGAAAAATGAGAAGATTACTATCATCTTCTTTCCAATTGTGAGTCTTCTCTTAACATATAATTATCTCCACTGTCTCTAATTGAGAATTATACTCCAAACAAACACCAGGATTATATAGGTAGTGCTCGAAGATATACTTTGTAAGTGGATGTACACACCCTTCAAAAGTTAAGTTCACCTCACCCTATTCGGTTCACCAAAATTAAATATCAAATGACGTATATAATATGTGACAACCCCAAAATTGGTCCAATCCATCCAACCTATTCTGAGTCGCCAAATACATGGTACAGAAAACAAATACAACTTTATTACAACAATTATCGTGCAAAATACAGCAACACATATGTTGTGAGTTTGGATACGAATATATATCAACTGTGACTCATGTCCCAACTGTGGACAGCACCTTATAATGACACCTTACATAAAGGTATAGTCGAAAACTGTTTTAAAAATTAGAATCTTTGGGAAGTGCTCAAGGAAACCTTTGTACATGGGAGGCCATGCGTCTAGGTTATGATAGATATCACATGGCCACAGAATTATCCTTGGTTGACCCATAGACCCCAAAGAAAAACGAGAAGATTACTATCATATTCTTCCCAATGGTGAGTCTTCTCTTGACATATCATTATCTCCACTGTCTCTAATTGGGAATTAAACTCCAAACGAACACCAAGATTATATAGGTAGTGTTCGTAAATATACTCAGCAAGTGGATGAGCACATTCTTGTCTTATGATGATACGAGGTTGTATGTCATTAGACATCTTGTATGATAGTGGCAAAACACCTTTCCAACGTTGGGTTCGCCTCACCCTAGTTGATTCACCAAATATAACTACTAAATGATGACCACCGTTCAATTCCCCTGTTACCCCCGCTCGACCCAGCTACACTCGTATTACCTGAAAGGAATTATGAAGCAAAAGGTTGAGCACAACTGGCTCAGTAAAGAATATTATGACTAAAGATAAATAAATTATCAATAGTCTTCATTAGTAATAAATCAGAGATTTAGAACATATGGTAGATGATAAAACTTTTTAACCATAGTTACAGTGGAACGAGCAATCCATTAGAAGAGTCAAATAGACCATAAAGTCTATTATCTTCTCCATGTTAAAAGTCCACCAACAATGTTTTATCCCTGTAACATCAATCAACAATTCATGTCCACAATCACATGTATAACTCATAATCGTAATTATAGTTCTAAATTCCTTTTCACATTCAGGACGAAGATAATTTTCATCATCTGTCATAACCTGAAACATCAAAGATCATGGTAATACCAAATCACAGTTCCTGTTCATAATCATACTAATAAATTCATCTTTGCACTACAGGCCAAAGATAGTCATCAACAGTTCATCTTTGCATTACAAGCCAAAGATATTCAACAACAGGTCGTCTTTACACTACGGGCCAAAGATATTCAATAACATGTCATCTTTGCACTATAGGCCAAAGATATTCATATCTCAAAGAAATACATAATCATTTCAGAATTTATATAAACCATAATTATAATAATGTTGATCAATTCACCTTTTCACTTAAGCTAAAGATATTCAATTATAAATTTAATGGTCATGATCATATCAGTCAACAATTCATCTTTGCACTACTGGCCAAAGAGAACCCATAGTCACGATCATACCAATAATCTACCCATCTTTACACTCAAGTCAATGAGAAATATCATCATTAGGGTTATAAAAATGTTGTATATGATAATAAAATCAATATAATCAATACATAGTTTTAATCTCCAAAGTAATATTCATAAATCAACTATAATTTGGTTAGAAAAAGAAACCAATTTTGTCGTGAATAGTTCCTGTGAATAGTAACTCGTGAATAGTAACTCATGAGTAGTAACTCATGAATAGTAACCCACTGTGAATAGTAACTCGTGAATAGTAACTCATAAATAGTAACCCCGACATGAAAAAGTTCCAAATTTGATAAAAATTCAAAACAATATTTTGGCATAATGATATTGAAGAAATAATATCATTTATGAAGAAAATAATCTCCCTTACTATCCCTTAGAATCCCTTACTATCCCTTACCTCAAAAGAGCAGTACTTCTAACTGGAATAACGCTGAACGAACTTGCACCATATAGCAACACTCAAGATATCAAAATACTCACAAGAATACACTCGATAATATAGAGAGAGAAATAGAGATAAAACTTCAGTTTTTGGTGTGATTTTCAATTCTAACCTAAGCACCCTATTTATAGGAAAATGTTTAGAACACCGAAGCAGAAAATTTAATATAATATTAACATATTATATATAAATTTTCTACGCACTCATTCTAAGATCTGAACTCAGCCACCTTGCACATGCTAATGATGCCAACCAAGTATAAAAAACGTTTTTGTAAATTAAAATATTTAAAACTTTCAAAAATCAATTATTTCGGAACTTTAGAACTTCAATAATTCATAATAAATAGCCTTTTTATCAGAAAATTCGAATCACGTGAATTTTTATAGGAAATTCAATTCTCTACAACTTTGCAGAAGAAAGGTTTTCCAAATTCCAAATAGAAATTGACTGAAATCCATAAACGGATGATTTTACAGTCTATAATCAAATTTCAGTCAAGAAATGGGGTCCACCGACACACAAAATATGTATTAATCATTTAATGCAACAAAAATACTCTTCCTTCTCATATACTCATATATCCCACATTCATTGTAAAAATATCACCAGTATTATATTATTAAAATAAAATAATAAATTATTTTATCAGAAAAGATAAAATATCAATTTTCAACAATTGTCACTTTAAAAATTTTCTCCATCTATATCCACATAAAATGAATATTTTTCTTATCATATAAATCAATAATTAATTATTCACAAATAATATTACAGAATCACAATAATGACAACCAGGCAGTTCCCAGGAATGAGGGGGCTTTCCAAGAAGAATTTCTCCTTATTGGCGCGCAATTAGGTGACCAAACCTCTCCTTAGACAGAACTTTCTAGACATTGCCAATAATGTTATCTAATAATATTATTCAGATAATATGAATTATTTCTCTAATAATAGAAAATACTGTGTAGTGACAATTATTAAAACAACAGTAATATAAAATATCAACGCAACAATTATTAAATCAATAAAATAAAATACTGAACAGTAATTACTGTAACAATTATTGAGTAGTGCCTTCTTACGTAAGAATCAATAATTGGTGCAATACCGTGTGCTACTGTGCAACAACGCGTATTACTGTGTTTTAACCACAGTGTATTCCAACAGTATTAACGGTAACAACTACGCCGTTATTTGTAAACAACTTATACTTGTCGTTTTCTTCATTAAATCGATTTTCGTTATGGGGTCCACAAAAGACTGCGTCGTCGTATGAATATTCCCCGACAGGAAGAATATTCCACGACCAAACGAATATTCCTCGATGACAATGAGTATTTTATAACCACTTGCTTATTTAAAAAAATTTACATATATCACCCTTAACTTTAAACTTTTATCAATTTAACTATTTACTAGATAGAAAAATTAAATACTTTTATTTCATAAAATTCGAGGTCTTACAATCTCCCCTCCTTATGAAATTTCGTCCTCGAAATTTACGTACCTAGTATTTCAAAGAGTTGAGACTACCTTGCTTCCATTTTAGATTCTATCTCCCCTGTCATCGTGATTTCTCCATTGCTCATCTCCTGTATTTCAGATATCATTCTAGAATACAGCTTCAAAACAAGGGTTAATTAAACAAATTATCATATCACATAATATCCCGATATTATGACTGACCAACAAATAAGCTTAGGTAGGACACACTAGCGAAGGATTTACTCATCTCTCCCCTCCTAGTTCTATTCCCTGATCTCCGCCATAGATCATATCCCTAAGCTCTGATACCAACTGTGACTCATGTCCCAACCGTGGACAACACCTCACAGTGGTACCTATCAGTTTGCCACCGCAGAACGGCGTCCCCTACGGAGAGTCTGGCTTCGGTGCATCCCCCATCAACAGGAAGTCACCAGCAAGAGGCTCGGGGCTCTTTACTTATAGCTCTGATACCAACTCTGACAACCCCAAAATTGGTCCAATCCATCCAACCTATTCTGAGTCGCCAAATACATGGTACAGAAAATAACTACAACTTTATTACAACAATTGTCGTGCAAAATACAACAACACATATGCTGTGAGTTTGGATACAAATATATATCAATTGTGACTCATGTCCCAACTGTGGACAGCACCTTATAATGACACCTTACATAAAGGTATAGTCGAAAACTGTTCTAGAAATTAGAATCTTTGGGAAGTGCTCAAGGAAACCTTCGTACATGAAAGGCCATGCGTTTAGGTTATGATAGATATCATATGGCCACATAATTATCATTGGTTGACCCAATAGACCCCAAAGAAAAATGAGAAGATTACTATCATATTCTTCCCAATGGTGAGTCTTCTCTTGACATATCATTATCTCCAATGTCTCTAATTGGGAATTAAACTCCAAACAAACACCAAGATTATATAGGTAGTGCTCGTAAATATACTCAGCAAGTGGATGAGCACATCCTTGTCTTATGATGATACGAGGTTGTATGTCATTAGACATCTTGTATGATAGTGGCAAAACACCCTACCAACGTTGGGATCGTCTCACCCTAGTTGATTCACCAAATATAACTACTAAATGATGACCACCATTCAATTCCCCTGTTACCCCCGCTCGACCCAGCTACACTCGTATTACCTGAAAGGAATTGTGAAGCAAAAGGGTGAGCACAACTAGCTCAGTAAAGAATATTATGACTAAAGATAAATAAATTATCAATAGTCTTCATCAGTAATAAATCAGAGATTTAGAATATATGGTAGATGATAAAACTTTTTAACCATAGTTGCAGCGAATGAGCAATCCATTAGAAGAGTCAAATAGACCATAAAGACTATTATCTTCTCAATGTTAAAAGTCCACCAACAATGTTTTATCCCTGTAACATCAATCAATAATTCCTGTCCACAATCACATGTATAACTCATAATCATAATTATAGTTCTAAATTCCTTTTCGCATTCAGGACGAAGATAATTTTCATCATCTGTCTTAACCTGAAACATCAAAGATCATGGTTATACCAAATCACAGTTCCTGTTCATAATCATACTAATAAATTTATCTTTGCATTACGGGCCAAAGATATTCATCAACAGTTCATCTTTGCATTACAGGCCAAAGATATTCTACAACGGGTCATCTTTGCACTACGCGCCAAAGATATTCAACAACAGGTCATCTTTGGACTACAGGCCAAAGATATTCAACAACATGTCATCTTTGCACTACAGGCCAAAGATATTCAACAACATGTCATCTTTGCACTACATGCCAAAGATATTCATATCTCAAAGAAATACATAATCATTTCAGAATTTATATAAACCATAATTATAATCATGTTGATCAATTCACCTTTCCACTTAAGCTAAAGATATTCAATTATAAATTCAATGGTCATGATCATACCAGTCAACAATTCATCTTTGTACTACTTGCCAAAGAGAACCCATAGTCACGATCATACCAATAATCTACCCATCTTTACACTCAAGTCAAAGAGAAATATCATCATTAGGGTTATAAAAATGTTATATATGATAATAAAATCAATATAATCAATACATAGTTTTAATCTCCAGAGTAATATTCATAAATCAACTATAATTTGGTTAGAAAAAGAAACCAATTTTGTAGTAAATAGTACTCGTGAATAGTAACTTGTGAATAGTAATTCGTGAATAGTAACTCATGAATAGTAACCAACTGTGAATAATAACTCGTGAATAGTAAATCATGAATAGTAACTCGTGAATAGTAACTCATGAATAGTAATCCCGACATGAAAAAGTTCTAAATTTGATAAAAATTCAAACTAATATTTCGGCATAATGATATTCAAGAAATAATATCATTTATGAAGAAAATAATCTCCCTTACTATCCCTTACAATCCCTTTATTATCCCTTACCTCAAAAGAGCAGTACTTCTGACTTGAATAACGTTGAACAAACTTGCACCGTATAGCAACACTCAAGATATCAAAATACTCACAAGAATACACTCGATAATATAGAGAGAGAAATAGAGATAAAACTTCAGTTTCTGGTGTGATTTTTAATTCTAACCTAAGAACCCTATTTATAGGAAAATGCTTAGAACACCAAAGCAGAAAATTTAATATAATATTAATATATTATATATAAATTTTCTACGCACTCATTCTAAGATCTGAACTCAGCCACCTTGCACATGCTAATGATGCCAAC
The DNA here is from genome assembly GCA_020205505.1 of Panax japonicus. Taxonomy (NCBI): domain Eukaryota; kingdom Viridiplantae; phylum Streptophyta; class Magnoliopsida; order Apiales; family Araliaceae; genus Panax; species Panax japonicus. The sequence continues at coordinate 58,935,945 of CM035105.1, read as the reverse complement.
CAAGTATAAAAAATATTTTTGTAAATTAAAATATTTAAAACTTTCAAAAATCAATTATTTCGGAACTTCAGAACTTCAATAATTCATAATAAATAGCCCTTTTATCATAAAATTCAAATCTCGCGAATTTTTATAGGAAATTCAATTCTCTACAACTTTGCAGAAAAAAGATTTTCCAAATTCTAAACAAAAATTAACCGAAATTCATAAACGGACGATTTTACAGTCTATAATCAAATTTCAGTCAAGAAATGGTGTCCACCGACACACAAAACATGTGTTAATAATTTAATGCAACAAAAATACTCTTCCTCCTTATATACTCATATACCCCACATTCATTGTAAAAATATCACCATTATTATATTATTAAAATATAATAATAAATTATTTTATCAGAAAAGATAAAATATCAATTTTCAAAAATTGTCACTTTAAAAATTTTCTCCATCTATATCCACATAAAATGAATATTTTTCTTATCATATAAATCAATAATTAATTATTCACAAATAATATTACAGAATCACAATAATGATAACCAGACAATTCACAGAAAATAGGGGGTTTTCTAATAAGAATTTCTCCTTACTGACGCGCAAATAGGTAACTCAACCTCTCCTTAGACAGAACTTTCAAGACATTTCCAATAATGTTATCTAATAATTTATTCAGATAATATGAACTATTGCTCTGAAAATGGAAAATACTGTGTAGTGACAATTATTAAAACAACAGTAATATAAAATATCAACGCATCAATTATTGAATCAATAAAATAAAATACTGAACAGTAATTACTGTAACAGTTATTGAATAGTGCCTTCATACGTAAGAATCAATAATTGGTGCAATACCGTGTGCTACTGTGCAACAACGCGTATTACTGTGTTTTAACTACAGGTTATTCCAACAGTATTAACGGTAACAACTACGCCGTTATTTGTAAACAACTTATACTTGTCGTTTTCTTCATCCAATCACTTTCCGTTATGGGGCCCACAAAAGGTTGCGCCGTCGTGTGAATATTCCCCGACAGGAAGAATATTCCACGACCAAACGAATATTCCTCGACAACAATGAGTACTTTATAACCACTTGCTTATTTAAAAAAATTTACATATATCACCCTTAACTTTAAACTTTTATCAATTTAACTATTTACTAGATAGAAAAATTGAATACTTTTATTTCATAAAATTCGGGGTCTTACATAATACGACACATTTATCTAAAGTCTCAATAAAATTATTTTCATACTATTTAGGGAGAACCTCAACAGCTATAGACCGCCGTTCTATTCCCCTGGTATCCCCCGCTCGACCCAGCTACACATTTATTACCTGAAAGGAATTGTGAAGCAAAAGGGTGAGCACAACTAGCTCAGTAAAGAATATCATGACTAAAGATAATTAAATTATTAATAGCCTTCAACAATTTTAAATCAGAGATTTAGAACATATGGTAGATGATAAAAATTTTCAACCATAGTTGCAGCGAAACGAGCAATCTATTAGAAGAGTCAAATAGACCATAAAGTCTATTATCTTCTCCACATTAAAAGTCCACCAACAATATCTTATCCCTGTAACATTAATCAACAGTTCATTTCCACAATTATATAAATAACTCATAATCATAATTGTAATTCTAAATTCCTCTTCGCATCCAGGACGAAGATAATTTTCATCAAATGTCTTTACCTGAAACATCAAAGATCATGGTTATACCAAATCACAGTTCTTGTTCATAATCATACTAATAAATTCATCTTTGTACTACGGCCAAAGATATTCATCAACAGTTCATCTTTGCACTATAGGCCAAAGATATTCATCAACAGTTCATCTTTGCACTACAGGCCAAATATATTCAAGAACAGTTCATCTTTGCACTACTGGCCAAAGATATTCAACAACAGGTTATCTTTTCACTACGGGCCAAAGATATTAATCAACAATTCATATTTTCACTACAGACCAAATATATTCATCAACAAGTCATCTTTGCACTACAGGCCAAAGATATTCAACAATAATTCATCTTTGCACTACAGGCCAAAGATATTCCTCAACAGTTCATATTTGCACTACAGGCCAAATATATTCATCAACAGTTCATATTTGCACTACAGGCCAAATATATTAATATCTCAAATAAATATATAATCATTTCAGAATTTATATAAACAATAATTATAACCATGTTGATCAATTCACCTTTGCACTTAAGCTAAAGATATTCAGTTATAAATTCAATGGTTATGATCATACCAGTCAACAATTCAACTTTACACTACTTGTCAAAGGGAACTCATAGTCATGATCATACCAATAATCTACCCATCTTTACACTCAAGTGAAAGAGAATTTCAACATCAGGGTTATAAAATGTTATATATGATAATAAAAACAATATGATCAACAACTGCATTTAATTTCAAGAGAAATATTCATAAATCAACGATAATTTGTTCAGAAAAAGAAACCAATTTTTGTTGTGAATAGTACCCGTGAATAGTAACTCGTGAATAGTAACTCATGAATAGTAACTCATAAATAGTACTCCGTATTTATACATAGTACTGTATACGTAAATAATGTCATAAACGTAAATAGTGCCATATACATGAATAGTGTCGTATACGTGAATAATGCCGTATACGTGAATAGTAACCCCGACTCAAAAAGGTAGAAATTCCACAATAAAATCCATACCAATATTTCAGTATAATGATATTGAAAGAATAACATCATTTTGAAGAAAATAACATCCCTTAATATCCCTTGTAATCGCTTACTATCCCTTACCTCAAAAGAGCAGCACTTCTGACTGGATATCGGATATAACGCTGAAGGAAACTTACACTGATGAATAGCAACTCACCAAGTATCTAAATAATCACAAATTACACTCGATAATCTAGAGAGAAAAAGAAAGAAAACTTATGAATTCTGGTGTGATTTTCAATTTTAACTTAGCCTTCTATTTATAAGAAAATGTTAGCACGCCGAAGCGGACTTGACCTGCTAACTGATGACTTTACCTATTACTATTCTACCCACCAAAAATCAGCCATCTTCCCCAACAACCAAAAGTGGGGCCCACCCATTTCTAGAATTTTCAACCAAAATTATTTATAAACATAATTTTTGAATCAGTCACCTCATAAAATTCATAACAAATCATTCATTCATTTTTAACGGTTCAAAATTTGTGAACATATACTCAACTTATATATGTATAACATATCCAAAAATTACAACGATCCAATGGTCAGATCAAAATTATAACTCACTCAATAGAGCTTCAAGAACACCGATTTGATCTTTTAATACCTCCAATCCGATAAAATACTGATAAAATACCTCAACATTAATTCCTTCATTTATAACCACATAAATAAATCCAACATTTATATCCACATCAAATAAATATTTCCTTATCATATGAATCAATAATTAATTATTCATAAATAATATTACAGAATCACAATAATGACAACCAGACAGTTTCCAGGAAAGAGGGGGCTTTCCGATAAGGATTTCTCCTTACTGGCGCGCAATTAGGTGACCAAACCTCTCCTTGATAGAACTTTCTAGACATTGCCAATAATGTTATCCAATAATATTATTCAAATAATATGAATTATTGATCTGATAATGGAAAATATTGTGCAGTGACAATTATTAAAACAACAATAATATAAAATATCAACGCAGCAATTATTGAATCAATAAAATAAAATATTAAACAGTAATTACTGTAATAATTATTGAGTAGTGTCTTCTCACGTAAGAATCAATAATTGAAAAAATATTGTGCAATACCGTGTGCTACTGTGCAACTACGCGTATTACTGTATTTTAACTACCAGGTATTCCAACAGTGTAAACGGTAACAACTACGCCGTTATTTTTAAAAACTCGAATTTATCGTTTTCTTTATCCGACAGTTATCCGTTATGGGGCCCACAAATGGCTGCGCTGTCGTACGAATATTCCCCGACAGAAAGAATATTCCACGACTAAACAAATATTTCCCGACAACAATAAGTATTTTATAGCCACTTGCTTATTTTGAAAAAAAATTCATATATCACCCTTAACTTTGCTTTTTATCAATTTAACCATTTACTAAATAGAAAAATTGAATACTTTTATTTCATAAAATTCGGGGTATTACAGTATTTCTGCTTTATAGAGTCCCATTAGCTCTTCAAACTCTCCCTATCAAGGATTGTCTCCATGATAGTGCGATCAATGGCCTGAAAAAGATAATTTTTCACCTTTAGGTCCTTGAGTCGCTACGCCTCCATTGTTTTCTTTTGTTCCTCTGTTGGTACAACTCCACCTTCTACTGTGAGAATTCCTGACTCTATCAAGTGCCAATACTCTTTGGATCCGAGAAGATTCTCTATGTTCATAGCCCAATGGTCGTAGTGACCATCGAATTAAGGAATGACAGCTTGAACGTATTTCTTTGTTGTTGTCGTCTTACTCTTCCTTTTTTTTATCCTCACAAAGTGTTTCACTCGTTCTCACTAATTGTTTCACTCCTTCTCTCTTGTTAGGATACTGCAGTTCCTAACTTCTCTCAATCAAGCCATGTGTGGGGCTCTGATACCAATTTTTTGTAGGGGTGAGCATGGTACAGTTTGGTGTGGGGCCCTGTGTGGAGCTTAGGTACGGTTTGAAAAATACAAAATTGCACATGAAACCATTTGTGATTGGTTCGGTGCGGTTTTGAACTGTGCGGTTTAGTTTCATTTGGTGCGATTTTGGTTCCAAAATCAATTGAAATAACAAACCCGTAAAATAGTTAGCAAAATCATTCACGCAAACGTATTACGTAGTGAACACAATCATGTAGCTAATTTAACAAAATAGTTTCAAGCATCAACAATTATATGGTTAATTAATATTATGTTATCACATTTGATTTAGGAAATACCAAGTCACTCTTGATTTACAAACATAATTGATACTATTTATTCTTCATTCAACTGTGCAATATATGTCTTCTAAAATAAAATGAGAAGAATATTTTATAGTAGAGAAATTATATATACTTGTATCAAATTTGAGAAAACATGATGATTATTTGGTGCGGTTTCGATTTTATTCGTGCGGTTTTGACTAGTAACCAAACGGAAATCGTAAATTTGGGTTTTCAACTCACCTAAAACCGCCACATATGCCGGAACCGTTGGTGCGGTTTTAATTGGTGCAATTTGTGCGATTTTTGGTGCAGTTTCGGTTCCAATTTGGTTACTTGCTCAACCCTAATTTGTTGTACTCTCAAGCTCTAATCAAACAACACAAATAAATTGCGAGTTCAAACAGCTTGTTTACTCAAGAATAAATACTATGGCTTTATACAGGCCTTACAAAACTAAATTGCAAAAATAAAGCTACCACGTTTACATAACCTAAATATGTGGTCAATCTGTTACATGAATGAATCAAACCTAAACTAAAGTCCTACAAACCAGGACATTATTAAAAGAAGCAATAACTAAGATGGACTAAGTCATAGTGACTTTTTCACCAAGTAATCAATAAACCCAACAGTTTCAAATATTTTTTTTGCTCAAATTTTACTTGAATTCATTTAATTTATGTAAATATACAATTAGCCAAACCTCGGAAGGGAAGCAGTGTAAGTTTGACTAAAGGTCTTTTTTCATAAGCTGGAATTGCTTTATTGCATAAGTTGAGTTTGCTGCTGTCGTATTGAATTACGGAGGAAAAATGTGCGAAAAATGCAGATTAAGGCTGCCTTTAATTAGCAAGAGAGAGAGAGAGAGATTCGATCTAATCAGTTCAAGAAATGCTCTTTTTACTTCCTTTTTCTAGGTGTCTTAGATCTCATAGCATGTATACTATGCAATATCGTAAACTACCTAAAAACAGTACTAGTTATAAGATTTAATATTTTCTAAACTCATAAATAATAAATAATGTTAACTTTAAATTTAAAAATATCACACAACTTTTAAAAATTTAATACTAAACTTCTAATTTTTAAAGAAAGGAGTATATTCCTTTTCTTTCCCCTCTGGTTGCTTCTTCTTCTTTGTTGTTTCTTCCATATATATATATACTAGCTGGGTCCCGTGCCTCCGGCACTGTATGGACAATATGATTTATCTCAAATTTTGAACGACCAAAATAATTTATTGAGTGAGCGAAAAATTTAAAGTCATTTGTATTTTATTAAATTATTATTAGATTATTAGATAGATAGATGTATTTTATTAGATAGATATATGAACGGTGGGATTTATCCCAAACTTTGGACGGCTCAGATGATTTATTGAGTGAGCGGAAAATTCAAAATCATTTGTATTTTATTAGATATATATATATATATATATATATATATATCTAATAAAATACAAATGATTTATATATATCTATCTAATAAAATACAAATGATTTTGAATTTCCCGCTCACTCAATAAATCATCTAGGCCGTCCAAAGTTTGGGATAAATCTCACCGTTCATACATCTATCTAATAAAATACATCTATCTATCTAATAATCTAATAATAATTTAATAAAATACAAATGACTTTAAATTTTTCGCTCACTCAATAAATTATTTTGGTCGTTCAAAGTTTGAGATAAATCATATTATCCATACAGTAACGGAGGCACGGGACCCAGCTAGTATATATATATGCTGTCGTGTAAACCTGCTGACAAATCTTCTATTCCCACCCAGCCCCGTTTCTTCCTTTCCCCTTTCCCCTTTATCAGACCGCCTAGCATTATTCTTCATAATATGATGTACCATGCATATTTTGTTAGTTTTTAAAACTAAGGAAAGGAGAGAAAAGTAAAGAAAATGGTAATTTTTCTTAAAAATCTTATGTTTGTATGTTTTGTTTAAGTTACGAAAGGTGAGCTCAATTTTTCTTAGATATTTTCCTGACCAAAATGATAGGAAAATTAACGAAAGAAAAATGAGTTTATGAATTTATTTTAATTTTGTAATTACTCGCAACACATAAGCATTAAACATTTTATATTTAATATGTAAGGCTATTTTGTTTTTCTCAAAAACTCACAAATAAAAGAGAGAAAAATTGTTATACTCCCTCCTATTCAGATGAAATGACGTTTTAGGGAGTTTACTTTTATTTTATATAAGTGTCGTTTTGGAATCTCTATGCAATATTGCACTATTTTTTCCAAATTTACCTTTCTATTTAATATGCTTAGTAAATGCAATTGTGGAGAGAGAAATAATTAATTAGGGACAATTGTGGAGAATGAGAAGAGATAATTGTGGAGAGAGAAATAATTAATTATGGACATAAAAGATATTTTGTGTTATTTTTTAATAAGTGTACTTAACTCTAAAATGTCATTTAATCCGAATAGGAGTGAGTATTTGAAAACTGAATGCAGCCTATTTACTTTTTGACTTTAATCTTTACTTTTTTTTAAAAAAAATTCTTAACGAGATCAAAGGATGTCAAGTCCATAACTGCCAAGTGAGGTACAAGTATATTTTCAGTCAACTTTGGACTACATTAATTGATAGACATCTACCAAATTTTTTCATAGAATTACTCACCCATTCATCTAGAATTTTCAAAGAATTACTCGCCCATTCACCTAGAAGTTTTACGATTTGAAATTCAATGTCATGGTTCTAGACTTCTACCTGTATTAGGGGTGCAAATTACTCCTCTCTATTTTAAATAAATGAAAACTCTTCATATCGTTTTCCAAATTTAAAATATATTAAAATGTGATATTATGTTGATAGGAGAGAAAAATAATTTTAAATCTGGACCATGAAATAAAGAGTATTCATTTATTTGAAATGAAGAGGATCTTAGTTCGCACAATAGGCTCGTGGTCGGGTATTGGTTCGATTTAGATTATGCCTAGTTAAAGTTTGGTTTAGTTAAGGTCTGAACTAGTCGGGTCTAACTTGAGAAGTTTGAAAATGCCGCTCTTTTAAAACTGAAATCTTAATCTACAATAGTCTACAAAGAAGTCTAGTCTGGCTTGACTTTATCTTTGGCTTGGTCTGGTCCGACCTGAAGTCTGACCTGATTATTTATTCAATTATTTGTAATTTTAAACTTTAAAGTTAAAATTATTCATCAATGAAATATAAATTTTTACTTATTTATTATTATAATTTATAAGTTGTAATATATTAGTTTTAATTAACACATCAATAAAATTTAAAGTTTTAATTATTCATTCTTGATTTTTTGTAAATACGTTTAATTAATTTATAATTAATATATATTTTCAATGAACAAACTAGTTAGTATATATAATTTTAATAACAAGTTAGTTGATTAAATACTAATAAGAAGTTAATTTATTGTAAATATTAATATTTAACATTAAAATTTTATTATATATTCCTTGCTACTTTTAATGTAAATATTAACATTAATTTATATATCAATAAACTAATTTTTAATGTTAAATATTAATAATAAGTTAGTTTCTTGTAGATACTCAAGTTCTTTATTAATTTGGATATGCTAAATTCTTAGGGAGATTTATGATTTTGGTTATTTTTTAGATATTATATTGTAAAAATATAAGGAATAATTCCATGAAGCAATTAAAAAAACTAATTAGAAATAATGTTTGAGATATAACTATATAAGTGTTTAATGACAATAAAGAAAAGGAAAAATATATATGTATATTTAAACTTTACAAAATATATGTCCAATTGATCCTATTAGTACAAAAAAATAGAAACTAACCTTTCATTCAAAATTTTAAAGTGTAATTTACAGTAAGTTAATTTTATTTCGCATTATATAGTCATATGTATCACAGTAGATTGTATTCAAATACTATTTTTTACGAAGACAAACAGTGCATAGTGTATATATATTTAGGAAATTATTTTTCTTTATATTCCAGTTTCACCTAGATTACATTTTTCTTTAATTTAAGAGAAATATATTTATTTTTGTTTTAATCTTCCAATTTATATTGGTGTGTAATATAATGTTAAAATAAAATAAATCTAAAAAATCTTGCATCATTTTTATAAAATTTATTAATTTACATTTATATTTTTCATTTTAATATTTTATATTAATAAAAAGAGGAACCAAATTGGCCTAGGCCTGACTTTGGGCTTGGCATGACCTACATGCCTAATCAGACCATAACCGTCAAGCTTAACTTGATCCGGCAGACCTAAGTCAATGACCAAGTCTGATTTGGTCAAAACTCAAGGCCTGACAGGCTCAGACCGACCTGTTGTACATGTCTAGTTGTAGATAAGAGTATGTATTTACAATGAGTATATTTACATGCACATTTAGTGTGACGCCCCCAAAAATAGGTATACATCACCCATCTTGAATTGTCAAATGCATGGTACAAAATTCAAATAAAACTTAATAATACAGCTGTCGTGTAAAATACAACAAAACATATGCTGTAAGTTTTAATATAAATATTGTCATCTAGATAATATACAAATTCAATGGGGTCCTCATTATATTTATTATCACACTATTTCATAGAATAGTGAGGACTACTACTGCACCATCTAGGACCATCACTCTGTTCCCCGACTAGTCCCTGCTACATTCTCATTTCCTGAAGAGAACAATGAAAGCAAAAGGGTGAGCTCAACTAGCCCAGTAAGAAATATTATGACTAAGATAATGCAGAATAATTTATCGTTAGCCTTCAACGGTGTTAAACTGATAAAGTATAATAAACATCAAGTTTAACTGCAGCGGAACAAGCAATCCATTAGAAGAGTCAAGTAGAGAATAAAATTTACTATCTTCTATGATTTAAAAGGTTTTTCATTACTTTTATCGCTGATACTAAGCTTAATAAATAATTCACATCATCAAATCATCCCTGCACTACAGGTCAAGGATATTCTTTAGTATCACGACCATGAATTATTCATGCACTACGGGCCAAAGATAATCGTGTTTTCATCAACGGTCCTGATCATGCCATAAAATAATTCATCTTTGCACCCTTGACTGAAGAGAATCCATAGCCATAATCATACCAAAAACTGTCCATCAATGTACTACGGGCGAATGAGGATTTTTTTTCCACATCATTTGTAACATTACGGTCATGATTACACCGAATAATCCCTGGTCATAATCATACCAAGTCCATCTATGCACTACAGGCCACAGATGACTTTCTACATAATATAAACATGAGGATGATTACAATGACATAATAATTCAATAAAACAAGTTCAAGAATTAATTTATCCAGAAACCAATAACGTCCAAATTGTCAACATGATACTGCTTTGTGGAGTAAAAATCCAAGAATGCTCAGAAGAATATTTCCATGAAAAGATACTAGATGAAGCGCAAATATCAAGGATATTCCACTAATTTCATGGAGTATAGAAGCCTAAACTTTAACCAAAAGAGTATCATAGAAATATATGAAATTGCAAATGGATTTTCACCCGCCATGCGGTAATCCACGTATAGAGACCATTTTCATAATTTAATAAGGAATGAATACAAAGGATCATTCACCATGCATTTGGTAATCCACATAGACAGGTTATTCTAACAGAATAATAAAGAATAGAATAACATAAGGATTCACCATGCGTGTGATAGACTGCACAGACAGATTATTCCCAACAGAATAATAAATAATGGAACCAGGTCCAACATAAATGCACAGACAGGATATTCTGACAAAATAATAAATAATGGAACCAGGTCCGGCGTAAACGCACAGACAGGATGTTCCAACAGAATAATAAATAAGATTTCATCATCAATAACCAAAACCTTCATAAAAAATCTGCATATACCTCATATATGATTCTCAAGCCATAAAATCATATTTTCCAATTTTCTTACTTCACATAACATATTTAATTCATTTACTCATAACTAAACCATTTTCATGAAAAATACCAAATCAGTTCAAAAAATATTTCTTTTCTGGGATTTAGCATAATATAGTCTCATATTGAACATATATTTTTCTCATAATTTTTAAAATTCATTTACTATTTTTCATATGGCCAAAACTGTCAAATATATAGACATTTATCATAAATTGTACTTTTGTCTAAAAATTCTAAAATTTACACGGAATACTTCTATTATATACATGTACTCCCAATAAAATTTTCATTAATTTTTGAGTTAACCACAAGGAGTTATAAGCGCTTAATTTTAAAATAGTATTTTCTCATAAAATCCATAACTCTTAATCTATATATCCAAAAATCGCCATTTTTGGACACAATCAATAAAACTCATCAAATTTTCATTTCAAATTTTTTCAGAATTTGTGAAGGTTCGCAAAAATTTCGAAACTGAAAAACATAATAACCCTTAAAATCCCTTACTATCTCTTACCTCAAAAGAGCAGTACTTCTGACTGGAATAACGCTGACCGAACTTGCACCTTATAGCAACTCAAGATATCAAATACTCACAAGAATACACTCGATAATATTGAGAGAGAAATAGAGAGAAAACTTCAGTTTCTTATGTGATTTTCAATTCTAACCTAAGCACATATTTATAGGAAATTACTTAGAGCACCAAAGCAGAAAATTTATTAAAATAATATTATTTATAATAAAATTTCATTAGCACACCTTTGAATCTGAATTCAGCAATTTAACACATGCAAATGGGGCCCACCAAAGTGTAAAAAACGTTTTTCTTAAATAAAACAATTAAAACTTCCAAAAATCAATTATTCTGGAACTTCGGAACTTCAATAATTCATAATAAATAGCCCTTTTATCAGAAAAATTCAAACCACATGTCCTTTACATAGGAAATTCAATTCTCTACAATTTTGCAGAAGAAAATTTTTCCAAATTCCAAACAGATATTTGACAGAACTTTCTAGACATTGCCAATAATGCTATCTAATAATATTATCCAAATAATATGAATTATTGATCCGATAATGGGAAATACTGTGCCGTAACAATTATTGAAACAACAATAATATAAAATATCGACGTAGCAATTATTGAACCAATAAAATAAAATATTAAATAGTAATTATTGTAACAATTATTGAGTAATGCCTTCTTACGAAAAAAATTTATCATGCTTCATGAATAGTACTCGTGAATAGTACTCGTGAATAGTAACTCGTGAATAGTAAATCATGAATAGTAACTCGTGAATACTAACTCATGAATAGTAACTATAAAAAATTGAATACTTTTATTTCATAAAATTCGGGGTCTTACAATCTCCCATCCTTATGAAATTTCGTCCACGAAATTTACGTACCTGGTATTTCAAAGAGTTGAGAATATCTTGCTTTCATTTCAGATTCCATCTTCACTGTCATCATGATTTCTCCAATGCTCATCTCCTGTATTTCAGATATCATTCTAGAATACAGCTTCAAAATAAAGGTTAGTTGACATATCACAATTTGTCAACTTAAGTAAGAAAATTCAGCTTAGGTAGGACACACTAGCGAATGATTTACTCATCTCTCCCCTCCTAGTTCTATTCCCCGATCTCTGTCAGAGATCATATCCCTAAGCTCTGATACCAACTGTGACGCCCCCAAAATAGGTCCAATCCATCCAACCTATTCTGAGTTGCCAAATATATGGTACAGAAAATAACTACAACTTTATTACTACAATTGTCGTGCAAAATACAACAACACGTATACTGTGAGTTTTAATACCAACTATGACTCATGTCCCAACTATGGACAGCACCTCACAGTGATACTTTACATAAAGGTACAATCTAGAACTATTTTAGAAATTAAAATCTTTAGAAAGTGCTCAAGGAAACCTTCATACATGGGAGGCCATGCGTCTAGGTTATGATAGATATCATATGCCCACAGAATTATCCTTGGTTGACCCAATAGACCCCAAAGAAAAACGAGAAGATTACTATCATCTTCTTTCCAATCGTGAATCTTCTCTTGACATATAACATCTCCACCGTCTGCAATTGAACATTATGTTTCAAATAAACTCCAAGATCATATAGGTAGTGCTCGTAGATATACTCAGCGAGTGGATTTGCACAACACTGTCTTATGATAACGCGAGGTTGTATGTCATTAGACATCTTGTATGATAGTGATAAAACACCCTTCCAAAGTTGGGTTCGCCTCACCCTATTGTTGTTCACCAAAATCAATTATTAAGTGACGTATAATATACGACATACACATCTTAGGTCCTCAATAGAATTATATATTGTTTGTCATGCCATTTTATAATGTGTTGAGAAACTTTGACAGACCCGAACCATCACACTATTCTCCTGTTATTCTCGCTCGACCCAACTACACTCTTATTACCTGAAAGGAATTGTGAAGCAAAAGGGTGAGCACAACTAGCTCAGTAAAGAATATTATGACTAAAGATAATTACATTATCAATAGACTTCATCAGTAATAAATCAGAGATTTAGAACATATGGTAGATAATAAAACTTTTCAACCATAGTTGCAGCGGAACGAGCAATCCATTAGAAGAGTCAAATAGACTATAAAGTCTATTATCTTCTCCACGTTAAAAGTCTACCAATAATGTTTTATCCCTGTAACATCAATCAATAGTTCCTTTCCACAATTATATGAATAACTCATAATCATAATTGTCATTTTAAATTCCTCTTCGCATCCAAGACGAAGATAATTTTCATCACCTGTCTTTACCTGAAACATCAAAGATCATGGTTATACCAAATCACAGTTCCTGTTCATAATCATACTAATAAATTCATCTTTGCACCACGGGCCAAAGATATTCATCAACAGTTCATCTTTGCACTACATGCCAAAGATATTCAACAACAAATCATCTTTGCACTACATGCCAAAGATATTCAACAACGGATCATCTTTACACTACGGACCAAAGATATACATCAATAATTTATCTTTGCACTACATGCCAAAGATATTCATATCTCAAAGAAATACATAATCATTTCAGAATTTATATAAACCATAATTATAACCATATATGTTGATCAATTCACCTTTGCACTTAAGCTAAAGATATTCAATTATAAATTCAATGGTTATGATCATACCAGTCAACAATTCAACTTTGCACTACTGACCAAAGAGAACCTATAATCACGATCATACCAATAATCTACCCATCTTTACACTCAAGTCAAAGAGAAATATCATCATTAGGGTTATAAGAATGTTATATATAATAATAAAAACAATATAATCAACATATAAATTTAATTTTAAGAGTAAGATTCATAAATCAATGATCTCATAACACCTTAATCAAAATGTTATAAATCACTTAATAATCTCATAATCTAATATTATTAATACTACCACAATATTTTAATCATTTCTTAAACTTATAAACAATTTATTTTAATTGTTTACACTTTACTAATAAATGCATTTAATCATCCTAAAATGCCAAACTCATAAGATTTCATCACCAATAACCAAAACCCTCATAAAAAATCTGCATATACCTCATATATGATTCTCAAGCCATAAAATCATATTTTCCAATTTTCTTACTTCACATAATATATTTAATTCATTTACTCATAACTAGACCATTTTCATGAAAAATACCAAATTAGTTCCAAAAAAATTTCTTTTCTGGGATTTAGCATAATATAATCCCATATTGAATATATATTTTTCTCAGAATTTTTAAAATTCATTTACTATTTTTCATATGGGCAAAACTATCGAATATATAGACATTTATCATAAATTGTACTTTTGTCTAAAAATTCTAAAATTCACACGGAATACTTCTATTATATACATGTACTCCCAATAAAATTTTCATCAATTTTGGAGTTAACCACAAGGTGTTATAAGCGTTTACTTTTAAAATAGTCTTTTCTCATAAAATCCATAACTCTTAATCTATATATCCAAAAATCGTCATTTTTGGACACAATCAACAAAACTCATTAAATTATCATTTAAAAATTTTCCAGAATTTGTGAAGGTCCGCAAAAATTTCGAAACTGAAAAACATAATAACCCTTAAAATCTCTTACTATCCCTTACCTCAAAAGAGCAGTACTTCTGACTGGAATAACGCTGAACGAACTTGCACCGTATAACAACACCCAAGATATCAAATACTCATAAGAATACACTCAATAATATAGAGAGAGAAATCTTCAGTTTCTTGTGTGATTTTCAATTCTAACCTAAGCACTTATTTATAGGAAATTGCTTAGAACACCAAAGTAGAAAATTTATTAAAATAATATTATTTATAATAAAATTTCCTTAGCACACCTTTGAATCTGAATTCAGCAATTTAACACATGCAAATGGGGCCCACCAAAGTGTAAAAAATGTTTTTCTGAAATAAAACAATTAAAACTTCCAAAAATCAATTATTTTGGAACTTCGAAACTTCAATAATTCATAATAAATAGCTCTTTTATTAGAAAAATTCGAATCACATGTCCTTTCCATAGAAAATTTCATTCTCTACAACTTTGCAGAAGAAATGTTTTCCAAATTCCAAACAAAAATTGACTAAAATCCACAAACAGACGATTTTACAGGCTATAATCAGATTTCAGTCTAAATTTGTGTACACCATCATGTTTAACATGTGTTAAACATTTTTTTGTAACACACAAAACATGTGTTTAACATTTAATTCAACAAAACTACTCTTCCTCCTCATTTATTCATATATCACACATTCACTATAAAAATATCACCATTATTATATTATTGTAATATAATAATATATTTTATCAGAAAAGATAAAATATCAATTTTCAACAATTGTCACATTAAAAAAATTTCTCCATCTATTACCACATAAAATAAATATTTTTCTTATCATATAAATTAAAAATTAATTATTCACAAATAATATTACAGAATCACAATACTTACAACTAGGCAGTTCCTAGGAAAGAGGAGGCTTTCCAATAAGAATTTCTCCTTACTGGCGCGCTATTAGGTGACTAAACTTCTTCTTGACAGAACTTTCTAAACATTGCCAATAATGCTATATATCTAATAATATTATCCAAATAATATGAATTATTGATTTGATAATGGAAAATACTGTGTCGTGACAATTATTGAAATAACAATAATATAAAATATCAACGTAGCAATTATTGAACCAATAAAATAAAATATTGAACAGTAATTACTGTAATAATTATTGATTAATACCTTCTTACGAAAAAAAATTATCATGCTTCATGAATAGTACTCATAAATAATAACTCGTGAATAGTAACTCATGAATAGTAACTCATGAATAGTAACTAATGAATAGTAACTCGTGAATAATAACTCGTGAATAGTAACTATAAAAAATTGAATACTTTTATTTCATAAAATTCGGGGTCTTACATAATTAGTTTGAACGGAGAGAATTTAAGGAGTTACAATTTGGAATATAATTTCGGGTGTTACATTGCTTAATCCAGGTATGGATTCCGTACTCTTTCAGCGATATTCTTGTTAAATTTGATTTGTTCGTTTGTTTCCTTATTTTGAATTATAATTTCACATAATTGTTTCCTGTGAAATAAATATATTAGTTTCATTTTGGAGTTGATACACATGACTCGTATTTGTACTCTTTGAATTAGGATATCATGTTTAATATTTATTTTTGATAATTGTAGAGTGGTAGATGTTGCTACCTTCTTTTTGAGACCTTGTGACTATAATTTGATTTGGTTCAACATGTACATATAGAACCCTTTTGTTAGTATTATGTCGCATGTGTTGTGACATAGTATTTTTGTTAAAATATACCGTAGTGTATACCTGAGCTATAACCACCTGTAGGGGTACCACAGACATGTCGTCTTGGCACGAGAGGCATGACACTTTCCGTGACAGTGTATTAGTCCACGACGTCTCCATTTTGGGCTCTGGAGTAAATGAGCCAGTTGGTGTTTTGTTGTGAGAGGCGTATGGGTTAACCCTAGTTTTCTGTTCTACGGATTTGTGATGTTGTGCCAAACACACCTATCTGATTTGCATACATTTGGATTCGCGGTCCAATATGTGATATGTCTGTGTGGAATTATTTTGGTTGCCTGTGTGGCAACATTTGACTTGCATGTGTGGCATTGTTTTGACTTGCCTGTGTGTGTGACACCCCCAAAATAGGTCCATTCCACCCAACCCATTATGAGTTGTCAAATACATGGTACAGAAACAACTACAACTTTTACAACCCATAAACTGTGAATTTGAATACAAACATTGTCATCTAGGCAATATCCACATGCAAATAAATCCCCATCATAATTATTGATACATTATTTTACAAAAATAGTGAGGACTACTAAACAACTCTCTCTAGAACCATCATTACATCCCCCGACTCGTACTCGCTACATTCTCGTCTCCTGAAAAGAAAAAATAGAACAACAAGAAAAAGGGTGAGCTCAATTAGCCCAGTAAAGAATATTATGACTAAGATAATGTACAACAAATTATCCTTAGTCTTCAACAGGGAAAAATCTGATAGAATACAATAGACAACAAGTTTTAGATCAATAACTGCAGCGGAAACAATAATTCATTAGAAGAGTTAAGTAGAGAATGAAATCTACTATCATCTATGAATTTAAAAATCCATCATCGATATTGTATCCCAGTAACATCAATCAATATACATAAAAAATCAAATATTCATCTTTGCACTACAGGCAAAAGATATTCATCTGTTGGTCATGTTCATCTAAACACCTGTTCATCTTTGCACTACGGCCAAAGATATTCATCAATTGTTCATGTTCATCTCAACACCTGTACATCTTTGCACTACGAGCCAAAGATATTCATAATAAAATCAATCATCTTTGCACTACAGGCAAAAGATATTCAGTAACACCATCATTTAGGACTGAGGATGATGAAAAATATTTTAAAGGAAACGAATCCAGTGAAACAAAATAACAAGTATTAAGGATTCGTACTCTAAACAATCCAAGTTCAAAAATACTTCATAAATAATCATACTGAAGTAAAATTCAAGAATGATCAAAACATGGATATAATCAAAGCTAGTATCCAGAATAGATATTTTGGACAAAAAGAAAAAATGTCATTTTTTGGTGAATAGTGTCGTATTCGTGAATAGTGCCGTATACGTGAATAGTAACTCTGACACCAAAAGATAGAAATTTCACAAAAAACATCTTCACGCTTCGTGAATAGTACTCATGAATAGTAACTCGTGAATAGTAACTCATGAATAGTAACTCGTGAATAGTAACTCATGAATAGTAACCCCGACATGAAAAAGTTCCAAATTTGATAAAAACTTCCAACCAATATTTCAGCATAATGATATTGAAGAAATAATATCATTTGAGAAGAAAATAACATCATTTACCTCGAAAGACAGTACTTCTAGTTGAAACACCGGATATAGGCTATGACTTGAACTTGCACCGTATAGCAATACTCAAAGTATACTCAAAATACTCACAAGAATACGCTCGATAATATAGAGAGAGAAAACTTCAGTTTCTGGTGTGATTTTCAATTCTAACATAAGCACCTATTTATAGGAAATTGCTTAGAACACCAAAGCAGAAAATTTATTATATTATTATTATTATTTCTACAACTTCCTACGCCAACCTAGAATCTGAAATCAGTCACTGAACACATGCTCCCTTCTAGAAAAATAAATAAAAAACGTTTTTATTATTAAAAATATTTTAAACTTCCAAAAATCAATTATTTCGGAACTCCGAAACTTCAATAATTCATAATAAATAGCCCTTTTGCCAGAAAATTCGAATCTCGCGACTTTTAATAGGAAATTCAATCCTCTACAACTTTGCAGAAGAAAATTTTTCCAAATTCCAAATAGAAATTAACCGAAATCCACAAACAGACAATTTTACAAGCTATAATCAAATTTTCAGTCAAGAAATAGGTCTACCGACACACAAAATCTGTGTTAAACATTTAATGCCACAAAAAAATACTCTTCCTCCTCATATACTCATATATCCCACATTCATTATAAAAATATCACCGTTAATATATTATTAAAATAATATATTTAAATGAATTATTTTATCAGAAAAAGATAAAATATAAATTTTCAACAATTGTCACATTAAAAATTTTCTCCATCTATATCCACATAAAATCAATATTTTCCTCATCATATAAATCAATAATTTAATTATTCACAAATAATATTACAGAATCACAATACTGACAACTAGGCAGTTCCCAGGAAAGAGGGGGCTTTCCAATAAGAATTTCTCCTTACTGGCGCGCAATTAGGTGACCAAACCTCTCCTTAGACAGAACTTTCTAGACATTGCCAATAATGTTATCAAATAATATTATTCAGATAATATGAATTATTGCTTCGATAATGGAAAATACTGTGTAATGACAATTATTGAAACAACAGTAATATAAAATATCAATGCAGCAATTATTGAATCAATAACATAAAATACTGAACAGTAATTACTGTAACAATTATTGAGTAGTGCCTTCTTACGTAAGAATCAATAATTGGTGCAATACCGTGTGCTGCTGTGCAACAACGCGTATTACTGTGTTTTAACCACCAGGTATTCCAACAGTATTAACGGTAACAACTACGCCGTTTTTTATAAACAACTTATACTTGTCGTTTTCTTCATTCAATCGATTTCCGTTATGGGGCCCACAAAAGGTTGCGCCGTCGTACGAATATTCCCCGACAGCAAGAATATTCCACGACCAAACGAATATTCCCCGACAACAATGAATATTTTATAACCACTTGCTTATTCGAAATATTTGCGCATTTTACCCATAACTATCCACATTAATCAAATCAACCCTTACTATTTCAAAATAATAAATAAAGGAAATTCCTTTTTATTTAAAAATTTTCGGGGTCTTACAACCTCCCCTCCTTATGAAATTTCGTCCTCGAAATTGACGTACGTAACTGGTGTTTTCGAAAAGATGAGAATACCTCGCTTTCATTTCCGTTTCCAACTCCCAGGTCATTTCCTCTATAGCATGATTCCTCCACAAAACTTTAACTTGTGGTATGACCTTCGTGCGTAGGACATGCTCCTTCCCATCCAACATCTTGACAGGTACCTCCTCGTACGTTAAGTCTTCGGCTATTTCGTCCGGTTCTAACTCAATAACATGGTTCGAGTCGTCCACATCGGTACATAAAAAACGTTATAAACACGCGACATACTTGGCGGTAAAACGAGTCTATAGGCCACAGTTCCTATTCGATCGAGAATTTCAAATGGATTAATAAATCGAAGGTTTGAGCTTTGCTCAAATCGCCAATTCTCGCTTTTGAAATAACAACTTCTTGCACCTCCTTCTTCAAATTCATCAGCTCCGGTGTGTAGCTTGAACAACTTTAACTTTATCGATTAAAATCGATTATACTCGTATATCATCACGTAGGTACCTAGAGTTTTCATCTCCATCTCTACTTTTTATAAATTATACGAAATGAGTCTTTGATAATATCGTACTCGTACTTGTATACGATCTTCTACTCAACACGTCAGCTACCACGTTCGCTTTTCCAGGATGACATGGTCAGAACATGTTTTGGAATGAGTCTCCTCTTGAGTTCTTCGAAGCTCTTACCACATTCCTTGCTCCATTTGAATTTTATATCTCTACGAGTCAGCTGCGTTAATGGAATAGCGATTCGAGAATATCCTTCAACGAATCTCCAACTAAGCCTAGAAAGCTACGTATTTCGATTACCGACTTAGGTTGTTCTCAACTGTGACTCATATCCCAACCTTGGATAGCACGTTACAATGACACCTATCAGTTTACTACCGCACGAATATGGCGTCCCCTACGGAGAGTCTGGCTTCGGTGCATTCCACAAAGGAAATCACCAGATAAAGGCTTGGGTATAAACTTCTACAGTTGAATTTTTAACTCCTGAAGTTCAATAGGAGCCATTCGATATGAGATTTTAGAAATGGGTTTTGTACCGGATTTAAAGTCGATACAAAATTTAATATCACGCTCTGGGCGTAAGCCGAGAAATTCTTCAGGAAATACATCAGGAAATTTACTAACAACAGAAATATCATTCAAATCTGATGTACTTTTGTTCAAGTCCATAACATGGGCTAAGAAAACATGACATCCATTTTTTAATAAACGAACGACTTCATGGCTTGATATAAAAATGTTTGACTTCAATGGTTTGATTGCTTGAGTTCGAATATCAGGTTGCTTAAGAATATGAAAACTAACAACCTTTACAAAAGCAATTAATTTTGGCATGATGAGTAGTTAACCTTAAAATCCCATCAAAAGCAAATATCTCTATATAAATAAGGTTAACAGGTAATGTGATAGTGCCAACTTGAATCAAGCAAGATTTCTAAACAACGGATGTAATGAAAGTTTCTCCTAACGGAGTCTCCATAAATAGGTCAAAGTCTAATTTCTCCGTAGTCAAGTTCAAACGTTGAGCGCAAGCAAGAGAGATAAAAGAATGAGTAGAATCGGTACCTAGTAAGGTATAAACTTCGCAAAAATTATAATTAACTAACCCGTGCTATCTTCGTTCGGGTTCCTCGCATTTTGACCGGTCACGACAAACGCTCTTCCAGGAACCGTTGACTTTGACTTTTCTGGGACAGCCTTCTGAATCACCATCCCCGCTGGAATTGGTTTCACTACCGTACACTCTCGAGCGATATGTCCTTCCTTTCCATAATTATAGCATACCTTGAACTGTTGTGGGCAGTTTGGGCTGATATGTCCCTCTTTTCCGCATTTGTAACATACGACCGGTGGTCTTTCTCCTCCGTTGGAACCAGTTGCTGCTGGCACTGTCGTCTTCACATGGCCGTTGTTAAATCTCCTCTTTTTAAAATCTCCTCCCGACTCACTTCTTCTATTTTCATGGCCACGATTACCACCAAAGTGGTTACCGCCTTTGTCCATATTCTTCTTTCTCCGCTGGTTATCGTTATTTTGATTACTGCTATCTTCGGTATGATCCTGGTTATGGTCCCTCGGTTGAACGTACTCGTTATCTCACTCTAACAACTGAGCCCTGCTGACAACATCTGAATAGATAGAAAATTTATGAGAAATGAGATACTGACGTATGCCGGGTTTCAAACCTCTCAGAAACATCCGCGTCATACGTTCCTCATTCTCCACCAAATGAGGTGCAAACCTGGATAACTCCGCGAACTTCGCCTCGTACTGGGACACCGTCATGTTATTCTGCTCTAGTCTAATAAACTCCACTTCCTTCATATGGCGAATACTTTCAGGAAAGTATTTTTCGTTGAAAAGTTTCTGAAACGTCTCCCATGACATGCTGAGTGCAGTTGGATGGGTACGCTTCACAGATTCCCACCAGTAATCTGCCTCGCCACGGAACATAAAGGTTGCGAATGGAAACTTCTGTTCCTCCGTGCATCCCAAGACATCGAATATCTTGGTAATTTGTTTGACCCACGTTTCCGCCATGATCGGATCAGGCTTTCCCTTAAATTCTGGTGGTCCCAACTCTTTGAACTGCTTGGCTATGACCACCCGTGAATTGCTATCATTTCCTCCTATATTTTGAACACGAGTCTCCCTCGTTTGGTTTTGCATGAACTGCAAAAAGCTCCTAAACATCCCGTCGTTCATCGTCTGCTCAGTGGCGTTGTTCCAGGAGGTACATTGCCAGCCTGTTGCACGTTCTCCTCGTTGGTAAGTACAGACATCTCCACGGTCTCATTTACTCCACTGTTAACATTCTCAGTTGACATTCTCAAATACTGTCATAAAACAAGGGTTAATTAAGGAAATCAATATATCTCATAATATCCCTATATTATGACCGACCAACAAATAAGCTTAGGTAGGACACACTAGCGAAGGATTTACTCGTCTCTCCCCTCCTAGTTCTATTCCCCGATCTCCGCCAGAGATCATATCCCTAAGCTCTGATACCAACTGTGACTCTGGACACCATCATGTGTCAGCACCTCACCAGTGATACCTATCAGCTTGCCACCGCAGAACGGCGTCCCCTACGGAGAATCTGGCTTCGGTGCATCCCCATCAACAGGAAGTCACCAGATAGAGGCTCGGGGCTCTTTACTTATGGCTCTGATACCAACTGTGACACCCCCAAAATAGGTCCATTCCACCCAACCCATTCTGAGTTGTCAAATACATGGTACAGAAACAACTACAACTTTTACAACCCATAAGCTGTGAGTTTGAATACAAACATTGTCATCTAGGCAATATCCACATGCAAATAAATCCCCATCATAATTATTGATACATTATTTTACAAAAATGGTGAGGACTACTAAACAACTCTCTCTAGAACCATCATTACATCCCCCGACTCGTACTCGCTACATTCTCGTCTCCTGAGAAGAAAAAATAGAACAACAAGAAAAAGGGTGAGCTCAACTAGCTCAGTAAAGAATATTATGACTAAGATAATGTACAACAAATTATCCTTAGTCTTCAACAGGGAAAAATCTGATAGAATACAATAGACAACAATTTTAGATCAACAACTGCAGCGGAAACAATAATTCATTAGAAGAGTTAAGTAGAGAATGAAATCTACTATCATCTATGAATTTAAAAATCCATCATCGATATTGTATCCCTGTAACATCAATCAATATACATAACAAATCAAATATTCATCTTTGCACTACATGCCAAAGATATTCATCTGTTGGTCATGTTCATCTAAACACCTGTTCATCTTTGCACTACGGCCAAAGATATTCATCAATTGTTCATGTTCATCTCAACACCTGTACATCTTTGCACTACGAGCCAAAGATATTCATAATAAAATCAACCATCTTTGCACTACAGGCCAAAGATATTCAGTAACACCATCATTTAGGACTGAGGATGATGAAAAATATTTTAAAGGAAACGAATCCAGTGAAACAAAATAACAAGTATTAAGGATTCGTACTCTAAACAATCCGAGTTCAAAAATACTTCATAAATAATCATACTGAAGTAAAATTCAAGAATGATCAAAACATGGATATAATCGAAGCTAGTATCCAGAATAGAAATTTTGGACAAAAAGAAAAAAATTCATTTTTTGGTGAATAGTGTCGTATTCGTGAATAGTGTCGTATACGTGAATAGTGCCGTATACGTGAATAGTAACTCCGACACCAAAAGATAGAAATTTCACAAAAAACATCTTCACGCTTCGTGAATAGTACTCGTGAATAGTAACTCGTGAATAGTAACTCATGAATAGTAACTCATGAATAGTAACTCATGAATAGTAACCCCGACATAAAAAAGTTCCAAATTTGATAAAAACTTCCAACCAATATTTCAGCATAATGATATTGAAGAAATAATATCATTTGAGAAGAAAATAACATCCTTTACCTCGAAAGACAGTACTTCTAGTTGAAACACCGGATATAGGCTATGACTTGAACTTGCACCGTATAGCAATACTCAAAGTATACTCAAAATACTCACAAGAATACGCTTGATAATATAGAGAGAGAAAACTTCAGTTTCTGGTGTGATTTTCAATTCTAACCTAAGCACCTATTTATAGGAAATTGCTTAGAACACCAAAGCAGAAAATTTATTATATTATTATTATTATTTCTACAACTTCCTACGCCAACCTAGAATCTGAAATCAGTCACTGAACATATGCTCCCTTCTAGAAAAATAAATAAAAAACGTTTTTATTATTAAAAATGTTTTAAACTTCCAAAAATCAATTATTTCGGAACTCCGGAACTTCAATAATTCATAATAAATAGCCCTTTTGCCAGAAAATTCGAATCTCGCGACTTTTAATAGGAAATTCAATCCTCTACAACTTTGCAGAAGAAAGTTTTTCCAAATTCCAAATAGAAATTTACCGAAATCCACAAACAGACGATTTTACAAGCTATAATCAAATTTTCAGTCAAGAAATAGGTTTACCGACACACAAAATCTGTGTTAAACATTTAATGCCACAAAAAAATACTCTTCCTCCTCATATACTCATATATCCCACATTCATTATAAAAATATCACCGTTAATATATTATTAAAATAATATATTTAAATGAATTATTTTATCAGAAAAAGATAAAATATAAATTTTCAACAATTGTCACATTAAAAATTTTCTCCATCTATATCCACATAAAATCAATATTTTCCTCATCATATAAATCAATAATTTAATTATTCACAAATAATATTACAGAATCACAATACTGACAACCAGACAGTTCCCAAGAAAGAGGGGGCTTTCCAATAAGAATTTCTCCTTAATGGCGCGCAATTAGGTGACCAAACCTCTCCTTAGACAGAACTTTCTAGACATTGCCAATAATGTTATCAAATAATATTATTCAGATAATATGAATTATTGCTTCGATAATGGAAAATACTGTGTAATGACAATTATTGAAACAACAGTAATATAAAATATCAATGCAGCAATTATTGAATCAATAACATAAAATACTGAACAGTAATTACTGTAACAATTATTGAGTAGTGCCTTCTTACGTAAGAATCAATAATTGGTGCAATACCGTGTGCTGTTGTGCAACAACGCGTATTACTGTGTTTTAACCACCGGGTATTCCAACAGTATTAACGGTAACAACTACGCCGTTTTTTATAAACAACTTATACTTGTCATTTTCTTCATTCAATCGCTTTCCGTTACGGGGCCCACAAAAAGCTGCGCCGTCGTACGAATATTCCCCGACAGCAAGAATATTTCACGACCAAACGAATATTCCCCGACAACAATGAATATTTTATAACCACTTGTTTATTCGAAATATTTGTGCATTTTACCCATAACTATCCATATTAATCAAATCAACCCTTACCATTTCAAAATAATAAATAAAGGAAATTCCTTTTTATTTAAAAATTTTCGGGGTCTTACAGTGTGTCAATGTATATTTCTGAGCTCACTAGGTATGAAATAAAACTCAACCATTTGATTCAGCCTATTATTTCATTGTATTAGTTTTGTTTGTTTCTGTTCAGTTCAATTCATTGAGTTAGTTTCTTCAGTTCGTTATTTCTTTATTCTTCTATTGGTTTCGTCAATTCTATTGATTCAGATATATTTCATTAAGATCTTTGGATAATATATTTTCGTCAATATTTACACTTTTGGCTTTGTTCAGTATATTGTCTCAGTTGTTTTCGTATATCAGTTGTATATCTTTTGTATATCTGTATCCGTACTGGGCAATTGGCTCATGCTGTGTTTTTCTTCCGACAGGTTGCAGGGGTGATTCAGGGTTAGTGTGATGAGAGAGTTGTCTTTGACCATCTAGGTTGCTTTGAATTTTAGTTTTGGTTATTTTGACTCTATTTGGAGAATTGTATTTAGTACTTCATTGATGGATATGATCACTATTAATATTTTGAAGTTATTAGTGCTCTGTTTACTTATTTTGAGGTTTGTTGTGCTTTGCACGTGACCTCCCTTTCCTTTTCGCTTTAGGCCTTGAAAAACTCAGGGCCGGCCCTCACTATTCTTCCTTGGTCTTCATTATGATATAGATTGGAGTGGCTAGACCATTCTTCCTTGGTCTTCATTTGACCTTCTGCTTTAAGAGTCAGCTGTACTATTCCGTCGTCAAGACTCTTGATGTGGTAGGAGTTGTTGCTGACTTGCGGCGTGAGCACCTTGTGCATTCCTCGATCCCCTTCGGGTCACAAAGAAAAAGGCTAATCGAAACCTGCTGAAGGTGGTCTAGCCAAAGCTTCTAGGGAAATGCACAAAGAGCGAGTAAAGATTTCATCACTAAACTTGATTTTAACATGCTCATGAAGGTTGTAGTTTGGAATGTCATGGGGTTAAACATGAAAGAGAAACATAAGGAGTTGAGGCCTGAGGGACCCCCTCGTATTAGTCAAAGTTATCATACAATTTTAGTTATATCACTTATTTGTGCTTTTTTATATTAGTTTTTTATTTACTACTCCAAATTTTACTAGTCAAAATAATAAATCATTCCCCAATAAATAATCTAGTCAAAATAATAAATCATTCTCCAATAAATAATCTATAAGGAGTATATCATACGGACGAGTTGACCGGATACCCATTATTTTAATTAAAATTAATTCGACACATAACATAAGTCACTTGGTGTACAGTGGATCCGGTTAGTATGAAATTTATTTTTAGTAAGTTGATCAATTGACCAATAAAATGCTGACACACATAGAATTTTGTCTGCGTATCAACACTGGTCAATTGACTAATTTATTCAAAAATAAAATTTATGTATAGTGGGAGCAGCCTTGTGGGATAACGACAGTGTGTGTAAATTGTAATTCAAGTATCTTTATTTGTCTTTTTCTCTCGGAAAGTTGATCTTTTATTTTTCAAATTAATAATGTGGTAGCTGCCATTTTAGAAGTCAAATAAATACTCCCTCCGTACAATAGAATACTAGTGTAGGATGGATATTGATTATTCCAAGTTAATTTAAAATTTTAAAATTATTACGAGTTAATTTAGACAACTTATTTATAAAAATTAAATATAAAATGTCGAATTAGCATTATTTGTGATTTTTTTTTCTTTTTAATCTTCTATAATGTTGGTTGAATTTTAACTTTTTGTTAAGAATATACTCAAACCTATGATCTTAAAAAATAAAGAAAAAAAGAACGTTACCACTAGATTATTAACTTTGATATAATAATTTTTGAGAACGAATATTTTCACAATATTTTTTGATATATTTGTATATGAGGCCTGCCTTTTAACCAAATCATGAAATTGTTGATATTTTCATATGTGAAACTTATTTTTTAACCAAATTATAATTAAAAAGTGGGATCCACATATAAAAATATTAAAAAAATAATATGAGTATTAATTCTCAAAAATTATTATATCGAAGTTAATAGTCTAGTGGTTAATGGAACTCATTTTGTGGGATTGAGTGGTACCTATTGAAAGTCAAGTGACAAGTTTTCCCTCCATTGACCAAATTATTTCTTCACTATATTATTACGAGTCCCTTCTACGACGACATTGGAGTGGCGATATTGTAGCGATATTTTTTTATTTTTATTTTTTTAGTTTATTTTTTTTGTAGTACCTCTCAAAAAATATATAATATTTATTCCAACTGAATTTTTTATAAAAAATAGTATTTTATGTATAATTTGGATACATACAAGAAACAGGACATGTATAGTCTGTACAACCCCGTTTCTTGTATATATCCAAATTACACCTAAAATATTGTTTTTTATAAAAATTTCAGTTAGAATAAATACTATACATTTTTTTAGAGATACTACAAAAAAAAATAAAACTAAAAAAAATAAAATTAAAAAATATCACTAGAAATGTCACTAAAAAATGTCCCTAGATTTATTGTATTATTATTGAAAGCTTGAAAAGGAAATTTGGGCAGTGTGAAAATTTCAAAATTTTCAGATGAGAAAGAAGCTTCTACTTTTCCAGTTTCAAAGCCAATTTAATTACTCCAATTGTTTCGATATATAATGGGTTTGCTACTATATTTGGAGCATCCCTTTCCTTTTGCTTTTCCAATTTCTCAGTGGGTTTCTACTTTCTACCATCATTTGGGGAATTTGCCCTATTTAGCTGTCTGACTGAGGAACAATTCTCCCCAATATGGGAATTTGCTTGGGAAAATCTGCCAAATGTGCTCATGCTTCTTCTAATCACTTCTCAGGTAGGTTAATCCTCCATCTTAATTTCTTATATAATCATTATTATTTGGAATCTATGCTGAGTTAATTTGGTAGTCAGAGACTTAGTAAGTTAGTATATAACGATTTCGGAAGTATAACTCTATAACTCTAATAATATTATGCAACTTTGGGTATATGAGAAGAAAAAACTTTAAATGTTAACTGGGTAATTTTATTTATTTATTTATTTATTTTGGTAATTTAACAGTTTTTTTGCTGAATTATTGAGAATTTTAAGATCCTGAGACTCTAAAATTTTTATTTTCTTCCAAATTCTGGGTTCTTAGTAGGGACTTAATCTTCTGTTAGTATAAACTATAAAGGGGTTTGTTTATGGTGCTCCATATATATGTCAATGGTGAAGTGAAAATATGAATCTGCTCATATAATTTATTACTTGGCAATAAACTTGATTGCTCTGTTCAAATCTTTGAAATCTAGGGAAAGAGAGGAAAATCAAAAGAAGATAGAAAATATAGGAACATTGGCACACTTGTTTTGTGGATCAGCAGGTTCATGTCTCTGTCACCCTGAAACATGTTTTGACTTATTCCAAACACCTTGCTGTTGGCAGCCACTTTTGAATATCCTCACAAGATTAGAATAATTATTCAAAGACAAAGTGAGCAACATTTTTATCTTTGAAAAAGTCAGCTCCATTATTGAACTAGTTATATTGCTTATGCATGTTTGACATTGGATAATTTCAACATGAATTCGTTGCAAATGATATGTGTTTCTGTTTACGCAAAAGCTTCTATGAATTTGGTGGTAAACATGGTTAGTTCTTTGTATATTTTACTCAAATCTAAAGAGTTTTGTTAAATTTTTTCGTTGATGATTTTCAGTCCTTCTCTTGTAGAAACTAGAGTGCCTCCTAGCCAAAAACAACTTGACTCGCCTTCTTTCTACAAGAAATCAATTTCAGGAAGTTTCAATAATACTTTTATAGCATCCGAAGGTGAAATTTCTGTATCCAACAACCTCAAGGCCTTTAGCTACCATGATCTCAAGAGTAGCGCCAAGAACTTCCGCTCAGATAGTCTTCTTGGCGAGGGAGGGTTTGGAGGGGTCTTTAAAGGATGGATTGATGAGCACACTTTTGCTCCCAGCAAACCTGGAACCGGGATTGTAGTGGCTATCAAAAAACTTAAGACACAAAGCTTTCAAGGTCACCGGGAATGGCTTGTATGTTTAATCAGTAGCTATTATTGAGCTTTCTTTTATCGTTTTTTAACAGGATTGCCTGTCAAGATAAAAACTCCATTCTAATTTCATTCCTTATATTGGCAGACAGAAGTTAACTACTTAGGTCAGCTACGCCACCAAAATCTTGTGAAACTCGTTGGGTATTGTTTAGAATCTGACAACAGGCTATTAGTTTACGAGTTCATGCCAAAGGGAAGTTTGGAGAACCATCTATTTAGAAGTAAGTAAATTTCTTTGCAAAATTATTCCATTGCAAAACCTTATTTTCTTCTAATAAAATTCAAATTGTTAGTTTTATCACCCTACTACCCTGTCTTGGGATCTATAGAATTGCTATTATAAGCTTTTAGCATAACATTATTCATATAAGTGATGATGTCTATCAACTGTCATTTCACTAATGTAGGCTGTGTAGATGGATTAACTGAGTTTCTAGATTGAGGTTTATCTTGTAAAAAAACTTTAGTTGAAAAACTTCTCTTCCTTGCAGTCGATCCACTATCTAATTCCCCTAGTATTGTTTTTCTAATTCTTAAGCAATCTTTCTTCCATAACCTTTATCCGAATCTTCCTTTGCTGCTTCACAAGAACATTCTGGTTCAATGAATTGCAAATTGCATTATTGATATTTTATGCTTTTATCCTAATCTATTTATCACTTTGTAGAGTTTCTAAGAAAGACAGTGGGATAGTAATATCTTGACTTAACTGGATGCACTTGATCTTGAACTTGCACTTAAGCCGTAGGAATAGTTTTTCTAATCTTTCGAAAAGCTCTTCAAAAAGGTTCAACTTTAAACAATTTTAACCTTGCAATCACATTGGAATTCTTGTTGTAACAAATCCCAAGCCTCTTTAGCTTTGTTTGCATTCATTATTTTAGGAAAAATGGTTGAAGAGATTCCATTCACTATTCTGAAGAGTGCCTTAATTGGCATCGGCTATTCTGTTGTGTCAAACCTTTTCACTTCAGCATCTGAAACTTTGCTCTTATGTTCTGGTTCTTCAGACCTTTTAAAACTTTCATAATGTTCTCATTTTCACTCTCCAAAGTTCTCCTAAAATCACTCTAAAGATTTTCTTAAGCATTCGATGCTATCTGTTCTTAGTTTTTTTAGATACTATTAACCATTATATCTGATTCAAATCTCCTCAAATCCTTACTGTTTTTATTTCTTTGCATATGCAGAAGGAATTCAACCTATGCCTTGGGCTACACGGATCCGTATTGCCACTGATGTTGCTCGGGGGTTATCCTTCTTACATAATTTAGATGCAAATGTAATCTACCGTGATCTAAAGGCTTCAAACATTCTACTTGATTCGGTATGCTGACATATTCAAAGTTCTGGATACAAATTAGTTTGAAATAACAAATCCCCTGATCCAGATTAGCAATTTCGATTTCTCGATGGCAAAATTTTGTAGGAGTTCAATGCAAAGCTTTCAGATTTCGGCTTAGCAAGGGCTGGTCCTACGGGAGATAAAACTCATGTTTCAACAAGAGTTGTGGGTACTAGGGGTTATGCTGCACCAGAATATGTTGCATCAGGTTAATACATTTCTGTTTGTTCTTTTATTCTCACTTATAACAACAATCATGTTTCCATAATTTCTCACCATCTACCCTTCATTGCATCAATTACTTACATCTTCATTTATATTATATATATATATAGAGAGAGAGTGAGAGAGAGAGAGAGAGAGACTAGATACAATTTCTGTCTTAAGTAAAAAAAAGGAAAAAAAGAAAAACCAAAGAAAAGGGGAAAATACAATAAAAGACTGTCATAAGTGAATAGAAACAACATTTGTGTGTTCCTTTCAAGATTCCATGCGGATATTAAGTTACTTTTTTAACAATTTAGCTTTATTTATTCATAAAATTGTATATAGACTAGATACAGAGCGGGAAAGAAACTAGGAGAGATTGGTCAGAAATAGAGAAAAAATAATTTGGATGTAATAGAGGGCTCACTAGGTTGGTTTGAGAACATTGATCACCTTTAGAATCGCTCCTCCAAGTTGCAAGCCAAAAAAAAAAAAATAGTGATCAAAATTCAATGGGTTTTCCATAAAAGTTTTGAGATATAAACATGTCACGGCCATTTGAAATTCAGTCCTTGTATAACAGAACTGTCAAATAAAATCTATTGGTGGATTTGATCAATGATGTTCATTTAGTCCTGCAGAAGGTGAAGGTGTTTCTGAACTTGAAGAATCAGTAGCATGCTTATTCTTTAAGTTGTGATATTGCTTAGTTATTTTCAAAGTCCACAATGATTAGCAAAGTTGTGATGCTGTGGAATGCGGATGCATTCTTACTTCCAAAATCTTGATAGTAAAGACATCTACAATAAATAAAAGCTTCAGAAGTCCGGAAGTATGGAAATGAAGATAAAATAAATGAAAAGAAAAGAAGATAAAATGAGATATAAGGTATTAAAATGAGTGGAATGGTGATCAAAATTAAAAACAATGAGATTTGGTGCATTGATTTTTTAAGTGAGCTCTCATTTTGGGACATTCTAAAAGGAAAATAGAGCTCTCACTTTAGGATGAAGGGAGTATATGCAGGACCAGAGAAATAAATTTCTAGTACTTTAGTTGTTTGTTACCTAGCCAAAAACCGTATTTTTAAATTGAAACTATATATACACATGCATTTTATTCAAACTGTGGCTGTTTTGTTCTGATAATTAACTTAGAATGTTGTTTTCTCTTCTTAAATTGACAAACCAAGCAGGCCGCTTGACTACAAAGAGTGATGTGTATAGTTTTGGAGTAGTCTTATTAGAGTTGCTATCAGGAAGACGGGCGCTGGGCGATGAGAGGGCTGGAGGTGTAGAAGAAGAGAGCTTGGTAGATTGGGCGAAACCGTTACTAAGTGACAAGCGAGTTTTGAGAATCATGGACTCTCGAATGGGAGGTCAATACTCGAAGAAGGAAGCCCAGGCTGTAGCTTCCCTTGCGTTCTTCTGTCTCCACTTTGATCCCAAAATAAGGCCACCGATGATCGATGCGTTAGCTACATTGGAACAAGTTCATTTATCAAAAAGTTTTTCAACAACTCTACAACTTAATCTGGAACATCATGGTACAAATGCCAACACAAGCTCAGTATAGGTCTGGTAATGCTTCTTTTAAGAAACATATGTATATGTTGCTCATTTAACTGGTATGTTATGTGATTATTTTACCTAAACTAGTTATTAATGAGAAGGAAAAAAAAGGTGGAATCAGGCACTTAATTGGGACATACCAGAGGGTACTTGGAGTGTGATTAAGCAACAAGTGTGAAGGACATTATGAGATTGTGAATGGCAGTGTCTATCAACTGGATAGAAAACATGAAAATATAACAAAAGTATGAGAAATTAAGGGTTTTCAATTTTTAAATAATAATTAAAAATAAAAGAACTCATTAACACACAAGTTTACTTAGGTTCATCAATTTGGTTAGTCTTGTTTATTTATTTAGTAGTTTTACACACTATTTTTTATAGTAACTAGAATCCCTCCATTTAAAAATGAGAAAACAGTAAGGCTCCCACAATGGTTTATATACTAGTACAAAAAGAATAAGTCTGGACAGACAGGTATATTGGACATATTTATTGGACCGGTGCAAAATTTTTATTTTTTTTTTGTTTTGTTAGTGACTTTTAAAAAATATATAGTATTTATTTCAACAGGAATTTTTATAAAATATAGTGTTTTAGGTGTAATTTGGATACATATACAAATACAGGGTTATACAGTCTGTAAAACCCTGTATTTGTATATGTATCCAAATTACACCTAAAACACTATATTTTATAAAAATTCCTGTTGAAATAAATACTATATATTTTTTAAAAGTCACTAACAAAAAAAAAAAAAAAATTGCACCGGTCCAATAAATATGTCCAATATACCTGTCTGCGTAGCATTGCTCGTACAAAAATTGTTCTACATTTTTAAACGGAGGGAGTATATTACTCCCTCCGAAACAAATTTAAGTTGGCTCCCACAATGGTTTATATATAAGATTGTAAAATAAGAAAACAGTTTGGGCTCGATTCGTACCCACTTGAATAAAAATTCGATTCGAGCTTGACTCAAAATATAAATGAACCAAATATGAGAAAATTTTAAAATTTGATAAATTACTCGAATTTCCTCAAATTGTAATTTTCTATTGATACTCAGATCATATTCGTTCGAAAAGTTCAAATGGTTCGGGCTCGATTCGGGATCAGGCTTGACTCGGTAGCTAAATGAACCACAATCAAATATTATTTTATACTCGATAAATTTTGTAAACCAAATCTGAGCAATTCAATACCCGGCTCGATTCGGTTCATTTAGTAAGGCACAACTAACTCGATAGTAATGGCCATGAGGTTAGTTGAAGTCTTTTAATAATAGTAGGATTATTGACAAGATTAATATTAGGTATTTAAACAAAAATTGTCTTAAAAATAATGATAGGTATATATATATATGGGTCTCCATCCACAGCAACCGGTTGTTGGGGAGCAACCCCTTTTTGGCCAACCGGTACAGCTTGTTACGGCTTATAAAAAAAAAAATTCTAAGGCCGGTACAAGCTGTACCGGCTGGCCAAAAAATGGGTTGCTCCCAACAACCGGTTGCTGTGGATGGAACCCCATATATATATATATATATGGGTCAGGATCAGGTAAGGACTCCCTTACTTTGTTAAAATGCGGACTTTTTTTTTTTGATTTTTTTTGGTTTTTTTTTTAAAACAACTAAAAAAAAATATTTAATATTTTATGGAACTGAAATTTTTTCATAATACAGTGTTTTGGATGTGATTTGGGTACGTATAACAAAAATATGTATGTACAGTCTGGGCAGACTGTACCACCACTTTTTGGTATAGGTATTCAAAACACGCCCAAAACATTATATTATGGAAAAATTTCAGTTCCATAAAATATTAAATATTTTTTTTTAGTTGTTTTAAAAAAAAAAAACCAAAAAAAAAAAAAAAAAAGTCCGCATTTTAACAAAGTAAGGGAACCCTTACCTGATCCTGTCTGTATATATATATATATATATATATATATATATATATATATATATATATATATATATCGGTTGCGTACCTAGCTGACTTAGTTACAAGGGGTCCCGACACAGACAGTAGTGTCAAAAGCATCAATATTACAAACTTTTCCCCAACTCCGGGATATTTAGACAAAAAAATGTGTCAAGAATAATGGTGGGTAGGTAGGTAAATATAAAGAATATAAATGAAACGAGTCGAGCCGAATATTGAGTTGTTTAAATTTGGTTCATAAATTTATCAAGTATAAAATGCCGTTTGATTGAGGCTCATTTAACTATCGAGTCGAGCCCGATCTCGAATCGAGCCCGAACAGTTTGAACTTTTCGAACGAATATAATTCGAGTAGTTCGAATAATTTATCGAACTTTAAAATTTGCTCATATTCGACTCATTTATATTTCGAGTCAAATATTTAGTCAAACGAGTACGAATCGAGTTCGAGCTATTTGCATATTTTATAGCCTCAGTAATAAATATATCTACCGTAGAATCGGTGCTACTGTTGCTTGTACGTAGGGCCGTCTCCCACCCTCTCCGGGGCATTATGGAGCTTTTGTTTTTAGAACAAACTAAAATGATGAAAAATTCTGACCATATACGAGTATCCTCTTATTCAAGAAAGTGATTAGTATAAAGTTTATTTTTGGGTAAGTTGGTCAATTGCCCGATAAAGTACTGACACACAGACAAGACTCTATATGTGTCAGTATTTTACTGATCAATTGACTAACTTACCAAAAAAAAAAATTAATATTAACCGGATCCCTTATTTACATACCTGGCTCATCTCTAAAGAGTCCACCGGCGCTGGCAAGATTTTGTATTGAAACCCTGGGACTCTGTCCGCTTCCGTCGAATGGCTACTATCTTTTGACAAATGTGTTATGATATAAAAATTATTTAATACTCTTTTCGTGTATAAAAAGATGACAAGTGATTTTTTATTTATTTTCAAAAATAAGTTTAAAGTACATAATAAAATTTATATTGACTAATTTATGTTTGACCATATTACATCTTACTCAAATAATAAATCAATCACATCACTAATCAACGACTCAAATTAATTATAAACTCTCTCTCTCTCCACAAAGACGAGCTGATTAAACCAATTGACACACAAACTCATATAAATATAAGGATAAAATAGAAAATAAATTTATATTCTCTATTTATTTGACTATCTTAATTTATTTGAAATTTACTTTTAAGCTAAAAACATATTCAGGAGAAATGCAACCGTGTTTTATTTTGCAATTACAACGTAGCTTTTAAAAAAAGAATTATTAAATTCACAACAAAAATTATTATTTTCACAATAAAAGTGTTGCTATAGATCCTATTACGAAGGTTTTCACCGTCGCTATACATCTATAGCGACACTTTTGTAGTAAAAATAATAAAAAAATATTGTGAATTTAACAATTACCTTTAAAAAATAGGGACAAATTTATAGTCAATGTGTGTGATATGGGATTTCAAACCTTTTCTTTAAAAACAAACTTGTATATTATAAAATATTCAAAAGTTTGACGCAATTGCATTAATATATTATTTTCACCAAAAGTACTTTAAAGTTAAAACTTTACTAGACAAAAATGAAAGAAGGTCGCAAAATACACTACAAAAAAATCTGATATCAGCAATCGACAGCAGTAGCAACCAACAATATCCGTCGCTGATTCTGATTTTTGCGACCAGCAGTAACGACATAATTTCAAATTGGTTGCCGTCCCGTCGCTAATTAAGTTTTTCGCGCAGTTCTTGGCACAAAATAATACCTACGACCAATTTGAATCAGTGATGCTATTGCCACCCATCGTCGTTTCCACCCACTGTTCTGTGCCGCCAAGGGCGGAGCCAGGAATTAATTTTCTACTGGGCTACCAGTACCAATGATATCCACAAAAAATTGTCCCACCAAGATCAATCACAAATTCAAAATCATACATAGTAGTAAGGTTCAAAGGTACATAACATGTAAGGAAAAAGGAAAACAAAACACACTATTTAAGTTGCATCCTTCTATGCTTTGTAGAATAAAATTCGTCTATTATGGAATCTGAATCGATATCTTCAAGAAGCTCTCGTTCAATGTAAATCATCATAGAATCTGCTAAAAACTCCTCTTTCATTTTATTGCGAAGAACAATTTTAACATGTTTTATAGCTGAAAATGCTCGTTCTGTCGTGGCTGTGGAAACAGGTAGAGTCAAAACAAGACGAATCAATCTATCAATCAAATTATAAGTCTGCAACTTATTTGTTTCAACTAATCCGCGACACAATTCAGTGATGGTAGACATATTTTGAAAGCTCTGATGACGGAGCACATCAATTTTATAATGATTTAGTTGACATCTCAAATAATGCATTTCTTGCTCACTGAAATCTTCTGGATAAAATTTCTCACAAGCTTGCAAATATCATCAACTTTGAATGATTTAAAGTTGTCCTTCGATTCTAAAGCTGAGCTAAGTATAAGGAGTTCCACAGCTTCATCACTAAATTTGGAATTCAACTCTTCCTGCTGAAAATCTATTGCCGAATTAAACACATCAAAATGATAGTGTTGACAAACTGTCATCGATTCTTTTTATTGGCATGAATGACCGGTAGCATTTTTGAATGAAGCATTCATATCTGGTATGTCAATATCATTTTGTGTGCAAACTGATTGCACATGCTCAAGGAGATGATCAAATCCCTCTTCTCTCAAAGTGTCAAGTAATGCTTCAGTAGTTGAGACTAGATCCATGGTATTTACAATGTCAAGAGATTTGTGCTGCAAAGCTCTACAAAGAAAATCAGTAATCCCCATAATTTTATGCATCATATATAGAGTGAAAATAAAATCAAAAGACCTCATTATAATCAAACAACCACCAGCTTCTCCACGCATAGAGTTAGAGGATCCTTCTTCAACAATACTTTTAAGCACTAAAATAGTTGCACCATACATATCAATTAAGCTACAAATAGAATCAAAATGAGAGCTCCACCGAGTAGCTCTACTCCGATGTAGATTACCAATCTGATTAAGGCATCTACCAGTATCACGTTCACCAGAAGCTACCATACATGCAATTTCAATAGCTTGAGCAGAATGTAACTCAGTATGCCGTTTGGGAGAAGCACTAATGAGATTGATAATGGTTGTTAGTTTCGAAAAAAATTGTCAAACAGAAATCTCTTTTGAAGAAGCTATAACTAATGATAATTGTAGTCTGTGAGCAAAGCAATGTACATAATATGCGTATGAACAATCTTTAAGAAATAGAGCTTAAAGTCCATTCCAAGCACCGCGCATATTACTAGCACCATCATACCCTTGACCTCGCATATTAAGGATATGCAAATTAGCTCGAGCAAGGACAGTAGATATTTCTTTCTTCAATTTTGAAGCAGTAGTGTCTAAAACATGCACAATCTCAAAATAACGCTCTCGTAAGAAATCATGGTTGTCAACAAATCTCAAAATAATAGCCATATGCTCTTTATTTGATGCATCTTTGGCTTCATCAACCAAAATACAGAACTTTGCATCTCCAACTTCTTCATGAATTTTTCTTCTAACTTTGTTTGCAAAAATATGCAAAATTTCTTTCTGAATAGTCGGTGAAGTATATTTAGCATTTTTCGGAGCTTTCTCTAAGACTACATCATCAATGTTAACGTTCGATCGACCCATAAGTCTTATCATCTCTATAAAATTACCAAATTTTTAGAAGTTGGAGATTCATCATGACCTCTAAATGCACAAGCTTGCAAGCTAAGCCACTTTATACTCTCAATTGTTGTTGTAAGTCACAACTGATTCTTCTGAACTTCTTCTAGAGTTTGTGCATTCAAGACTTTGTCAATATGTCCAGTTACTTTCATCAAGTCTTCAACACATTTCACTGCATTCCTATGTGGTGAAGTAGGACCTCCCACATGCATCAAAAGTGCACATCTAACTCCATTATTAACCCTCTTCCAACTATTAAACCCTTCAGTAATGAATGCAGGATAAAGAGGCACCTTATTTTGAAAA
Source organism: Panax japonicus (assembly GCA_020205505.1). NCBI lineage: Eukaryota > Viridiplantae > Streptophyta > Magnoliopsida > Apiales > Araliaceae > Panax > Panax japonicus. The sequence goes on along the minus strand of CM035105.1, from coordinate 58,896,892 downwards.
ACAAAGCATGAAAAACAAAATGCTGCATCTTTTGATGGAGAGTACTCTAACCAAGGAAATGATTCAAACCACGAATATTGAAATTTTCAATTTTGTGAGCCTGATTTAGTCCTTGGGTACTCTGCCAACTTAGGTTGATACGGACCCATTTTGATATAAGCTCTCCTAATTTCATCTCGTTGATTAACAAGATGTTGCCATATAGGGATCCGAATCCCAGGATCCCGTTCAAGAGTACTAAAATCAATTTCAACTCTTCGAGATTTGGAAAGGGGTGGTTGGTGATCTGAGATATCAACATTAGATGGAGAATGCCCTTCACTAGTTGTCGTTGATGCACTTTCTCTTAGTTTAAAGAAAGAAAACAAAGTTTTTTCTCTCTTGCTTCCCTGACTTTCCATTGTGGCTTATAAGATATTGGTCTGAATTGCACTTGTGTCGTGGTCCAATCTCTCTAACAAAATATATAATTTAATCACAAAATCTTAGGCTCTAACAATAATTTAATTTAAGTTCTAACAATAAATATTAGAAAACATTCTCTATATATATGTGACAAGCCTAAATAGGCATAACATAAAATAATAAAGCAAAAAAATCCTAATGGGATTCTGATTTTGGAACATCATAAGCAGATTAGAAAACCAATATGCAGAAAAATAGAAAATAGAGACAGTAACGAATATACAAAAAAATACAAATAGAGACTAAACTTGCAGTGGAACAGAAAATAGAGACTATATGCAGAAAAATAGAACAAGTTAATAAACAACAATCTTAAAAATAAATCATACACCCAACCCCCAGGGAGTTGAAATTGAAATATACACACAATCTGAAAACAAAAGGGGAGCTTTACCTGATAAATTGAGTGTTGATTGGAGAAAAAGAAACCTTAAAACCCACCCTTCAAGAACCTCACAAGTCACAAGGAAATAACAGAACTTTCGGTGGAGGAAAACGATTTCATCTATCGAGTGCACGGCCAGGAATACGTTCTCAAAGGTTCAGAACTTCTAGATGGTGAATTTGTCTCCAAATTTGACGAATCAGTGAATTCATCTTCAAAACAACCACTTCCGCCAGAGACTCGATCGTAAGTAGTGGAGGATGATGTCTTCAAAACAACTACTTTGATAGGGCTTTTGTTTTTTGGGCTGGGCTAAGACAGTAATACATATAAAAAAAATTAATTGGACCCGGGCTACAGCCCACCTGAGCCCCTACATGGCTCCGCCAGTGTGTGCCGCCGCCTCACTTCCTCGCACCAAACTTCAGTGCAAGTTTTCTATTCTTTTTTTTTGTTGTTGCTAAATTGAGAGTACATCAAGTAAAAAGCATAAGTACAAAATCAAGGAGCATATCCCGCGAAATCACTATAGCAGGCACATCAAAGACAAGCCAAATATTTTAATGCTATAGTCAAAACTCAAAAGACTATAACAGCCAAACCCTAAGATAAGAGAGTTTGTCAACATGTTTTTTAAATTTCTTGAAAGTGTACAATTTATATTTTATAATTCTAATACTGTTTTGAGTAATGACAGAAGCTAGCAGCATTAAGATGTTCTCCATGAGATCTTCGATTTCGTTCATTCCATATTTTATAAACCAAAGTAGCCAAACAAGGTTTTTTGATGCGGGAAGTCATGTAATCCATCCGAGTAAATTGAACATGATTAATCAGTTGATACCAATTAAATGGGATCCCAAACCAGCCCTGATGAGCAAAAGCGGTTTTTAAGATATGCCTAGATACGTCACAGTCAAAAAAGAGGTGACCAAAGGTTTCGTTTGCTTGATTGCATAGGCAACAGACATCAAAAGGCCATAATACGTACGAGTCTGTAATGAAATGCCAGCTAAAGGAAAAAAGAGTAACGTGGGACCTGCAGATTGTGCCAAACTAGTTTAAACCAATTGACAGTAGAGCCAACATTGCGAATGGTAGACCATATAACGGATGCTTTGACACTAGTGTCCAACCCAAAAGATTCGATCCTGGTTATTAGAAGGAGGAGGAATTTGGAGCAGCTTCTGCTTCATATGAAATATACTTGCATAGTTAGATATTTAGGGGGATTCCATGAGCAGTTGCGAATAATCTTGCCAACTGTGACATTTAAAGGATGACCAGAGTGAGAGACAGTCGGATCAAGATGGTGCCGAGCAAGGGGTTGATTTTCCAGACAGCTAATAAACTTTCCATTTCCCACTTTGTATTCAATAAAGTTTTCTATTCTTCCTCCATATAATTTCTCAAATAAAATACATAAATTATAGTTATGAATTTATCAATGTATGAATGTTTAAATGTGTTATTTGGGAGTGTATACATTTAATTAAATGTATAATTGTGAGAATGAAATGTTAGGGTTTGTTAATTATTTGGGTAAATTGGGGAAACTCGACATAATAACACTGCACTTTTGTTCTGCTTATGTTTGTTTCGCACTTGAAAAATGTGTGGTTTTGTTTAGAATTGCAAGAACTTTATAATCTGTTCGATTCATATAAAATTGGATCAAATGAGATTCAGTAAGCTTTTCAACTTAACTGTACTGCCATAGTACTTTGTTCGGTTGGATATGTACATATGAGCAATCTTATTATTTGCAGGACACTGGTTATAGCTGTAATTCAGTAAATACGCACACCTAGAGGGGTGAATAGATGTTTAAGTTAAAAGTGATAAACGGTGAAATCTTTTTGAAATTTTTTGCTACATGTTTAATTCAGACAACTACACCTGTCTGCTTTAGCTTATGTTCTTCGTTTAATATTATCAGACAGCTGGATTTGTACACCTCTGCACCTCTTCTCACCTCTGAGACCTTTGAAACCTTCTTTGAACAGACTAACTAAAACAAGAAATCCCAAGCCAAAACTATACTTGAGTTCAGTTTACAATGAATGAGTTTAGAAGGTACAAAAGATTTTCAGCACAAAAGAATTTAACACACTACAATAAATTGCTGGAATAAAGCAATTGAAGTTCTTTGATGTACTATATATTTCAACTTGATTGTAGGTTCAAGAGATGTCCCCTGTTTAGCCGAAGAGAAGGAGCATATATAACGAGACAAACAAACAACTATAGAATATGTTAGCTAAGAAAACTCAGTCCCGTTACCATAATTTCAACAGCTTTGTATAACCAGAAAGGTAATATGTAATCTGCGACAACTATTTTCTTTTGAATGAGCTGAAATAAAGGAGAGAAATTCTATAGCCAGTTATCTGTTTTAAACAGAAGTGATAAGATAAGATAATACCCAACTCTAAAAAGCTACTGAAGACTCCTTATAGCCACTAACTGATGTGTGCCCTACAAAGCAAGAGAATATCCTTAAATAAAATTTAGAACCATCAAAATATTCTATAGAATAGATGAACCAATTTGGGCCAGCTGGGAAAAACAATTAATAACATAAGACCACTAAATGATACACATCTAATAATATTTGTCATTATTAAAATTATAAATACCAACATTCTCCCCCTTTTTGATGATGATAAAATATTATCCCATTTATATGCATGCTCCTCTTAAATACATGTTTCTCCTAAATTTATGCGTATAAGACTTCCATAACAAATAGGGAAATAAATAACAAATAAAGGAGTCAGATATAATATCCAATAGAAAAACAAATAGATAAGCACAAAATGATATTCAACATGCAACAAATAGATATCATATCCAAACTATCATTTAAATTATAATAAATAATATCCACATAATATCCAAACTATCATTTAAATTATAACAGATAACATCCACATAACTATCATTTGAATTATAACAGATGACTTCCAAATATGATATAACCCAAAATAATATCTTATCCCAAAATAATTAGTAACTAATAGTATAAAAAAAAATCACAGTAGTAGCATCGTAGTATCTTCATAGTCATCTTAAAACCTTATCCCTTATCCCAAACACTTCTCCCATTTTGGCATTATGAAAAAGGAAGGGAGGTAGTTATGCAGCTTCATCATTGGCAGATTTCTTGTCAAACTCTTGAATTCTAACCACATAATCATTGTGATGAGATACCAAAACTTCCATCCTTTCTGAAACATTATTAACTTTTTCGTTTAACTCTTGAATTTGTTGTGAAACTGATTGAAGAGCAGAGTCAAACCAAGATCCCATCTCCATTCGAAGGAGGATTAAGATCAGATGATTCTGGTAAAGCAGAATTATGATGAGTAGAAGAAAAATTTGGAGATATAGGAGTTGAAGTCGGAGGAATAGAACCCTGAGTGGGAAACCTCTCACCATCCCAAGATAAAATTCCATCAGAATTAACTTTCAATTTTGATTGCAGCAAGATATATTTATCAGTGTTATCAGAAATTTTCACAACTTCTTCATTGACAAAAGAAATCCCAAAGTGTGCAAGAATTTTGGTTATGAAACCCCCATAAGGAAAACACTTTGTTTTGTTTGTTAAACAACTTTTCATATGCTTAATAATAAGCAAAGCAAAATTAAACTTTGTACGAGAGATGATCAAAGCAGAAATTAAGAATCAAGTCTTGATAAGTCATATTGGATCTACCCCCATTCCTAGGTACTAAATTAGCACGAATGAGTTTGTGAATAACATTGTTCAGAGGAGTAGTTTCAACAACAGTTGGTAACCCAATAAATTCAGTAGAAGAACATTCTTTCACAATCCTTAATTGTTCAAGGACAGTTAGATTTTCAAACTCTAAAGGTCCCTTGAGTGTGAAAGGATAAAAACCAGAGCAAGGGATATTAAGAATAGAGCCCAATATAGCAGAATTGTGTTACTAGCTTATTACATTTTCAAGCTCTCCCTGTACTTGAATTATCAAAACAGTCTTGTCCCATATCTTATGTCTTAATAAATAAGTTTAAAATGAATATTTTGCAGCACGGCGCGGTCGCGCTGCCTTTTAGCCTAAAAGTTAGGACTGAGCAAAAAACGGATAAACCGAATAACCGATCACAACCGAATTTTTTAACCGAATTATTTCGTTTATTCGGTTATTTTCATTAATTCAGTTATAACCGTTTTAATAATCCGATATTCGGGTATCTATACAGATATTGAAATAATGTTATTCGGGTAACCGAATAACCGAATAGATTTTTAAAATGATAATAATAAATAAAGCCCTACTCTTTGACTCTTAAGAGTTAACTTTATTCTCGTCGTCACAGACTCACAGTCACAACTTTGCCGACTCTCCTCCTTCTCCATAGCCAGTCAGCCAGCCCCACTCTGGCTTCGCAAAGCGCAGCTCTTCCGGTCTCCCCCAGTGACTGTTGCTGGTATCATCGATCTGGGCTGCATCGGGATATGACATCATCATCACTACGCAAGTGATGATTAATAAAAAAATGAGTGTGATTAAGAGCTTGGGTAGATGTAGAAGCGCCATGACCACGAAATTAACCCAAAGCAAAGTAATCCAGCTAGGAGATCAAGGAAGAAAAGATAGATAGTGAGGGTAAGAGAATTGGGGATGGGGTTTTTGATTAGAGCAATACAACATCCATTTGTTTGAGAAAGAAGATAAGCTAGGGAACTGTGCAGCTCTATAATTTAACTTACTAGGAGGAGAGAGAACTTAATTTCGGTTATTAACCAAAATAACCTAATATAAAATTCGGTTATTCGGTATTCGGTTATTCAGTTATTTCTCTATTCGGTTAATTATTCGGATAGTAAAATTTAGAATATTTCGGTATTCGGTTATATCCGAATAAGCTATTCGGTTCGGATATAACCGAATTGCTCACCCCTACTTGAAGTGGCGCCGCCGCGCCACTTCTGGCTGAGGATCAAAGTTAAGTTTTTCCTTGCTCTAGTAAATTCTTATTAGACTAGGCTCAAAGCCATTATATTATATTCATAGTAGGGAAGTTTAAAAACAAAGTTAAGTCCTTATCCAATACAGTCAAGTTTATTTTCAAACTAATATAGATTTTCATTTTAAAAACTCCTACATCCCTCCAATCTCAGTTAAAATTCTTTACTAGACTAAACACCATTTAAGATCATACAAACGTACCATGTACGAAAGTTAAAAACCAATTTAGACTCATAATCTCCCTTTCTAAACTCATTAGTTTTTCTTTCGAAAACTTATATAACCAAGCCAAATAACTGATTACAAGCATAGCTATCTAGAGCCTTATTACAAACATATTTTTAAGTCTAATCAGGTCAAACATACATCCGCAGCAGATCAGGAAGTAAAGAAATTAACTTTTGAAATTTGGGGACCAACGCAGCCGTGCTGTTTATTAGCTGTGAAGTGGCGCGACCACGCCACTTCGATTTCAGGCAAAATAATGCTCTGCTTCGGCAGATATTGTCTTTCTAATTAAACATAAACCTCGATTTCACTTCTTGACTTCTAATTATCCATACTAACCAACTAGAAACATAAGTACTTACCTATTTCAGATAACCAATTATTTTAACAAATAAAGGGAGGACATGCCTTAAGAATTCAAGGTTCAAATTTTCATTATCATCATCAAATTCAGATTTTACAGAGAAGAAAATCATCCCCAACCGGTTGAATTGACATACAAAATCAATACAAAGATTTTGCAATTTACCAATCATCCTAACATAACACACACACACACACACACAAACACAAACACACACACACACACACACACACATATATATATATATATATATATATATATATATATTACCTCTGATTTAACTTCCTTTCTTCAATTTTGAATATTCTAGCCTTCCCTCTTTTACTAATTGCTATTACACTTCAGCTAGCAGAGAACTAACCTATCTATTGAAACTACAGAACTTCTATATTAAAGTTAATAGTAATAGATAGGAGAGTTTGAAGATCGATGAAACAAAGAGACTGGGATTGAAGTTTTAGAATAGGCTTTATAGAAATCCTTTTCTTACTGATTAGGATCAACATTGCTCTCCAAGAAGTATAGCTTAGCTGATTCCCTAAACCTATCAAGTCCCTAGCATGCCAGCTCTTGCTTATATGACTCAGAAAAAATTTATATCCCCACCTCATGCTTTATTATACTGTACTGTAATACATATACATTAATTATATATTCATGCTTATTTTACCCCTTATGTACATATCGCATACATTATTTACATATTAAATATTATACCGAAAATATCCATAAATTTTTTCATAAAAATGGAATTTATTAAATAAAATTAATTATTTAATAAACTAAATTTATTGTATTAAAAATAATTTAAATTCATAATTATATATTTCAATATGCCTTATTTAATGCATACAAAATTTCATATATAATTATATCCTTTTTTGTTAAAAATTGTCTTCAACAATTTATATATATAGTAAATATATTTCAGTATATTTACCATACCACATATATACATACATACATACATTATACCACATATATTTATCTAGGCAGTATAATAATTATTTAATGCCATAAATTTATTTTTCGTATAATAATATATTTGTTATTATCACATTGCACAACCTAATTTCTTCTTATAAAAATCAAATATCACATAATAAAATTTTTATTTAATTGACTTTTTATTTTATTAATTTCTGAAAATTCATATTGCTACATTCTTCCACCCTTATTTACGTCCCCGGAATCACAACGCCAAACCTTTCCTACTTGGTTCTATTTTCATTCTCTTGGCGACCTTATTATGTGATAATAAAATATATTATTTTTATATAGCAGACAACACATACACATATTAACATACCTATATTCATGCATCTCCAAATATTTATAACATTCTGCTTTCTCATACTTGATCATTTAATATTCAAAAGTTCAAAATTATCAGACATGCGATTTTAACCTTCATGCGAACATTTTCATCCATTCTACTATTCGAAAATCTTTATTAGTCATATTCCTCCATATCCCCTTCTTAAAGGATTTGTTTATAATTGCTTTATGACCCATTCCCTTCTAAAGAACTTCATTCTTGCTAAACTCAACTGTCAGAATAGAAATTCTCCACAACTGTTCAATAAATGTGAAGCAACGAGAATAATTCACGCATTCAAATGATTCACTTAAGATGATCTTTCACAAAATTTATTTGAAAAGGTTTTAACAGAAGTTAATCTGCAAACCGTCTTGTTTATCTTGCTTATCTTGCTTGTGGACACGTACGTAGGTGATCGGCCTACTATATATGACCTTTTGTTATTTCTTGCTGGAACGACATTCGCGTTTATATGGTGTATTAAAATTTTCCCCAATTCAGGTATATTCTAGAGTCCATACTAAATCAATTTAGTCGGACAATTCAAAAGCTTAATATTAACAATGAAATTTCTATATCTAGCCGATTCAAATGGTTTTGACACTCCTTTAGTTTTTTTAATATATTGAAAATCATTTTATGACGCATAGTACATCACTGTTTTTAACAGCCCGTTGAGAATGCCGTCGTTTTATAATTTCATCACGCTACATCCTGCCATAGTGGAATGACAGTCCGTAGATCACATCCAACACTAGGTGACACTACATTAATGACTTCATCATTTGTCACATCTACATCATATTAATGATGTAGTGATGACTATAAAAATATATTTTGAAAATTTCAAATTTTGTCTAGTTGAAACAAGTAGCATAAACATAAGAGATAAGTGAACTTTTTAAAACTTATTAGTTAAAAAATGTGACCCAATATTTATATATATACATTTTTCTTTAAAACAACAGAACAATTATCTGCACGATGGTAACAAACTTCGAAATCTAGCATAACTAGAAGACTTGAGAATATCCATGTCTTCCTTCATTAGCTTCAACTTTCTCCATAGCTCCATCATACATCCTATTATCAAAACTTAATATATTGAAATTAATCAGTTCTAAATCTACAATATTCCTATATCGTAGGATAGTTCATCAAACTTACTACACTTTACGTGTTTAAGAACTTGCCATAAATATATGAGTTTAAGAACTTATCCTAACAATACCTAGTCCAAGAACTAATCAGAAACTGTCCATACGCTCAGGGTTCAAAACATACCATACAATTATGAGTCACAAATTTCAGTAACTTTTCTTAAGTATGAGTTTTAAGAACTCACATCTAGTCTTATATTTTCTACTATTATAAATATGATAAAAGAATCACCTTCTCACCATACGTATACCGATAGCACGACACTGAAATTTCAAAGATTATCAATATGTAAACTAATTAGTGGTCGTTAAAACAAGCACAAAACCTCCGCCCATACAAGAGTTTGTACAAGTTAGCTATCACATGAGTACTCCTCATTTGAAATCACACACAATCCTATCTTTTTCTTATCTTGCTCTTATCTTGTTCTATATGAATTATCTTTAATTCGTATTCTATCATCTTTATAACGCTTTCTGAGTTTTATTCATAGTACCTTTCTATATCATTTAGTTAAAAATTTCAATCTTTTGATTAATCATTTACCCTTTTTTTTACAACTTAATGAGATCACGTAGTGATCTTCCCTATAATTTACGTCAGGTGTTCCCTGATCCTTTGGCTTTTCCAAGATTCTTCTTTGAACTTTTGCGTATTATCTTAAAGCATTCTTTTATGAATTTTAATATAATGAATGATCATTAAAACCTCATTCAAATTTTATTCCAATTATATTCTTTTCGGTTATAGCCTATGGTACGCTCACCTAAGGTTTATAACCCTTAACTTTGATACCACTCTATGACGACCCCAAAATCGGGACCAAATTAACCCAATATTAGGATTAAAATTAGTCTCGACCTTGTGCGTTTAATACTGTTTAAGTTTAGTATTACATCATAAATAGATGCAATATCGACTGAAAATATAAATAATTAAAAATATTTATTCTTCTTTCTTGCGTCCTATGAATCGCACTCTTTATGATCCCATGTATTAGAAAAATAAATGAATTATGAAAGCTCAAGTACCAATGCTTATCATCTTTATATATTGATGTTATACTTGTATAATTTACATACAAACAATCACTACAAAACCTTTTTCATTTCAAAATAAGAAACTGCATTCCATTGCTATTCTTCATTCCTTATCTTTCAGCTAGCAGACATTATTTCATTGCAGATGATATTGCTTCAAATACTTAACATGCAAAAAGTTTATTTTTGCAAGGTTGAGCTCGAAAGCTCAGCAAATTTAACAGTTTTCATGCATCATATAACACATACTTTCATGCTCAGTTCATAAACTTACTAAACATGCATTATAATCTCGAACGATAAGATTTAGCATATAACATATCATGTCAAGACCGATTTCCAAAACTCAATCGGTTTTAGCCAAAAGTTGACTTTCATACTTTAATGAGCATAGTAGATAAATCATATAATCATGTCAAGTTCAAGTAGAAAATAGGAACTAAAAGACTAGCCTCGGTTTGCACTTATCTCTATTGGTAGTTGTGCCTCGCATATCCTACACAAGTTAAGTATACATTTGTACACACATCAGCCATACATATCCACACGTACTCAATGTAAAGATCAATTTTATATTGTTTTCTACCTTGGTTTTAAAACGTTTATTTTTACCTGCTTATTATACTTTTAGGATAGTTGTGTTATTAGCTTATTACATTTTCAAGCTCTCTGTACTTGAATTATCAAAATAGTCTTGTCCCATATCTTTTGTCTTAATAAATAAGTTTATCTTGAATATTTTGTAGCACGACGCGGTCGCGCTGCCGTTTAGCCTTGAGGATCAAAGTTAAGTTTTTCCTTGCTCTAGTAAATTCTTACTAGACTAGGCTCAAAGCTATTATATTATACTCATAGTAGGTTTAAAAACCAAGTTAAGTCCCTATCCAATACAGTCAAGTTTATTTTCAAACTAATATAGATTTTCATTTTAAAAACTCCTACATCCCTCCAATCTTAGTTAAAATTCTTTACTAGACTAAACACCATTTAAGACCATACAAACGTATCATGCATATACTTATTTACCAAGACTCTGAAAGTTGAAAACCAATTTAGACTCATAATCTCCCTTTCCAAACTCATTAATTAGTTTTTCTTTCGAAAACTTATATAACCAAGCTAAACAACTGATTCCAAGCATAGCTATCTAGAGCCTTATTACAAACATATTTTTAAGTCTAATCAGGTCAAACATACATCCCCAGCAGACTAGAAAGTAAAGAAATTAACTTTTGAAATTTGGGAACCAGCGCGGCCGCACTGGTTATTAGCTGTGAAGTGGCGCGACCGGGCGCCACTTCGATTTCCGGCAAAATACTGCTCTGCTTCGGCAGAGATTGTCTTTCTAAACATAAACCTCGATTTCACTTCTTGACTTCTAATTATCCATACTAACCAACTAGAAACATAAGTACTTACCTATTTCAGATAACCAATTACCATCTCCATGCATTTTAATTTCCGTCTTCTAGAATTAAATTCTCAGTTGATTATTTTAACAAATAAAGGGGAGGCCATGCGTTAAGAATTCAAGGTTCAAATTTTCATTAGCATCTTCAAATTCAAATTTTACAGAAAAAATCATCTCCGACCGGTTGAATTGACATACAAAATCAATACAAAGATTTTGTAATTTACCAATCATCCTAACATAACACACACATATATATAAGGTCTTCATCCACAGCAACCGGTTGTTGGGGAGCAACCCATTTTGATCAGCCGCTACAAGCTCTACCGGCTTATATAAAAAAAATTGTCTAAGGCCAGTAGAGCTTGTAGCGGCTGGCCAAAATGGGTTGCTCCCCAACAACCGGTTGCTGTGGATGGAGACCCATATATATATATATTACCTCTGATTTAGCTTCCTTTCTTCAATTTTGATTCTAGGTCGCCTTCCCTCTTCTACTAATTGCTATTACACTTCAGCTAGCAGAGAACTAACCTATCTATTGAAACTACAGAACTTCTATATTAAAGTTAATATGAGATAGGAGAGTTTGAAGATGAAACAAAGAGACTGGGATTGAAGTTTTAGAATAGGCTTTATAGAAATCCTTTTCTTACTGATTACAATCAACATTGCTCTCCAAGAATTATAGCTTAGCTGACTCCCTAAACCTATCAAGTCCCTAGCATGCCAGCTCTTGCTTATATGACTCGGACAAAATTTATATCCCCCACCTCATGCTTTATTATACTGTACTGTAATACATATACATTAATTATATATTAATGCTTATTTTACCCATTCCGTACATATCGCATACATTATTTACATATTAAATATTATACCGAAAATATCCATAAATGCCTTCCATAAAAATGGAATTTATTAAATAAAAATATTGATTTAATAAACTAAATTTATTGTATTAAAAATAATTTAAATTCATAAATTATTTCTATGCTTTATTTATTGCATATAAAATTTCATTTATAATTATATCCTTTTTTGTTAAAAATTGTCTTCAACAATTTGTTTATATAGCAAATATATTTTAGTATAATTACCATACCACATATATACATACATTATACCGCATATATATTTATCTAGGCAATATAATAATTATTTAATGCCATAAATTTATTTTTTGTATAATAATATATTTATTATTATCACATTGCACAACCTAATTTCTTTTTATAAAAATAAAATATCACATAATAAGAATTTTATTTAATTAAAATTCTTTATTTTATTAATTTCTAAAAATTCGGATTGCTACAAGGTTATCCATACTTCATTACATTCACTAATGATCATTTTAAATTCGAATATGTGTATTTAATGAAATATAATTTTGAATCGTTTGAAAAATTGAAAGAATGTAGAAGTGAAGTAGAGAAACAAACATGCATAGAATAATAAAAGCTAAGATATAAAATAACAGTGTCTTAATTAGAAAGATGAGATATGGGTATAAAATTCAATATATTCATGAATATAGGTTTACATTTTATTATAAAAAAGAAATTACAGCAACACTGAATGATATGAGAGACGCACAGGACTATTCCTTCTAATTCCCCAACAATCATCTCCAGCTCCCTTATTTGTTACCCGGGTGCATCTAATATGATACATTTTTGCTTTTAGACTATAGCATGCCATTACAATCATCTCCAGCTGGTACAAATGTTTATTAGTTTACGTCACCTGATCGGCATCGGTTGATTGCACTACAACCGCGATTGTATTTGTTACTCGGAGGTGGGAGACACCCCTATCCACTGCAATTCGGTTCACCAGTACTGCCTTGCGGATCATGCACACTGTCCTCCGACGCATTGACCATTATGGAGCACACAAGAAGTGCTCCTAGGGCAAAGGCGATTAATTTTTGTGACAATGCCATTGTATGCCAACGTTTAATTGATAGTAGGCGAGAAATTCTTCGGAATTTATAGGGAGAGCTACGAATATTTCTGGACATAAGTTGAAGCTTTGTATTTCATTAATTTGTTTATGTGAACCAAATTAATCATTTTCAGCTTCTTGTTTACATTCTATGGAAATAGTGGTCTCCAATAGATGTCCAAATTTGGCTAACTATAAATATGTCCAACTTATAATTAACCGTCAATTTCGGTACAAAATTTTGACTAATTACCCATGCATGGGTGATAAATAACAAAGATTGGTTATCATTTTTTTTCCTAATTGTCGAATATTTTTGACTTTGTGTTCCCATGTGAATTTTATATTTTAATTTTTTTATTTTTTATTTCCCTATTAGTCTGTTACTTGCAAATAATTAAGCTTACCAATGATTTCTAACTATTAACATACAAAGATGAAATTTGGCCCATGCATTGGCTATAGATTATAAGTATGCTGATATAACAAACCTTAATATGCATAAAGAATCCGAAAGTCAAATATGACTAGAAGACTGAGGTAGTACATTTCAAGGGACGAAGAATACAAGGCATTAATGTAAAATCTTTTTTGTTTAAACAATGAAAATGACATAAATAATAATCCCTCCGTTGGTTTAAACACTTGAATAGCCAATCAAAAGTGTTTATGGTCTCATCACTTAAGAAAGTACAACCAAATACACTAATTTGCCCGTAGTTATTAACCCCCAATAGTGGTGCAAATATCATTCCGTAACGATTAGTGTTGTACGTGGTATCAAAAATGACAACATCGCCGTAAAATCTATAAGCCCGTTTAGAAGTTGCATCGGCCCAAAAACAACGAGTAATCCTTTTTTATTGTATGTGTCAATTGTAAAAGTGAATGAAGGATTCTTTTGTTGTTCTAACTTCAAGCTCATTCAACATATCACCATCTTGTCCCTTCAGCTCATTACGATTGTCTCTTTCAAAGTTATACCAATCTCATTGCGTGCAACCAATATTTTCAATACCTCCCGCCTGCACTGCAAGAAAGTTGAATTGTTGGCATTGTGGTATATTCACCATGGCAAATTGTTGACTCAAACATTTTTGGGCAGATGAGACATTACGATGCGATCGTAAAAGATGCCTCTTATGTGGAGTTGACAATGGGTGACAATGGCCCTCATCAATTATATGGTAACTACGTACACTGTACATCTTTTAACCACTATCATTCTTGCACTACAATATTCTTTAATAGATCCACATTTTCTTCTTGCATCCACATCGACAGATAGTTTACCCTTTCCTTGTTTATAACACACATACGACTTCCTACAAATCTCACCGCTTCCCTCCTTTTTTTTCTCAGTATGCTTTCGCACACTAAAACTCGCCTGCATTGCATATGTATTGTAAAAAGTGTGAGCCTCGTCTAATGTTTGAAATTCTTGACATAGCTTAGGCGTAAACTCATCGACTACTTGAGGATAGTAGACAACGGTTTTAACATTGTTCACATCCAACCCCTCTTCACTCAAGTCATCCCTCTCCATCTTCATCTCCATTTCTGCATTATCCCCACAACTATCTATTTCATGGTTCATGACATCCATTTTCTTTTATTCTGCCCATAGTAAATTTTAAAAAATGATTAGGTGTAGCACAATGAATGAAGATGTTGGATTTTAACAATTGTCCTTAAATTCGGAGTTGTAATCCATGCCCACTACATAAAATAAAGCTATTGATTTTTTCAAAATATAAAATTGGTGTAGTAAAAATTACTTTTAGCTTTAACAATTCAGTACAGAAAACCCAACTCCATAATATAGAAATTACAGTACTTATATGGCTTTTCACCAAGATATGCATGCTTCTAAATACAAAAGGTGAATACAGAACAAGTACAGAAAATCCAACTCCATAATATAGAACCCAACAGTAATTTTGCATTTTATAGCCATTGAGGAACAGAAATTTTAAGCCCTAAAAAGCTATTATTGAACACCAAATCACAAATTGGACCCTCTTTAAGCATGATTTCAACCCATAAAACAAGAAAATCATGACCCAGAGTTCTAATTTTGTTACCTTGCCTCTGAATCGACTTGAAAGGGCGAAGGGGCCGTTGGATGCAAATGCGTCGATTTCGTATGGAAGAGAAAGGGAGACTTTGGAGATAAATATGGTGAAGTGAGAGGGAGAAGGTAGAGCTTCTTTAGGTGGCTTAGAGAGGGAGAAGTATCTTCAGTTTTCGTCGAGCTGGAGATGGGTTTCAGTCTTCGCAACGAGAGGGAGAGAGAAGGTGACAAAAAACGCGGCTCTTTTTTTTGGCTGAGTGTCTAATTAGGAGAGAGAATGAAAAGGAGAGTATATATAGGTGAGTTGGGTGAGTCTAAGATCTTTACTGTATATATATATATATATATATATATATATATATATATATATATGAGAAAGTTCAGGAGCATAATTCTTAACTGACATAAAAACCTTAAGTAACATAACTATTTAAAAACTAAAAATACGTGCTTTCCTTGTCTGCAATTCCCAAATCGCCAGCCCTTGCCCAAACATGCTTCTCTTTCTCTTCTCTCCAAATACGAATTCTTCCCATACCCAAGCGAACTCAGACAAATAGGACCTATTAGAATATAATCCTAACTGTACCTAATTTGGAAAATAATATATTAGACTACTACAATAACATAGACCTTAACCAATGCATCAAGTGCTCGAACCCACAAATTTGACCCCTCAGCTATAAGCCCCTCTAGTAACGCATCAAAGAAATCCAAAATTTTAAAATCCAAATACTTAATTTTTGACTCTATAACCTCTAACCATATTTTTCCAATTGGTGAAAAAATGACAATGCAAGACTGGAGTTTTCTCTGAACGTGCTGAAGTGAAAAGTAACTTCAGAATTTACTAGAGATAATACATACACACACATGGTGTGGTTTCTGTTTTATGCATGCGGTTTTGGCTAGTAACCAAACTGAAACCATAAATTTGGTTATTCAACCCACTTAAAACCGCCACATACGTCGAAACCATTGGTGAGATTTTAATTGGTGCGGTTCGTGCGATTTTGGTGCCAATTTGATTACTTGCTCAGCCCTAAGGGACGATGTGACAACCCAGAATTTCAAAAATAAAATTTAAATAAAAATTTAATAAATAAAATTCTTATTATAAGACATGATGGGTTTGAGTGTATAAATGTATATGAGTTATATATATTTAATTGATTTACATGATGAGCAAGATATTTGTTATGCGTATGAGAGGATTATAAGTGTTGTTGATTCATAGAAGTGAATAAAATTATTACGGGAAATAACGCTAAAATACTATTCACGTGGGCACTATTCATCTCACATATGTTATTTATTGAATAAAATAAATATTTTGATGAAAATTATTATGGGAATAATTTATTTAGTGTAAATATGATTACCAAATATATATGGGTTACATGTACATTTAAGTGCATGGATATGGGGAGATCAGGGGTTAGAAGATAACTAATCCAATTGAAGGAACCCATTAATGAATGAAATTGGTGGATTGATAATTGGCTAAATGGAATTGTTAATTTAATTGATGAATGGTTAAATCAAAATCCTAATTAAAATGATAAAGTCTGAATATAAGGAATAAAATATTCCGAGTATGTGGGAATTAAGTGTCCAATTTAATTTCATAATAAACTCAACGTAAATCCAATTTGTAATATAAAATTGGTTTAATGGAAAGATAAATGGGTATAATTATCAGCATTTGGGGTGACATTATCGGATATAATTTGAATTGTGTAATTGGTTAAATAGTTTCTCTGGTAATTATATATGAGTAATGCTACAGACACAAACTATTCTACAAACATTTTACAAACTGCTGATGTGGCATACTCCACCTCAGTATATTGATCAACAAATTATTTCAATGTAGTCTTTGACCCACATAAAAAGCTGAGGTGGAGTAAACCACATCAATAGTTTGTAAAATATTTATAGAATAGTTTGTATCTCTAGCATTATTCATTATATATATGCCTTGACCAATTAGAACTTAGCTTGCAATTTTTGAGTTAATAACGAAAGAGAGAGGAAGAGACTACATTTAAGCCAAACTCTTGAGCAAAGTAACATATTTGAGCTCTCAATATCTCAGACCCTTCTTCCTCTCCCAAAACGCTCAGGAATTTATACTGATATATCTCATTTGGCTATTATTCATAAATCTCAATTGCAAGTGTAAGAAATAGACAGACAGAGAGAGAGAGAGAGAGGAATGGGTTTGCAATGAAAAGTTGGAAAAAAGCTTTGGAAGTTTTGATAATTCACAAAAGAACTGATGATTTAAGAAGAATTGGATCAAGGATTAAACAAGAGTGAAAGCTCAAGAGGTATCCATCTATTTTGATATGTTTAAGTTCATAAGTAAAAGAAGTTGTGAGACCCCGAATTTTATGAAATAAAATTATTCAATTTTTTCTATTTTGGTAAATAGTTAAATTGATAAAAGTTTAAAGTTAAGGGTAATATGTGAAATTTTTGCAAAGTAAGCAAGTTGATATAAAATATTCTTTTTGTCGGAGAATGTCCGTACGACGGTACAATCATTGGTGGACTCCGCAACAGAATTATTGTTGGATGGAGAAAACGACAAAAATATTTTTATGAGAATAACGGCGGAAGTTTTACCGTTAAAACTGTTGAACTACTTGGTAGTAAAAATACATTAATACGCGTGGTTTCATAGTAGCACACTGTATTGATTATTGATATTTACGTGATAAGTCTCTCGTTTTGTTATATTAGTATTATTAATGTAATAAAACAGAAAAGCTTTTTATATAAAACATAATATTTTATAAAGTTATTCTATAAATAGAATATATTATATTCTATTATGCATAGTGTTTTGCATAGTAAAATCTTTTTATATAAAACAAAATACTTTTATAAAGTTATTCTATAAATAGAATATATTATATTTTATTATGCATAGTGTTGCATAGTGCCTGCATAGTGTTTTGCATAGTATTTTGTATAGTAAAATCTTTTTATATAAAATAGAATACTTTTATAAAGTTATTCGTTTTATTAGATTATAAATAGAATATATTATATTTTATTTTAAAGATTTTGCTTTAAATATGGACCGTTCGATTAAAAGTAAATCAATCTGGACCGTTCATGAATTAGTTACTATGCAGTCCATTCTTCTATAAATAGAAGCTCATTCCTTCATTATTTCTTATAAATTCACTGAAACTCTAGAGAGAGAAACTGTGACAACCTGATATTTTCTATATAAATAAATCATAAATTTTGCGTATAAATTTTTTTTATATGTGCCAAGGTAATGTGTAATATATATTTATATGTGTGATAAATAAAATTTATTTATTACATTAAGTATTGCAAATAAATTTATTTTAGAATTATTGATTATTATCAATTATATTTTTATACTAATTAATTCCTTATTGGAAATGTTTTATTAATTATTTTTCAAGGAAAATATAATCTTATATTATTTAAATAATATAGGAAATGATTTTAGAATAATTATCTATTTTAAAGGTAAGAATGCGTGAAAGGTATTATGTATGTGTTTATGTGATGAATATAAAATATATTTATTACATGAATGGTTATTAATAATTTTATTTTAGAATTATTGCTCATTATAAACTATATTCTAATAATAATTAGTTTTATAGTAAAAATGTTTTTAATGTTTATTTTCCATGAAAATATGATAATTGAATAATATATGATATGAATATAGAATTTTTATAATACTTATTTTATTATATGAATTTTGTTCAAGATATTAAGTAAATTATTTTTACTTAATTATAAGGTTATTAATTATGGCAGATAAAATCAGATATGGAATCCAAACCCTAATTTCGGGTTTTGATCAAGGAATGAGAATAATAATATTATATTATTATTTGTCAGTATTATAATTATGTATGTTATGTGTGTAATGTTAATGTGTGGAACAGTTTTATTATATTACTATCAAACCCTAATTATGGGTCTGAAATAAGGAATGATAATAATATTATAATATTATAATATTTTAATTTTTCAGTGCTATAAATATGTACTGTATATGTTAATCAGTGATGGTTGGCCAATTATGGTGTTATGAGTTAAACCATAATAATATTGTGTGAAACCCTAATTTAAAATACAAATTAGAGTTTCAAGTTATTGGACAATTGCGATAATGTGATTAATGTCTGGTATTATAATTATAATTGCTAATTAGGAAAAACCCTAATTATTGTCGCAAAACCCTAATTTTAAAATTTAAAACCCTAACCGATAATTAGGAATCCTAATTGAGAAACCCTAATTGCTAAATTAGGATGTTTAATGCTACTTAGGGAACATTAAACTCTAATGATCATGATTAATGTAATTAGAAACCCTAATTATAAGTTGTTAAACCTAATTATTAAATTATTAATCCTAATTTGTAAATTATTAACTCTAATTACCAAATTGGTGCCTTAATTGCTAATTAGTGATCTTAATTATAATTAGTAAATCCTTAAACCTAATTTTTAAGTATATGTGATTAAGAAATCTAAACTAATTTAGAAATCCTAATTTGTGAATTTTAGAAACTAAAATTTTAGTTTATAATTTTATTTTTATTTTTTTACAAACCCTAGTGGCTAAATTTTATTTTGCTATATGCTAAACCTTAGGGTTAAACCCTAAGGGTCAAACCCTAAGGGTTTGACAAGTTACTAAAATACCATTAAAATGATTTATTAAAAGACTATTGTGCCCCTAATTAATTGAATTATTGAACGCTAGACTAGGTTTTGACAATTGTGGTGAGTTGGTTACTAACCCTAACAACTCCACATGCTCCATAACACCAGCCATCAGCCATTTATTAAGCCAAATACATTGCACATGTGTTCCATATATAGATTGAGAGAGAAAATATTGCAATTGTTAGCCATTTTAGTACTGTGGGCCCAAGTGTAAAATTAGGGTTCACATGACCTAATTGAATTAAATGCACGATTAGGGTTCCACGACCTCATTAAATGTGCAAATTAGGGTTCGCATAACCTAATGGAGTGAAGACGAAAAAGTCAGAAATAAATATGTTAGACCCGAGAGAAGCCTCCACGTGTCCCGAGGCAGAAGACTCGTAGAGACGGCTCGATTTGGGAATTGATTGAGGGATTGGATTGGTGGCTAGAAGGACAGGGCAACATGGGCATTATTCTAATGACTAAATGACATTTCTGGAATTTTCCTGAAAACATGTGCCTCACACATGACTACTTTCCAGAAGACCCTATAAATACCCCTTCCATTCCATTGGGAAGGAGACTTCTCTTCAGACTCAAGACTCGGATTCTCAGAAGTTCAAAGAGACCCTTTTTTGGTGACTTAAAGGCTCGGAAATTCCACCTAAAAGCACAAAAGGGGTTTGGAAATTTCTTTCAACTCGAAGGACACTCAAGAAGGCTCTTGGTATCCCAATAACCCTAACACAGTTCCCGGATTCTAGGGGTTCTGCCACGCGTCATTGGAGTAATCGCCCACCTGTTCTTCTCCCCTCTTCAATCAATCAATCAATTCCGTATTCTTCGTGGATTTCTCTCCTCCTCAACCAACACGAAACCCTAACCCTAGCAAGGTATGATTTCCTTGCCTACATTTATTTGGCGACTCTGCTGGGGAGGTGTAGAATTCGTGAAGGGTATGCCCACAACTAGAAGTGGGAGAACTACAGGAAGAGCTGCTTCACCAACAAACAACATTACCTCACCAGATCCAGTTTCGAGGCAAGCCACTCAAGCTTTCCAAAGTGCAAACTTGGATTTTGACCAACCACTTATTGAAGACGCTTCAGAAGGAAGTTCAACATCACCACATATGCCAATCAACAACACACAAGTGCAGGAAGGCAAGGCGTGGATGCAGGTGGAGACCCAACGAATGCTGTGCAACTGGAAATGCTCAAGGCATTGAAGGAAGCACGAGAAGGGCAAGGAATGATGATGGCCATGATGCTGGAAATGCAGAGGAAGCAAGTGGAGATGGGGAATTTCCGCCAGCAGTTGATGCAGATTCCCACTTTCAAGGCCATGTTCCCAGGAAGTTCGCATGGAGAACAAACAGGTGTGGAAGACAACAATAATGGTAGCAACAACAAAGAGAACCAGATTGTACCTCCCTTAACGGAAAGTCAATCGGTTCCAATAATCAACTTGGAAGCCCAGAACAGTGGTGACGTACCACAACCTAGGATGGAAGCAAGCCAACCTCAGGAAAACATCATCTCAGCTACTATTCCATCATTTTCATAGGTGCAAATGCCAATCATTCCAAACAATGTCCAGCGAATGAGCCAGCAACTTCCACCAGTGCCAGCTGTTCATGATACAAGTGTTCATCAACCAATTTTTCTACTAACACACCGCCGATGCAGCAATATATCACAACACCCCAGAGAGTTCATGCTACAAGCCCGTATGTGACGAAGGATGATATGATTGACGTGATCAATCAACTTCACAGACAGACATCTCGACCCTCGGAGTTGGACTTTAATCCCCCTTACCCTGCACACATTCGGAGGCAACCTTACCCAACAGGGTATATTGAGCATCCCCCGCAATTTCCAAAATACAACGGGGAGAAAGGAAATGCTAGGGAACATATTGCCAGGTTTGTAGAGTCAATGTCTCCGTGGCTCGGATATGACGAAGTGAACAACCACAACTTGTTAATGCGGGAATTCAACAAGACTTTGACGGATAGTGCCTTTAGTTGGTACTACAATTTGGAGAAGGGGTCAGTCCATGATTGGGATGACTTAAAATTATAATTTTTCAAGAAATTTTTCTATGTGCAGAAACAGGTAACAATTGTGGAGCTCATGCGGTTCAAGCAGAAACCGAATGAGGAGTTGTCAGATTATGTTGACAGGTTCAGGGCCCAGGCACAGAAGTGTGCAGAACCGATTGAAGAAAAGAACTTAGTCAGCATTTGCAACAATGGTGCCTTGGATTCTTTCAAGCCCCACCTCATCACCAAGGCTTGTGATTCCTTCGCGACCCTCTCATCTTTTGCACAGGACTTGGGAGGAATCGTGACATTGCCCACTAACCATGCGACAGTTACATGGAAGGGCAAGAGGACAGCAACTGTAGCTTTGGCTGATTATCAGTCAAAACCACAAGGGGGCAAGAGGGAGAAGAATGAGAAATTTGAGCAAAGCAGAGCAAAGCACGAGGACAAGTATACCAGAATGCCAGTTCCGGAGGCTATCACATGCAGTGAAAAGGCATTCAGAAGCCTGTACGAACAATGGATCCAGCACAGAGTAGTGAAACCTCCAAGGCCCCGGTTGGTTGTGACGGAAGAGATGAAAAGAAGACCAGATTTCTGTGTATACCACCAATACGTGGGGCACTCCACTATGGACTGTTATAATCTGCGGAGGATATACCATGAGAAGCTGGCGGCCGGGGAGATTGAACTAGGAGAAAAAATATGCAACACTATCACCCATGGTGCAGTCCTGGAAGTCAGGAACCCAAATACTGACTCTACCACCGAAAGAACTCTGAACTAAAGATGAATTAAAAATCCAGCCAAGATGGTGGTCCACCAAAAATGGTGGTTTAAGTCCTCAGGAATATCCCTTGCCAAGTAATTGGATGACTAAGGGAGGGGGCACAAGAATTGATGAATTAAAAATAATAATAATAATAATAAAAAAAAAAATCCACCCAAGATGGTGGTCAAGTCCTCGTAGACTGCACTTGCCAAGAAATTGGACGACCCAAGTGACGAGGCACCTGATTTCAAGTCCTCGTAGACTGCACTTGCCAAGAAATTGGACGACTCAAGTGACGAGGCACCTGAGTGTTACACTTTATCATTAAAAGTGAATGAGGCACCTGACTATAAGTCCTCAGACCCGAAAAGTTATACTTTCAACTTTAAAAGTAATCGAGGCACCTGACTATAAGTCCTCAAACCAGACAAGTTATACTTTCTACTTCAAAAGTAATCGAGAATTTATTATTTGAAACGTTAAGCTTTTCGTTAAAAGCAATTTTATTATCAATAATAAAAAAAACATGTTTTTTCTTGAAAAGATTCATGTTTGCTGTTTTATGAGGCCTATTGTTGTCTTGGAGTATTAATTCAAACAACTTAAGATCCAATGTTAAATATTGAGTTTTAAAGAATCATTCAAATTAAAGGCAATCAATAAGGATAAAGAAATTATATTTTGAAATATATGTATATGAATTTTCTGATACAGGAAATAGAAAAAACTATGAAAGCTCATGATCTAAAGGCCATGACATGCCGAACTAAAGAGAGGGGAATAGCTAAAGCCTTCAAGTCGACAATGGTGTGGTACCCTGAGCCTTCGTATTGGAGGATATCGAGCCTTCAAGGTTTTGGGTAGCTGACTCAATTTTTTAAAAGCTTGATCTTCAATTTACCTATGGCATCTTGAAGCTCCTAAAGTTTACATAAAGTAAGTTATTCTCAAGGAGACGTGGAGTGACTTCCGAACGAAGTGCAACAACATGGTGATTAAAAATAAAGAGATCCAACCTAGCATGGAAGGGAGACATGTCTAAGGAAAGCTAGGAGATACATAGATGCCCTTGAAGAGCTCCTCTAGGGCTTGCCCTCCTAGGGTTTGCTCCTCTAGAGGTTCGCTCTCCTAGGACTTTCGTTTTCAAGGCTTGCAAAACATCAAGCTTCAAGAAGTGAAGACTTCAACACTTAAAAATGTTATGCGTTATCATCTCACAAAAGGTGTGACTCACGCGCAGGGGGCAAATGCTTATTGGTAGATTGGTAGATGACGTAGACGTCCTCCAAAGTAGAGGTGCATTCCCCCAAGCCGTGACGAATGAAGAATGTTAACGAATGACATGTAGTGGAGCACCATGGTCCTGTGGGATACGAATGTCCCTTCATAGCTTGATGTACTGAAGAATGTAAGCTCTTTTTTTAGTATACCCATACAGTTAACATTCTCAAGTACCTCGACGATCCAATGATGCCATTCCTGAGGGAGGCTAGATGAATCAGACAAGAAGTGAAAGGAACTGAAGGGGTGCCCTTGTTTCTCCATGCATAGACGGGGAATGCGATCAGAATGGGAAAAGTCATCCCAACCTCCACAAGCCGCTGCATATAGGAACAAGCATTCGTTATCGGGCAGAGGAAGAATTGTATGGTCATAATTCTGGACTTGATCCCAAACAACGTCGGAAAGACCAAAGAGGGGAGCCCTTTCCCAATTATTGGGAAACGGGGCCTCCTTAGTAGTTCCCCAGGGTTCGGTCCCCTAGGTTTCCGGCCTCCCTAGGGGTCGACCTCCCTAGTGTTCAGTTTTCCAAGGTTCGACCAATTGGAGTAATTTCGCCACATGCAGAGAATTTTTTTCCATTTCTTTGGGTTATCGTCGAAAAAACGTTAATCTTTCTTTATTATCCGAGGGAAAAAACCAAGATATAATCAAGGTAATGGGGCTCGGAAGACAAAAGAAAGAAAAAGCATTTTTTTTCCTTCTTGGTTTGTCGAAAAACACCAATCTTTCTTCATGAACCGAAAAAAAAAATCGAGATGTAATCAAGGTAATGGGGCTCGGAAGAGAAAAGAAAGATTGAGAAATTCAAAAAAAAAAAATGCATGAATCGCATCACGAAATGTTGAGCCATGATATGCTGCCAAATGTTACCTCATGTTGTATTATAATTAATGGACTACTTACTTTACAGATGGGTAAAGCAAAAATGTTGCCTCAAATGTTGCCAAATGCTGCCAAATGTTTTTTTCTTGAAATACACAAATTTGTGTCCTCCCAAATTCGGTGGCTGACTATTTGCTTTACGGATGGGTCATATTTTTTTGTCTGTGGGGAGCGATATTGTGCTGGAAGAGATTGAAAATTCTTAGAGAACCAGATTTGGAGCCACATTTGCATTGGAGATCGTTGCCAGCTGAATCTCCTGAGGATCCACCGTATGATTTTGTAGGTCCTGACGGTAACACCATCAACTCCTCCGACAACAACTCTCACTGGGAGATTAACGGAGACTAGGCCTACCAGAAGTTGATCATGTTGCAGTACACCGGAAGCAAGCTTTGTTACCTGTGAAGAAACGGATATTTTATTTTATTTGTTGAATAAAATAAGATTTTATTTTATTTTCAAAAAAAAAAAAATTACCAAGTCTCGGTTTTTTCAGTGCTGGCGAGATGATTTTTTTTTGCCCCCAAGAAAGAGATTTGATTGTTGATGCTTACTCCAATTTGGGTTCCTGCCTCAAGAAAAAAAATTATTATAGAGCATCTCATGTCAGTTCTATGTGGACAAGTAATATCTTGAGGCCTAGGCACCTAGCATTTTGGATGAAAGAAGCATCTTCAAAAAAAAAAAAAAAGGGGTTCTGCAGCGGAGGAAGCACCTAATGAAGTGATTAAGCATGGAGCAACAGGACCTCTCAAAAATAAGATAAGTACATATTTTATTTATTTATTTATTTATTTTGACAAAAATAAAATAAGATTTTTTTTATTTAAAAAACATTATTATAAAAATTAAAAAAATAATAATAAATAAATAAATAAATAAAATAAAATAAAAAATATAGAGTTCGGCACATCCCTATAGGGTTCGACCAACATTCAAAAAAAAATGGTTACCTCATTTTGTGTATAGGGTTCGGGCCACAGTCTCTCCCTTCCTTTTCATTTCTTTCTTTTTCCTTGGATTTAATTCTCTCTCTCTTAAGAGTCCTAATCAATCACATACACATAACTAGATTTACAGAGAGGGAGAAAAGAAAAGGAAAGTCCAAAACAATGGCGTCTGAGTTGATCTACAGGGGACACGAGTCCCAACCTGCCAATGACGAGTATTCACCCAAGCCTAACAAGCCATGGCTCGCCGTAATTCGTCCTATTCACTACATACTCCGCGAGCAACGCCTCATTTTCGTGAGCATAATCATATGATTTTATTTCATATGATTTTATGATTTTATTTGTTTTTAAAAAAAAAATCTCTTTTCAAATTAAGAAAGATTTGATTTGATTCCCAAAACAAAGAAAGTTTTAATTTCCAAAGATAAAATTAAGATTTGATTTTGGAAATAAAATTAATGTTTGATTTGAAAAAATGAAAGAGTTAGTGGAAGTTCACAGAAAGTTCAAGCATGCATTCTTCTGTAACAATGAACGATGAAATCCTAATCGTAATAGCAGGGAATTTGATATAATAATATAAAAATAAATTATTATTATTATTAAAACAAATATCCTATTTTAATTTTATTTTTTATTTTTTTTGTAATAGGAATGTTTTGATTTTATTTCCAAAATATTTGAAAGGATTTAATTTTCAAAAATAAAATAAGATTTTATTTATTAATATATTAAACGCGATTTCTGTGTTTGAGAGCATGGATTTCAGAGATACGCCAACCTGGTCAGCGATGATTGTGACATGCAATTTATGGGCATGGTTACAAAGCCATATATTTGTTTGAAGAGATGAGAAGGGCTCAAGTTCAACCAGATGAGATTACTTTTTTGGGTCTTTTATACGCTTGCAATCACACTGGATTGGTTGAGAAAGGATGCAAATATTTCTACAATATGAGAGACAAATATGGATTCATTCCTAGAATTAAGCATTATGGATGCATGGTAAGAACTATTTGCTCAACTTTGTAATTCGGATGCAAGATATGTGGCTCTACTGCAATTCGGATGCAAGATATGTGGCCATGGTCCCTTACTTCTCCAAAAATAAGATAAGTAAATGTTTTATTTATTTATTTATTTATTGAAAAAATGAAATAAGATTTTATTTTATTTAAAAAAAAAGAAGGAAGCTGCACCTAATTGAGTAATATGGCATCAAATTTCTTACGCTAATTTGGATGCAAGACGTGCTCATCGACTCTTTACTTCTCAAAAAAATAAGATAAGTAAATATTTTATTTATTTATTTATTTTTAAAGAAAAAAATAAAATAAGATTTTGTTTTATTTTCGAAAAAAAGATATTGTTTGCATAATGATTTTATTTCATATGCATAAAGGGACGCAGAAGGATTTGGCGAGAGTAAAAAGATACTGTTTACATAACCATGTGATTTTAGTATATTTCATATGATTTTATGTTTTTTGTTTGTAAAAAAAAAAAACTTCTCTTTTTCTACCTATATTTATACTAGTAAATTAAACACAGGCATGTGTTATTGCGATATTGTTATTCAAGATATGTTAGTCTAACAAAAACATCCTAGTATCATGTATATTTTCTTTACAGGCTATACATTGAAATCTCTTTTCAAATTAAGATTTGATTTGATTTGATTCATTATGTCACTCATTATATTACATATATAATTGAGATGTTTCAAATAATAATAATAATAATAATAATAATAATAAATTATTATTATTACTGAAACAAATATCCTACTTTTCAAATAGGAATGTTTTGATTTTAATTCCAAAATCTTTGAAATGATTTGATTTTTAAAAAATAAAATAAAATAAGATTTTATTTGTTAATATATAATTTGATTTATCTTGATTTTGTTTCAGGGAAACAAATTTTGGGCAAGATATAGAAGGATTTCAGAAGATTTTTTAATATGTCCAAAGAAGAGCCTTGCTAGGACTTGTCTTCCTAGGGTTTAACTCTGAGGGTTTGGCTCCCTAAGGGTTCCCTCTTCTAGGACCATTGTCTTTAAGACCTGTAAAGTGAAGTCCCGCAAAATCGTTCAAAGGCTTGCAGTTTTCTTGCACGATCGTCTATTTGGAAATGCGACTCTCGCGCAAGGGGCAAATGTGGGCCCAAGTGTAAAATTAGGGTTCACATGACCTAATTGAATTAAATGCACGATTAGGGTTCCACGGCCTGATTAAATGTGCAAATTAGGGTTCGCATAACCTAATGGAGTGAAGACGAAAAAGTCAGAAATAAATATGTTAGACCCGAGAGAAGCCTCCACGTGTCCCGAGGCAGAAGACTCGTAGAGACGGCTCGATTTGGGAATTGATTGAGGGATTGGATTGGTGGCTAGAAGGACAGGGCAACATGGGCATTATTCTAATGACTAAATGACATTTCTAGAATTTTCCTGAAAGCATGTGCCTCACACATGACTACTTTCCAGAAGACCCTATAAATACCCCTTCCATTCCATTGGGAAGGAGACTTCTCTTCAGACTCAAGACTCGGATTCTCAGAAGTTCAAAGAGACCATTTTTTGGTGACTTAAAGGCTCGGAAATTCCACCTAAAAGCACAAAAGGGGTTTGGACATTTCTCTCAACTCGAAGGACACTCAAGAAGGCTCTTGGAATCCCAATAACCCTAACACGGTTCCCGAATTCTAGGGGTTCTGCCACGCGTCATTGGAGTAATCGCCCACCTGTTCTTCTCCCCTCTTCAATCAATCAATCAATTCCGTATTCTTCGTGGATTTCTCTCCTCCTCAACCAACACGAAACCCTAACCCTAGCAAGGTATGATTTCCTTGCCTACAAGTACCAAACATTCCAACCTTTTCTCTCCACCCAAACCCACAAAATTTTCAAGCTTATTAGTTCCAAAACACAGCCCCACGAAATCCACTAACAAATCAGAAGCCAAGAAATCAGAATTTATCATTAAAGGTATAAAAACCCTAGCTATAATCTGTCCAAAAATCGGATGTTAAATGTTGTTTTTTTGTGTTAAACATGTTAAATATGGTGTATAAAGATGATCTAGGTTGCTAGATGTTAGATCCATAACATCTAGAGGCTCGGATTAGGCATTTTACAAAAACTGGAAAAATAAATTTTTGTCTTCTGACAACGAATGTCAGTCCCTATATCTATGTGATCTGTAAATATTTTTGTGTTTTGAAAGCTTTTAGTTGTAGTCGTGTATGTGTTCTTTAGTCTGAAAGTAGAATCAGGGTCATTGGATGTGTATATTTTAATATATAATCGGTCAAAGATCGTTGACCGGCATTGACCGGACAATTTCTGGGCAGCCCAAAAACCATGAACAAGCGTCTGACAGTGTATTCAAGCGTCTAGATCTGTCATTTTGTTAATGTTTTAGTTTGATTAATTGTTGTATCTAACTTATAGTCCTGTATATGATCTCTAATATTATGCCTTAAAATCTCCTAAACATCTAGTATGTTGGTTTCATTGATCGGTCAAAGTGGGTAGCTTAATCACGAATCCGATTTTCTGGGCAACCCAGAAAACCTTTGGTCATGTGTTCTGATAGCCTTTGATCGTTCTATATCTTGCTATTGTTTTGTTGTTTTAGTTATGTTTTGTGATAGATCTACTCTTTGACATGTTGGCTAGACACTGAAACTCTTAGATCACAAAAATAACACAAGATTAACAAGTCGTGGAAGCCTAAAGGAGGCAGGTCGAACTGTTCTTCATTTCTGGGTAACCCAGAAAATGAAGAACAGACTTAACATGACAACATTTTTGAAGGCACAGATCTCGTTGATTATATGTTGTATGAACTTGTTTGTTGTTCAATTTTATATTCGTGCATTAGTATTACATTATGTGACCAAAAACTTGCCCAAAAGCACATCACACACTATTATAATCATGGTCAAAGTAGCTATGTTGTACACTGCTATGAATGTTCAAAGAACAGCTCAAGAACATGAAGAACACCTATAGCGACGGTTCTGTCGCTATAGGTGGTCTTTAGCGACAAATAGTATTTTATTTTTTAGAAATTAATTAATAAATTGAAAAAAATAGTTTTTAATTATTAAAAATACAAAAAAATTATTAAAAATTATTTTAAATTCCAAAAATTAGTTTTTAATTATTTTAAATATATTTGATAAATATTTAATATTTTTGGAATATTAAAAGTATTTAATTTATTTAATTAGAATATTAATTAAATTATTTAATAATGATTTTAATTCATGAAAAATCATTTAAAATTATATTATGATATAAGAAAATATTTTAAGATATTTTTAATAACTTTCAATATTATTTGATAATTTTCATTAATAAGTTAATATTAATGATAATTAATTTATTTGTTAAATGAATTAAATAATTAAATTAAAAATGATTTTATTATTTTAAAAATCATTTTAAATAATAATAAGGTATTTAAAAATATTTTAAGTTATAAAATATAAATTTTAATATTTAAAGGTTAAATTCATTAATTAATGATATTTAATGATATTAAAGTTATTTAATATTTATATTAAATAAATTAGTTTAAAAATGATTTTATTATTAAAAAAATCATTTTAAATGAAAATAAAGTATTTAAAGATATTTTAAGTTATAAAATATAACTTTTAATATTTAAAGGATAATTTCATTAATAATTTAATATTAATGATATATTAATGATATTAAATTTATTTAATAGTTATATTAAATAAATAGTTTTAAAATGGTTTTATTTATTTAAAAATCATTTAAAAAGAATATAAATGAATTAAAAATATTTTCAGTTATAATTAATGACTTTTAATATTTGGATAAATAGTTCATTAATATTTAAATATTAATGTTAATTATTTAAGAATGATTTTAAATATTTTAAAAATCATTTAAGGGTAATATAAGTACTTTAAAAATATTTTGAGTTATTATACATAACTTTAATATTTTGGCAATGGTTTTATTAATAATTTAATATTGATTAAATGTTAATGATAATAGAATTGTTTAATATTTAAATCATTTAATAATGATTCTAATATTTCAAAAATTGTGATAAATGATAATAATTATTTAAAAAATTATATTAAGTCATTTAAAAATAATTTGACTGATACATGTAGATATTGATATACAGGATAGAGTCTTAGACTCGATAATTACCCGATAAAGCCGTCGGTAGACCGACATGTTTTAGAAATTGATCTGAACTTAGATACTTTGACTGTATGAATGGTTGTTTATGATTCTATAACTGTGAAACATGTGTGACAATGTGATTAGGTTATGTGCTGCCTGCGAAATGTAGTGCTATGTGTTAAGGTATATTGTTCTAATCGAATAAATGATTTGATTAATGATAGGTCGTGATAGAAAAGATAAATCTAAGTTGCGTAATTGTAAGTAGCGCATCAGGCAAATATCCTATCTTTGCATTTTCTTTATGTAATGGATAAGTGTAAGAATGTTTCAAAAATTATATTATTACTGTACAGATTGTTAAACCAATATTATATACGCCCATTGATTATCAACATGTTAGTATATGGTAATTCAGATATATATTCTGTTCGTTAATTTCTATAAATGATTATACAAGTGTCCCCACTTGGATAATCATTGTATTTAATCACATGTTGATACACCTTTGATATATATATATATATATATATATATATATATATATATATATTGAATTATATAAGACCTTTGTTATGAAAACCCGACAAGTATGAACTTCCCAATCATGGGAAAAAGTTTATGCGCTACAGCGGACAAAGAATGAACGATAATATCGTTCTAGCAATGTAGTATTGTTCAATACAGGGCCCATGGACTGTACACCCTCAGGCCCGTAAGCAATGGCCGGTTTACAGATGAATTTCTGTTTAAACCCTTTCGAAAATGAAAATAATGTTCATAAT
Organism: Panax japonicus; assembly: GCA_020205505.1. Classification (NCBI taxonomy): domain Eukaryota; kingdom Viridiplantae; phylum Streptophyta; class Magnoliopsida; order Apiales; family Araliaceae; genus Panax; species Panax japonicus. Next base: position 58,864,861 of record CM035105.1, on the reverse strand, counting down.
GTGTCACAGAAACCCCATGTATAGACAATACATAGTTTCAAAAATTTGAAAGAGGGTTGTTATGTTATTGTTATTGGTACAGATTACTTCACAACTATTGACCGGTTGTAGAAGAATATTATAAAGAAAACATTTAAATTCTTTCAAATTATATATATATATATATATATATATATATAAATACTTGTTGTGCACTCAAATGTTCATCCTTGCTTTAATTTAAATGTTTTCAGCTAAGTGTGAACGACAGAAGTATCTGCCAAGATCAAGGGGAAGGGGAAAGTTGCTGAATGACTTTTTATGCTATCTTCTGTAATAGTTTAACTTTATTAGGATATGGATGATAAATATTATTATTATCATGTAATGAATATTAAAGGTTTCGTACTTGGGATTTGGGAAACTCTGATAATATGTAACTTAAATTTGATAAATCTATATTATTGTTATTATTATTAGTATTATTCCGCTCATAGAAATGGTATCGTGAAGTACCGAATTCGGGTTTCAAGTATCCGGATTTGGGGACTTTACAGAATGGTATCAGAGCTATAAGGTTAGAAACTTTAGGTGGGTTAGACCTTAGGCTATAACCTTAGAACAGAGGGAAACGTTGAAAATATAAATAACTCATATAGAGTTTAAAAAAAAGAGATGAATTGAATAAATTCATCGTCAAACAAAATAAAAGATAATTTATAAAACCTTTATGTGTTGTGTGTATTTATTATTTGTTAATCAAGATATTTTGTGTATGGCTGTTAGATAGAAAGAATTAGGATACCCTTAAGTCGTAAGGAATAAGTCAACGTCCATGACTGAGCCAATATCAAAGCTAATAGCTGCAATAGAGGCTCACATTGAAAGCTACCTCAAAGAGGTGGTTGTTTTGGAAAGTATAGTACTGGATCAAGAAACGCTAAGTATAACTGATAGGTAAAGTATAGTTAAAGGATATGTAGTTAATGTTGAGTTCTTAAACTCGTATGTTTATGGTGAGTTCTTAAACTCGTATGTTTGCGATGAGTTCTTAAACTCATAATGTGTTATAAGTTGTGACAAATTAGATATAGTTATGTGTAAATGGATATTGAGGATAATGGTAATAGATAGGTTACTAAGAAATTGATCGTTAGTGAATGTGTAAGGAATAGGTAGTATTAGTATTAGTTGAATATGTATGATTTTAGGTGGTATATATGATAGGTATGTTGGTGTAATATAATGTTTTGTATAAGTTATGGCAGCGATTCCCGACTTTCGAGTCACAAAGGGATAGCGGATGTTTAAAGCAATGTGTGCTAAGGCATGTCAAGTGGTATAAATATGAGTTTATGTTGGATTAATGGGATAAATTGGTATAAAGATAGTAGATATTTATTTGGTCACTGGTTATTACAGTAGACCGAGTTTTCAAAATATAATATTTTGAGTATATGATTGTTTGAATAGAAAGTTTTGCGTTATATATTAAGCATTTACGATAAGGCTTAGAATGTAAGAATAATTTATGATAATGCCGTTAAAACAAAAATGAAACCAAAGGAAGAAGAACTTGTCAACAAAGTTGGAAGACAACCAGACCCAACACAGAATTTTGCGAATACGGACGATCAAGCTATGCAGAACGAAATACCAGTCGCGGGAAATCAACTAGACAGTCGATCGACAAACTTCAAAGACTTTAAGACAACCGGACCTCCAGGATGTAGCAGATCAACCGACCTTGATAAAGCGTATGTGATAGCTAGGATACCGGTGGGGCAAAAGATAACTTTTGTCACTTATATGATAAAAGAAGATAATTTCAATAAATAAGCCAGGAATGTGATTAAAAGAAAAGTTTGTGTGTGGAAAGAAAGGACAGAAGGGATATATATCTTTCCAAAATGTCCCAATTCAATAATGTATAGTGAATGTATTGTGTGCGAATCAATAAAGCATAAGGTGAAAGACTGTCCAAAAAAGGAAATGGAAACAAGGAATGCGAATATGAAACAAGGCAGCAAGACATTGACGACAACGGGACCAACTTCAACAAACAAACCAACGAAATCAACCGCAAGCGTCTTCAGAGGGACTGTTCGGGATTCGATAGAAGCCGGGGATGCAACTCCAGGTATTAATCTAGCCAATTTTTATTTTTTTATATAGTAAATTATTTTTATAAATTATTTTGAAGGAGGAATTTGAGTTCTCTTAGAAATCAAATTTCTGTTTAAGGAGATATATAAGCGTTATGTTGAATAGTTAAAGATTGATTCGATCAATTATGATCGAGATCTAATTGTAACAATTGTGTGTGTTATGTACCCTGGTATGTATAGGTTTTAAAAGGTGATTCCGGGGACGGAATCTTTATAAGGGAGGGTGAATGTGACAACCTGATATTTTCTATATAAATAAATCATAAATTTTGCGTATAAATTTTTTTTTGATATATGCCAAGGTAATGTGTAATATATATTTATATGTATGATAAATAAAATTTATTTACTACATTAAGTATTGCAAATAAATTTATTTTAGAATTATTGATTATTATCAATTATATTTTTATACTAATTAATTCCTTATTGGAAATGTTTTATTAATTATTTTTCAAGGAAAATATAATCTTATATTATTTAAATAATATAGGAAATGATTTTAGAATAATTATCTATTTTAAAGGTAAGAATGCGTGAAAGGTATTATGTATGTGTTTATGTGATGAATATAAAATATATTTATTACATGAATGATTATGAATAATTTTATTTTAGAATTATTGCTCATTATAAATTATATTTTAATAATAATTAGTTTTATAGTAAAAATGTTTTTAATGTTTATTTTCAATGAAAATATGATAATTGAATAATATATGATATGAATATAGAATTTTTATAATACTTATTTTATTATATGAATTTTGTTCAAGATATTAAGTAAATTATTTCTACTTAATTATAAGGTTAATTATGGCAGATAAAATCAGATATGGAATCCAAACCCTAATTCCGAGTTTTGATAAAGGAATGAGAATAATAATATTATATTATATATTATTTTTCAGTATTATAATTATGTATGTTATGTGTGTAATGTTAATGTGTGGAACAGTTTTATTATATTACTATCAAACCCTAATTATGGGTCTGAAATAAGGAATGATAATAATATTATAATATTATAATATTTTAATTTTTCAGTGCTATAAATATGTACTGTATATGTGAATCGGTGATGGTTGGCCAATTATGGTGTTATGGGTTAAACCTTATTAATACTGTGTGAAACCCTAATTTAAAATACAAATTAGAGTTTCAAGTTATTGGACAATTGCGATAATGTGATTAATGTCTGGTATTATAATTATAATTGCTAATTAGGAAAAACCCTAATTATTGTCGCAAAACCCTAATTTTAAAATTTAAAACCCTAATCGATAATTAGGAATCCTAATTGAGAAACCCTAATTGCTAAATTAGGATGTTTAATGCTACTTAGCGAACATTAAACTCTAATGATCATGATTAATGTAATTAAAAACCCTAATTACAAGTTGTTAAACCTAAATATTAAATTGTTAATCCTAATTAGTAAATTATTAACTCTAATTACCAAATTGTTGCCTTAATTGCTAATTAGTGATCTTAATTATAATTAGTAAATCCTTAAACCTAATTTTTAAGTATATGTGATTAAGAAATCTAAACTAATTTAGAAATCTTAATTTGTGAATTTTTAGAAACTAAAATTTTAGTTTATAATTTTATTTTTATTTTTTTACAAATCCTAGTTGCTAAATTTTATTTTGCTATATACTAAACCTTAGGGTTAAACCCTAAGGGTTTGACAAGTTACTGAAATACCATTAAAATGATTTATTAAAAGACTATTGTGCCCCTAATTGAATTATTGAATGCTAGACTAGGTTTTGACAATTGTGGTGAGTTGGTTACTAACCCTAACAACTCCACATGCTCCATAACACCAGCCATCAGCCATTTATTAAGCCAAATACATTGCACATGTGTTCTATATATAGATTGAGAGAGAAAATATTGCAATTGTTAGCCATTTTAGTACCAAACACTCCAACCTTTTCTCTCCACCCAAACCCACGAAATTTTCAAGCTTATCAGTTCCAAAACACAGCCCCACGAAATCCACTAACAAATCAGAAGCCAAGAAAAAAGAATTTATCATTAAAGGTATAAAAACCCTAGCTTTAATCTGTCCAAAAATCGGATGTTAGATGTTGTTTTTTTTGTGTTAAACATGTTAAATATGGTGTATAAAGATGATCTGGGTTGCTAGATGTTAGATCCATAACATCTAGAGGCTCGGATTAGGCATTTTACAAAAACTGGAAAAATAAATTTTTGTCTTCTGACAACGAATGTCAGTCCCTATATCTATGTGATCTGTAAATATTTTTGTGTTTTGAAAGCTTTTAGTTGTAGTCGTGTATGTATTCTTTAGTCTGAAAGTAGAATCAGGGTCATTGGATGTGTATATTTTAAGTTATAATCGGTCAAAGATCGTTTACCGGCATTGACCGGACAATTTCTGGGCAGCCCAGAAACCATGAACAAGCGTCTGACAGTATATTCAAGCGTCTAGATCTGTCATTTTGTTAATGTTTTAGTTTGATTAATTGTTGTATCTAACTTATAGTCCTGTATATGATCTCTAATATTATGCCTTAAAATCTCCTAAACATCTAGTATGCTGGTTTCAGTGATCGGTCAAAGTGGGTAGCTTAATCACGGATCCGATTTTCTGGGCAACCCAAAAAACTTTTGGTCATGTGTTCTGATAGCCTTTGACCATTCTATATCTTGCTATTGTTTTGTTGTTTTAGTTATGTTTTGTGATAGATCTACTCTTTGACATGTTGGCTAGACACTGAAACTCTTAGATCACAAAAATAACACAAGATTAGCAAGTCTTGGAAGCCTAAAGGAGGCAGGTCGAACTGTTCTTCATTTCTGGGTAACCCAGAAAATGAAGAACAGACCTGACAACATTTTTGAAGGCACAGGTCTCGTTGATTATATGTTGTATGAACTTGTTTCTTGTTCAATTTTATATTCGTGCATTAGTATTACATTATGTGACAAAAAACTTGCCCAGATGCACATCACACACTATTATAATCATGGTCAAAGTAGCTATGTTGTACACTGCTATGAATGTTCAAAGAACAGCTCAAGAACATGAAGAACACCTATAGCGACGGTTCTGTCGCTATAGGTGGTCTTTAACGACAAATAGTATTTTATTTTTTAGAAATTAATTAATAAATAGAAAAAAATAGTTTTTAATTATTAAAAATACAAAAAAAATTATTAAAAATTATTTTAAATTCCAAAATTTAGTTTTTAATTATTTTAAATATATTTCATAAATATTTAATATTTTTGGAATATTAAAAGTATTTAATATATTTAATTAGAATATTAAATAAATTATTTAATAAAGATTTTAATTCATGAAAAATTATTTAAAATTATATTATGATATAAGAAAATATTTTAAGTTATTTTTAATAACTTTCAATATTATTTGATAATTTTCATTAATAAGTTAATATTAATGATAATTAAGTTATTTGTTAAATGAATTAAATAATTAAATTAAAAATGATTTTATTATTTTAAAAATCATTTTAAATAATAATAAGGTATTTAAAAATATTTTAATTTATAAAATATAACTTTTAATATTTAAAGGTTAAATTCATTAATTAATGATATTTAATGATATTAAAGTTATTTAATATTTATATTAAATAAATTAGTTTAAAAATGATTTTATTATTAAAAAAAATCATTTTAAATGAAAATAAAATATTTAAAGATATTTTAAGTTATAATATATAACTTTTAATATTTAAAGGATAATTTCATTAATAATTTAATATTAATGATATATTAATGGTATTAAATTTATTTAATAGTTATATTAAATAAATAGTTTTAAAATGGTTTTATTTATTTAAAAATCATTTAAAAAGAATATAAATGAATTAAAAATATTTTAAGTTATAATTAATGACTTTTAATATTTGGATAAATAGTTTATTAATATTTAAATATTAATGGTAATTATTTAAGAATGATTTTAAATGTTTTAAAAATTATTTAAGGGTAATATAAGTACTTTAAAAATATTTTGAGTTATTATACATAAATTTAATATTTTGGCAATGGTTTCATTAATAATTTAATATTGATTAAATGTTAATGATTATAGAATTGTTTAATATTTAAATCATTTAATAATGATTCTAATATTTCAAAAATTGTGATAAATGATAATAATTATTTAAAAAATTATATTAAGTCATTTAAAAATAATTTGACTGATACTTGTAGATATTGATATACGGGATAGAGTCTTAGACTCGATAATTACCCGATAAAGCCGTCGGTAGACCGACATGTTTCAGAAATTGATATGAACTTAGATACTTTGACTGTATGAATGGTTGTTTATGATTCTATAACTGTGAAACATGTGTGACAATGTGATTAGGTTATGTGCTGACTGCGAAATGCAGTACTATGTGTTAAGGTATATTGTTCTAATCGAATAAATGATTTGATTAATGATAAGTCGTGATAGAAAAGATAAATCTAAGTTGCGTAATTGTAAGCAGTGCATCAGGCAAGTATCCTACCTTTGCATTTTCTTTATGCAATGGATAAGTGTAAGAATATTTCAAAAATTATACTATTACTGTATAGATTGTTAAACCAATATTATATATGCCCATTGATTATCAACATGTTAGTATATGATAATTCAGATATATATTCTGTTCGTTAATTTCTATAAATGATTATACAAGTGTCCCCACTTGGATAATCATTGTATTTAATCACATGTTGATACACCTTTGATATATATATATATATATATATATATATATATATATATATATATATGTTGAATTATATAAGACCTTTGTTATGAAAACCCGACAAGTATGAACATCCCAATCATGGGAAAAATTTTATGCGCTACGGCGGACAAAGAATGAACGATAATATCGTTCTAGCAATGTAGTATTGTTCAATACAGGGCCCATGGACTGTACACCCTCAGGCCCGTAAGCAATGGCCGGTTTACAGATGAATTTCTGTTTAAACCCTTTCAAAAATGAAAACAATGTTCATAATGTGTCACAGAAACCCCATGTATAGACAATACATAGTTTCAAAAATTTGAAAGAGTGTTGTTATGTTATTGTTATTGGTACAGATTACTTCACAACTATTGACCGGTTGTAGAAGAATATTATAAAGAAAATATTTAAATTCTTTCAACTTATATATATATATATATATATATATATATATATATATATATATATATATATATATATATACTTGCTGTGCACTCAAATGTTCATCCTTGCTTTAATTTAAATGTTTTCAGCTAAGTGTGAACGACAGAAGTATCTGCCAAGATCAAGGGGAAGGGGAAAGTTGCTGAATGACTTTTTATGCTATCTTCTGTAATAGTTTAACTTTATTAGGATATGGATGATAAATATTATTATTATCATGTAATGAATGTTAAAGGTTTCGTACTTGGGATTTGGGAAACTCTGATAATATGTAACTTAAATTTGATAAATCTATATTATTGTTATTATTATTAGTATTATTCCGCTCATATAAATGGTATCGTGAAGTACTGAATTCGGGTTTCAAGTATCCGGATTTGGGGACTTTACAGAAACTATAGAGAGAGTTCTTCTTCTATAATCTTGAGCGTATTTCGTTAGAGTTTAAGAAAGCTTTGAGCGTAGTGCAAGTTTTCTTCGAGTATATCCTCGCCCTACCAGTCGAAATACTCTTCTTTCAAAGGTAGGAGATATTATTTGTTGTACTCGTAAGGGGTATTATTTCTTTCGTATTCATGAAGAGAACTTCTGTTATTCCATTCTTTATTATTCTGTTGGAATGACCTGTCTGTGCGGTCTATCGCATGCCTGGGGAATTTTGTTGTTATTACATTCTTATTATTCTATTGAAGCAACCTGTTTATGCGAAGTACTGCATACATGATGAAATTCTTCTAATATTCCGTTATTTATTATTCTGTCAGAATATTCTGTCTGTGCGTTTACGCCGGACCTAGTTCCATTATTTATTATTCTGTCGGAATATCCTGTCTGTGCGTTTACGCCGAACTTGGTTCTATTATTTATTATTCTGTTGGGAATAACCTATCTGTGCAGTCTATCGCACACATGGTGAATCCTTCTGTTATTCCATTCTTTATTATTCTGTTGGAATAACCTGTCTATATGGATTACCATATGCATGGTGAATGATCCTTCGTATTCGTTCCTTATTAAATTGTGAAAATGATCTGGTTACGTGGATTACCGCAAGGCGGGTGAAAATCCATTCCAGTTTCATATATTCTATTATACTCAGTTGGTTAAAGCTTTGACTTCTACACTCCATGAAATTAGTGGAATATCCTTGATATTTGCGCTTCATCCAGTATCTTTTCATGGAAATATTCTTGTGAACATTCTTGAATTTTACTCCATAAAGCAGTATCATGTTGACAATTTGGATATTATTGAGTTCAGGATAAATTAACTTATAAATCTTTACAACTTATTCTTGAACTTATTTTATTGAATTATTATGTCATTTTCATGATGAGTTATGTTGGTTATTATGTGAAAACATGAAAGTTTCTTAGAAATCACAAAGGGTTGAAAATCATATTTTGGTAAAGAGGAATATGAAATTCAATTAACCATATCTCCTATTATATTTTGAATTTTTGAATATGGTCAAGTTCTAGAGTTAGTTCTATGAGTTTTCTAACTTATCCAAGTGGAATCACTGGAAAAGGTGTTGTAGATTTTCGTGTAGACAGATTTTAGCAAAGGAGTCAAAAACCAAAATTTCTAAAAAGGCTACTGTCCAAAATTTTAAAAGGGCATTTTCGGCCACTTAAATTGTGAGAAAATTTCTGGCCTTTTGGGACATGAAAATATATGGTATAAAGTACCTCCTGGCCAAAAATGAGCTCATTCCGACTTAAAATGAGAACGTTATGACCATTTCAATATTTAGATTTTTTCGACGAAAAACGCTATAACCGGAGTTTTATAACTCCGATGACCATGAAATTTAAAATAAAAGCTCACGTTAACATGTGTAAGATCCTTCCAGGATTTGGGAATTTCTGGAGTTAACCTTGAGGTAGCTAATTTCTTAAGAAATTAATTAGAAATTGATTTTTGAAAAATAGTAAATGAATTTTAAAAATTCTGAGAAAAATATATGTTCAATATGGGACTATATTCTGCTTAATCCCAGAAAAGAATAATTTTTGGGACTGATTTGGTATTTTTCATGAAAATAGTTTAGTTACGAACATATGAATTAAATATGTTATATGAAGTGAAAAATTGGTAAATAGGATTTTATGGTTCGAAAATCCTATATAAGGTATATGCAGATTTTTGATGAGTAATTTGGTTATTGGTGATGAAATCTTATGAGTATGGCATTTTTGAATGATTAAATGCATTATTTGGAAAAGTGTAAACAATTAAATTAAATTGTTTATAAGTTTAAGGAGTGATTAAAATATTGTTATAATATTAACAATATTAGATTATGATTTTATTAATTGATTGATAATGTTTGGATAAATTTAAAGTCTATAATATTTATCCTTGATTTAGTTTGACTAATGCGTATAATATTGTCATCATCCTCATGCTTATATTATGTTGAAAGTCATCTGTGACCTGTATTGCATAGATGGACTTGGTATGATTATGACCAGGGATTATTCGGTATAATCATGACCGTAATGGTATAAATGACTTCTATGACGCCTCCAAAATTAGGTATACATCACTCATTCTGAGCCGCTAGATACACGGTACAAAATTCAAATACAACTTCATTTATACAATTGTTGAACTGTCGTATAGAATACGACTACAGTTAACTGTGAGTTTTAATACAATTGTATGCAACTCTCACTACTACAAAATAGTAAATAGACAACGCGGAAAAAACGTTGTGGTTTCAATCAGAAAAACGTCGTGGTTAAGGGTGTTGTCTATTTGACACCCTTACACAACAGTTTTTAAAACGTTGTAGTTAAGCACAATACACAACGTTTTTTTGAAAAAAAACGTTGTAGATTTGTTCTCCAAAAATAGCAAATGCTTAAAAATATTGTAGAATGTATGATTCCACAACGTTTTTTAAACGTTGTAGATAAAAAAAAGATAAAAAAAAGATGTGGTTGTAACCAAATCTGATCCCATAAATATTTGTAACATTGTAACTAAATTTATATATCCAAATAAACATAATTTTTATAATAACATTGTAACATTGTAAAACACAAGATAACTGCTACTGATCCCATAATTCCTAACCAAATTTATATATCCAAATAAACATAAATATTTGTAAAACACAAGATAACTGCTACTTTCTTATGATAACATTGTAACATTGTTATAATTGTAACATTGTTGTAACAAGCTGCTTTAATTTTTTATGTCTGCTGATGCAACCTTTAGAACCCTCCCTCCAATCATGCTCGTTATCAGCTATGCAGAAGTGAAATATTCTGTAATCCGTTGAGTACCTTTCTAGGATGTGCACCATCTTCCAATTCAAAATGTGATCTTCCCCTCTTCTGACCCACCTATAAGAATACACAGCAGCTTTAAAAACAGAAAATAGAAACATTCAGCTAAATTTTAAAAATCACTAAATTGATTTGAAATCAAGCACAGACCTTCAAGGCACCATCTATTTTAATTGGTCTCAATGATGCAATGGAAATTATGCTATTTTCAAAAAGGGAGATGAGCTTTGAGTAGTTGGGTTCTTCATCAAATTTCATATCAGTCACCATTTCAAGAAATTGTTGAAAAGGGGGAGGTCAGCTAGAGTTATTCATTTCTGTTTGTGCCCCTTATTGGAATCTCTGTTGGAATATCAGCTCCAAGTTCCTAAGTTTCATGGCAAATTTCAATAGTTAAAGTGATGGGAGTAAGAAAACTATAGTGTGTTTGTGTGTGATCTGTAGTGGTGGTTAATAGGCATATATTGTGTTTATAGAAGAAAGAGATTGTAGAATGGAGCCAACGTATAAAACAGATGATATGGAGCAGAGTTCCTCATAATGTATGATTAAAAGGTTTACATGGCCTGCACCTGACACAAAACTCATAATTTTTTGGAGAAAGAGTAGCTTTTTTCACTTGTGAAAGTTGGTGAACTAATCAACTTCTGCAAACCACTTACAGTTTACCCCTCCTTGCATCTCGATTCAAAGACGGCCATTGCAGCAAGCGAACCAGAGCCCATTGTAGCAAAAGGTAGGGAGTCGGTTGATCCATAAGGGTAGATCTGTGAAATAATCATAAAACAATAATTACAACCTTTTCTGCAGTTAATAAAAAAACTTTAGACGCCAATAAGCCAAGTGCAACTCACAGTGTGCAAGTGTGGACCAGTGACATCAACTCCACCAAGCACCAAAGCAGCTGAAACATGACCTTGGTAGCTAATTACGTAAAAAGGTCAGAACTTTTTCAATTACAATTGCAATATGAATAGAAAACTGATATTACTAAGCATACCTGAAAAGATGAGACTTCAAAAGTGTTAAGGCTGGAAAGTGCCAAAGTAAACCAAGTGTGTGATTACTATGCAAAACAGCATGATATGGTAGGTATTTTTCAGATGTTATACACAGTTTGCTCACAAGTTTCATATTTATTAAAAAGGAAATCAATATAATTCTTGTTTGGCCTTAGGTTCTACATTAACAAGGCTTCTTATTTTTTTGCCTAGTACATCAGAACAAGAAATTTGTAGTAAGAGAAGTACCATGGCTCAACTGCTTTAGTTCCACTACCACTGGTGGAGGTACTTCTAATGTGGCCCAGAGCAGGTGAGAAATCTTTGACATTGGGTGCTGGTATTTCTTTATCTATCTCAACATCACCACGAACTATTACAGTCCCAAAATCAGCTAGCCAAAACAGATCACACAACAATAATTGAAAGCAGAAGAACATGATAAGCTGCTGGCTTCTGAAAATAATTGAAAGCGAATGACATACATCTCTCTTGTATTCAACTATTAAGATGATTACCTTACACTTCAGACCAAAATCAGGAAGTTTCCCAATATAGCAGTTAGTCCTCAATACTAGCTAGTGTTGAAATACCAACTAAAACATATAATAACCATGAAAACCAAGATATTGCAGAATATTGGACAAACAAAAGGAAGTAAGCCACAAGGACAACAAGCAGCTAAAGTCTTGGGAGGGCGGTGTAGTAGATAATCTCCAAGCCAAGATAAGGACGTCAAACATTACAAACCTGCTGTAAAAAATAGTTCCCTCTCATAAGAGTTGACTAGGTTCATAATATTCATCCGTAATAAAATTCGTATACAAGTGAGTAAAATCTGCTGTAAAATCTTGTTATTTTTATGAGTCCACAAGTGTACAACTTATAATACGAACACCATAAAAACATTACCCTTGGAAATCAAATTAACAGCCAAAATATTAGTCATAAAAAAGAATATGAATGCATCTATGACTCGTAACTGTAATCTTGCACAACCTAGTGAAGTAACAACAAGAATTCTTCAACCTCTAGATTGTTGTATGTCTTGTGATCAATCTAAGTAAGTCTCAAATTTTCATTAAAGCTTGAAAGACCATTCAAAGAGATTTAAAATTTTCTAAAGGTTTAGCAAACTCAATTCCAAACTTTCGAAACAGAACTGAGCATCAAAATCTAACTAAATTTCAGTTTTATAAAATTGCAATTCTTCTCTCAATTCAACTAAATTTGTGGCAAGTAATATCCTTTTGGATAGTATTTCTATATGTTAACAAAATATATACACATTTGCTTAATATGAATGAAAGTCTCGTCACATCATAAAATCTTTAGCCCAGAAACTACAGTTCATAATTTTGGTGGAATAAGAATTTGTGTTGGTGCTTTTTCAGAAGAGGTTCATACAATTCACAACTCCTTTTTTTCCCACAATAAATATTAACCAACAAAGGTAAACAAGGGTCATCCACTTTGTTTTAACATTTGCAACATATGTAATAGGTACTCAATCTACCTAAAATGTAAATAATAGCATGTTGGGATTTCATGTCACTTCGTAATCTAAAATTAGAAATGTATCCCTAAATTTGTTTGGAACTGTGGTAACGATGTATTGAACTTACGAAATACAAATAATAATAAAACAGTTGGCCCCATTTTGGTGTAAATAATAATTAATCAAACCTTTTTCTTCTACTTCTGTTTCTGGGGCAATATGTTGATTCTAACTGGATTCAAAGCAGCTTTAGCAGTAGAAATTGTGTCACTCTGGATCTGATGCTATCCTCAAAGTACCTGCCGTTGGACAGAAGATAGAAACCTTCCGTTGGCGTGGTGAGAAACAGAGACGAGATAGGGACGGATTTGGGAATGAGAGAAAATAGAGGTAGGGTTTTGGGCTACAAAAGAGAGTGCTGGCGTTTTATTCACTTTATCTTTTCCTTCCAGTACTTTCCCGTCTTTGCTCTCATTTCACCAGCACATCTCATTCTCCTCCCTCTCAACTCCCTCTAACCCTAGAAATAGTGGCGGCGTAGTGGTGCAGGACATCTCATCTCATTCACCAGTACGTTCTCTTTCCTAGGGTTATTCCCTCTCTTCAAACAGATGACGATGGTGCAGGAGGTTGTTAATAACAGAGAGTCGCAAAATGAAAACTCCAAGGTGGTGCGATATTCTCGACATTGAAGCCTCAGCTGTTCGTGGAGGCTCTGAAAGCAAGCGACGTCGTACTATTCTACAAGGAAGCGTTTGGAGCCGAGGAGGTGAATCACGTCACGCATCCCAAAAGAAAGGCACCACACTTTCTCTCTCTCTGAAAACCCTTGTTAGCGTACTTTGTAATCGAAGCTTCTTCAATGGCGAATAGCAATTTACCTCGAAGAATTATCAAAGTAAGTCACTTGATCTTCCTCTTCTCCTATTTCTCGATCCCTTCCCCTATTCAGTTTGATTTAATTTCTTCGTCCTTGTTTATAATCAAATTCATTATCTGGAGATTGTTTATAATCAAATTCATTATCTGGGTTGACTGATACTTCACTTCAATAAGCCTATAACTTCAAGGGGTTTGGTTGAGAAGGAACCTGAACTTGAAACATCTCAGAGAGTTCGCTCAGTTAAGATTAAGAGTTCTGCAGAACACGAGGAAGAAATGATGGCGAAAATTCCCAAGTTTAAGGCTCGTCCAATCAATAAAAAGGTATTCATATTTAGAATCTCTTTCTTGAGTAATGCAAGTCCGTATATTTGAAGTAATTGGCCTTTCTGATTGTTGCAGATTTTAGAAGCTCTAACGTTGCCAACATTGCCGAGAAGTACTCTATAGCTTCCAGAATTTCAGGTAAATTTTAGTTTGGGTAGATATTATTGAGAAAAATATACAACAGTTAGGAAAACATAAAAAGAATAATTGGACCTTGTGCAAGAATTTCACTTGGAAATAATGGTATTGCTTCCTTGTTGCAGAAGAACTTCTGGCTGAGAGCAAGAAGGCCTATTTAAGCTTTTGCCTTGCAATTTGGTTGGGGTTTTTTGTACATTAGAAGTATTATATTTTATGGATAGTTTAATTAGGTAGTAGTTTAATTTTATGGATAGTTTGGTATATTTTGTGGATGTAGTCAAATTCATAATTCAATATAGTAGTAATTATATTAAAAATTGAATTTGAGATGTATGGATAATTTGGTATTATTGGGATGTAAACGTATTGTATGGTATTAATATTCTTTATAATTGGCATTACAAAGAATTATTGGGATGTAAACGTATTGTATGGTATTAATATTCTTTGTAATTGTAGCTATATATCATGACATTAGCGTAATGCAGGTGCATTGGTAATATAGGTGAACCACAACCTTTTTTTTTTCTTTTTTATCTACAACATTTTAAAAATATTGTATATTTGTATAAACTACAATATTTTTATCCAGAAAACGTTGTGGAATTATACCTTCTACAACGATTTCAAGCATCTACTAATTTATGTAAAATAAATCTACAACATTTTTTCCTTGAAAAACGTTGTATAATGTGTCTAACTACAACGTTTTAAAAACATTGTGTAAGGGTGTCAAATAGATGACACCCTTAACCATAACTTTTTTCTGATTGAAACCACAACGTTTTTTCCGCGTTATCTATTTACTGTTTTGTAGTAGTGTCACCGGAAGGTGAGGCGGCGGCTTGCGAGAAGTGAATTTTTGATGAAGAAGATCTGAATCTTCTGAATGGAGGTTTAGGGATTTAGAAGAAAGAATAGCTGGTAGCCGATTTTGAGAAGTGGATTTTTTGCTCCGTGTCTTTTTTTTTGTTCCTTGTATTTTTATTTTTTTTTGCTCCGTGTCTTTGTAGATAGACAACGTTTTAAAAAAAACGTTATCTAGTTAAAACCAAAAAAATGCTCTTTTAAATAGATAACATTTTTGCATATAAATCTATAACGTTTTTTTTAAAAACGTTGTAAAAGAATATACCACAACGTTTTTATAAAAAACGTTGTCTATTAAGTGTTGTCTATTAGGTACTTTGTACTGGTGTCTCATGGTGCCTCAACCACAACCTTACAATGGTACTTTACATGAAAGTATAGTCAAAAATTATTTTAGAAATTAAAATCTTTGGGAAGTGCTCAAGGAAACCTTCGTACATGGGAGACCATGCGTCTAGGTTATAATAGATATCATATGTCCAAAGAATTATCCTTGGTTGACCCAAAAGTCACCAAAGAAAAATAAGAAGATTACTATCATCTTCTTTCCAATGGTGAATCTTCTCTTGACATATAAATGTCTCTGTTGTCTCCAAGTGAAAATTATATTTCAAATATACTCCAAGATCATATAGGTAGTGCCCGTAGATATATTCAGCAAGTGGATGCGCACAACCCTATCTTATGATAACACGAGGTTGTATGTCATTAGACATCTTGTATGATAGTGGCAAAACACCCTTCCAAAGTTGGGTTCGCCTCACCCTATTTGATTCACCAAATATAACTACTAAATGATGTATAGAATACAACACACTTTTCTATACTGTTTAGGGAAAACCTCTACAGCTAGAGACCACCGTTCTATTTCCCTGTTATCCCCGCTCGACCCGGTAACACTCTTACGTCAACACTCTTATTACCTGAAAGGAATTGTGAAGCAGAAGGGTGAACACAACTAGCCCAGTAAAGAATATCATGACTAAAGATAATTAAATTATCAATAGCTTTCATCAATAATAAATTAGAGATTTAGAACATATGACAGATAATAAAACTTTTCAACCATAGTTACAGCAGAACGAGCAATCCATTAGAAGAGTCAAATAGATCATAAGGTCTATTATCTTCTCTATGTTAAAAGTCCACCAATAATGTTTTATATATCCCTGTAATATCAATCAATAATTCCCGTCCACGATCATGTGAATAACTCATAATCACAATTGTGATTCTAAATTCCTCTTCGCATACAGGACGAAGATAATTTTTATCACATGTCTTCACATGAAACATCAATAATCATGGTTATACCAAATCACAATTTCTTCTCGTAAGCATTAAATCATCTTTGCACTACGGCCAAAGATATTCATTATTATCACATCTATGAATTACTATTTCATTACTGAGACTCAACTCAATAATTAACCCACATCATCGAATCATCCATGCACTACAGGCCAATGATATTCTTTAGTATCACGACCACGAATTATCCATGCACTACGGCCAAAGATAATCGTGTTTTCATTAACGGCCCTGATCATGCCATAAAACAATTCATCTTTGCACTACTGCCAAAGAGAATCCATAGCTATAATCATACCAAAAACTGTCCATCAATGCACTACGGGCTAATGAGGATTTTTTACACATCATTTGTAACATTATGGTTATGATTATACCGAATAATCCCTGGTCATAATCATACCAAGTCCATCTATGCACTACAAGCCATAGATGACTTTCAACATAATATAAGCATGAAGATGATGACAATATTATAAACATTTAGTCAAACTAAATCAAGGATAAATATTAAAGACTTTAAATTTATCCAAACATTATCAATCACTTAATAAAATCATAATCTAATATTGTTAAAATTATAACAATATTTTAATCACTTCTTAAACTTATAAACAATTTAATTTAATTGTTTACACTTTTCTAAATAATGCATTTAATCATTCAAAATGTAATACTCATAAGATTTTATCACCAATAATCAAATTACTCATCAAAAATCAGCATATACCTTATATAGGATTTTCAAGCCATAATATTCTATTTACCAATTTTCAACTTCACATAACATATTTAATTCATATGTTCGTAACTAAATCATTTTCATGAAAAATACCAAATCAGTCCCAAAAATTATTCTTGTCTGAGATTAAGCATAATATAGTCCCATATTGAACATATATTTTTCTCGGAATTTTTAAAATTCATTTACTATTATTCAAAAATCAATTTCTAATTAATTTCTTAAGAAATTAGCTACCTCAAGGTTAACTCCAGAAATTCCCAAATCTTGGAAGGATCTTACACATGTTAACGTGAGCTTCCAGTTTAAATTTTATGGTCATCGGAGTTATAGAACTCCGGTGATAGCGTTTTTTGTCGAAAAAACCTAAATATTGAAATGGTCATAACTTGCTCATTTTAAGTCGGAATGAGCTAATTTTTGGACAGTGGGTACTTTATACCATATATTTTTATATCCCAAAAGGCCGGAATTTTTCTCACAATTTAAGTGGCCGAAAATGCCCTTTAAATTTCATGGCAGTATCTTTTTGGTATTTTTCAGTTTTTGACTCCTTTACTAAAATCAGTCGACACGAAAATCTACACAACCGTTTCTAGTGATTCCACTTGGATAAGTTAGAAAACTCATAGATCTAACTCTAGAACTTGACCACACTCAAAAATTCGAAATATAATAGGAGATATGGTCAATTGAATTTCATATTCTATTTTTACCAAAATCTGATTTTCAACCCTTTGTAATTTCTAAGAAACTTTCATGTTTTCACATAATAACCAACATAAATCATTATGACAATGACATAATAATTTAATAAAACAAGTTCAAGAATAAGTTTTAAAGATTTATAAGTTAATTTATCCTGAACTCAATAACGTCCAAATTCACTACAAAAAAACCGGTCATAGGCGACGGGGTTAGTGGCGAGAGTACATGTGCCATCGAGAATGAGCTTAATGTCGACGGTCAAGTCGTCGCTAATGTATGTCGTCGCTAATAACACTTTTTCAGGGAAATAGTAACTCATGAATAGTACTCAGACACGAAAAATATCCCAAATACCCGATTGAACAATACTGAGTGACTTCTCACATAAGCATCAATAATCAATACCGTGTACTACTATGTAATCACGCGTATTACTGTACTTTTAACACCGGGTATTTCAACAGTTAACGGTAAAACTTCCGCTGTTATTTTCATAAAATATTTTTGTCGTTTTCTCAATTCGATAATAATTCTGTCGTGGGGTCCACCAATGATTGTACCGTTGTACGAATATTCCCCTACAAAAGGAATATTTCCCGACTAATCGAATATTCCCCGACAAAACGAATATTTTATATCAACTTGCTTACTTTGAATTTTTTTTCACATATTACCCTTAAATTTAAACTTTTATCAATTTAACTATTTACCAAAATAGAAAAATTGAATACTTTTATTTCATAAAATTCGGGGTCTCACAAAAGGTGACGTTTTCACTCCAACTCAAAAAGTCGGGAGTTTAAATGCAGCTTTACTGATTACAGGTGGTGAAGTGAGAAAGCGCTCAAACCCCAGGTGGTTATCTGAACTTTACCCATATTATTAATCACTTAATAATATTTTTATTCTTTATTAATATTATTAACCATTTAATAATACTTTACATCTTTACTAATATTAGTAACCATTTAATAATACTTTACTCATTAACTAATATCATTAATCATTTAATAATATTTTAATCATGTAATATTATTAATCATTTAATAATATTTTAATCATTATCTAATAATATTAATCACTTAATAATATTTTAATTTAATTTTTAATCTAATATTATTAATCCTTTAATAATATTTTAATTTAAGTTTAATCTAATATTATTAATTATATTAATAATATTTTAATCATATATAATTATTTATTTAATAGTATTTTAATTTAATATTAATAATTATATTAATAATATTTTAACTATTTATTAATGCTTTAATCTAATATTATTAATCATTTAATAACATTTTAATGTAATATTATTACTCATTTAATAATATTTTAATCATTTATTAAACTCATAAATAATTAATTTTAATTATTTATTCTTTACTAAAATCATTTATTTAAAAATCCTAAAATGCCATAATTATAAAATTTCATCAACAATGACCAAAATACCCTCCAAAAATCTACATACATCATATTTAGGGTTTGTAAGCCATATAATCATAATTTTGCCATTTATGACATCACATAACTTATTATTTTCATTTATTCATAACTCAATCATTTACATGAAAAATAACAAAATAGTTCTGAAAATTCTTCTTTTCTGCTAATCGTCAGAATATGGTTCCCTCATGAACATATATTGTTTCTGGAATTTTTTAATTTCGTTTACTATTTTTAAATGGTCCAAAACAGTCAAATCTTGTCATAATTATCATAAATCATTCCTTTGTCCAAATATTATGACATTTTCAGGGTATGCTCCTTTCAAGAAACTCTGCCTCCATTAAAAATTTTTACAATTTTTGGAATTACACACAAAAAGTTATTTCAGTTCACTTTTAAAATAGTCCTTTATTGTTAAAGCACAAAAAACGGATGAACTGCCCCTATAAACTGGTCAGGAATTGTCTTTTTCCCCCTTTTCTTTAAACTGGACTGTTTTGACTAAAACAATTGCTATGACTTGAAAAATCAATAGTTTTGTGTGCTTCCACTTTGGTTTAATAGTTAACTCACATATCTAGCACTCCTCTTTGACGGATCATAAAAAGAAGGCGTATATCTTAAATGGTAGTTGATCAAAGTGGAAGAAAATATATATTAGGGTTTTCTAACCCTTTAGAAACTAGTTTTATTTTCTTCCTTTGAACCAACTTTTTAACACTCAAAAAAGATTTGATCCATACATGAAACACTCAATAACAGAAATTAAGTTTTTGAGTTTTGAAACCATAAATCTTTATCCCATCAAAACAACTTAAATAAATGAAAATAAACTAGTTTTGGTTTATACCTTTATTTATAAGCTACCTTTCTTTGATTTTCCAAAGTAATTGATGAATTTAGAATGCATAAAGCTTTAAAATTTATCCTCCCTTTTCCCTTGGGGGCTGTCCGAAACTACTCCCTCCTTTTTTCTCTCTTTATTTCTTTTGTTTAGCAAAGTTGGGAAGGAATTAAATAAAGTTTGATAGCAAATGACTTAAAAGGAAATGTATAATTAGTAAATATGTATATCTATACGTATCTCCGATCATCTTTCTTATCTCTTCTCTCATCTTGCTTGTAACTTTAGTTAACAGAGTGGCAAAATGAAAATGTGACACCTAAGTGGGGTTAGTAAGAGTAGGTGAACTAATAGTTTGACAAAACCAAAACAACATGTTCTCTTATTTGACCCCTTAATGGCCGGGTACATCCCCTTCCCAAATTACCCAAATTTTGTTTTATTTTATTTACTTATTTTGCTTAACTAACTGGCTAAAAAGTTCCTCCCAACTTGGGTTAAGTTTGAGCCACTTGATTTAATTTTTGGGCTTTCTAATTAATATGAGTGGGCCATATGAATCAACATGGTCTAATACTTTAATTTTATATTACCCTAATCATTTAATTAGAATTTTCATTCCACTCATTTAGAATTTAAATAATTACTCGTGTACATTTAATTTTATAACACAATTAAGCTTAGTTTAATGAGGTTTAAAATAAATAATATATTGAGATAATAAAATTAATCTTTTAGGTCACTATATTTTAAATACTACTCTCTCCGTCCCAGGATAAAAGTTCTGGTGGACTTTTCACGCATATTAAGAAGATGAATGAAATGATAAAATTATCGATAATAATGTCATTACATATGGAGAGAGAATTAGAATAAGAAAAATATGAGATATTTAATGCTAAGGGTATACTAGGAAAATATGTGTAAAAGTTTGGTTATTAAAGAAAAATGGACATTTAACATGAGACTACCCAAAATAGTAATAAGGACTTTTATCATGGGACGGAGGGAGTAATATTCTTCAATACCATAACCTTTAGGTTATTTAATTTTCACACCTAATGTATAATTAGCTAGGTTATGTAACTTTCCTTTTTAATTCTCGTTCTAGAATTAATAAACATATATACGTATTTACAATATATATATATATATATATATATATATATATATATATATATATATATATATATATATATATTTAGTCATATACATACTTCACATAAGTTATAAATAATTATAATATCCATTTGTCCACATATTCATTCACTAAATGCCACAAAGTTTTCAATATAACTAATATTTAATTAATATATTTATTTACAATGTAACTTAAAATTCTTGGTTATTACAACCTCAAGGCAAAAACTATGAAGTCAGGGTATGCAAAGAATGCCCATTATGTATTTGATAGAATATTTCAAAAGATTCTTTATTTAAATTATAAGAATTGGTCATTGCAATAAGAAAGTATGATGTATATATAAGTTTTGTAATAACTCTATATGTATGGAAATTTTAAAAAAAAAATACGTAATTGGGCTGAAGGTGTAAGAAATGGCATGAAGAACATAGTTGTTCTGGCTTCAGCCAAAGTGGCGCGGCCGTGCCACTTCCCAGGCCAATACCAGCGCAGTCGTGCTGGACATCAAAGTTGCCAAAATGATTCTTTTGCATTCTGAATTTATGGTCATGTGTGATAGATTTCTTTATGCTTGACTATGAGTCCTATGTATTGTACATGATAGCCATGAAAGAATTGACTTGGTTTAGTATGGATTAATTTGAATAAGTTTTCAAGTAAAACTTAAGGAAATTTTGAAAAGAAAATCATGGTCTAACTTGGTTAAGATTATTTAAAATATTGGTATACATATAATGTACTTATATTGTATCGGGATTATACGATCTATCCCACATCAATTCATCACCTAGCAGCGCACATCTGTGTAAACGGGCCCAATAAGTATGTTAGACCATATTCTTGCCTAAAAGGTTAACCTATTAGGTTAATGCTCTAACATACTTATTAAGTCATCTACACTCTTGAATTTATCCAATGTGGGATTCATGTGAAATATCTCAACAATCTCCACCTTTAACTAGAATACCCTCGCAAGTATCATACTAGAGTATTCTCATCATTAAACAATCTCCACCTTTAACTTGAATACTCATCACAAGTATCATACTAGAGTATTCTCATATCATTAAGCTCAGCAGTTTTTTCTAGAGCCATCTTAGCCATCTTTCTAGAGCCATCTTGAGCCATCTTTCTAGAGCCATCTTGAGCCCTGCTCCACCTGATTCAAATACTTCACCTTTGAGTCCACCTGATACCATTTTAAATACTTCACCTTTGAGTCCACCTGATACCATTTTGTAGCGGAATTGTACGATTCATCCCATATCAATTCATCACCTAGCAGCGCACACCTGTGTAGACGGGCCCAATAAGTATGTTGGACCACCTCCTTACCTAAAAAGTTAATCTATTAGGTTGAGACTCTAACATACTTATTAACTCATCTACACTCTTGAATTTATCTAATGTGGGATTCATGTGAAATATTCCAACATATATGTATCTTAGATAATGTTCAGATTAGTCGGGAAGTATTAAGTTTGTCAAGTCTAGTTAAAAAAAAGGGATGGCTAATAAAAATTATGTGATTTGGAAAAATGAACTTGATACAAGGTTCAACGCTAGCAGAAACTTTATAGTCATGTGTCATACAATGCAAAGGTAGGGTTTTTATTATGTTATATATAGGTTGAGCATGGTAATCATCAAAATCTCCATTATGGGCTTGAAAGGGAGTAGCGTAACTGCGCCACTCATAGGCTTAATGCAGCGCAGCCGCGTCGCACTTCAAAGCAACCAAGATATTTAACTTATGATCTGAACTTTGGGGACATGTATGTACGAGTCTTTTAAAATATAATAAATGAGTCTTATGACAATTAATCTATTTACATGTGAAGTGGCTTAACATTATTAAGAAATTTGCAAGGTAAGGAAAATGGAATCAAGGTAATTACAATAAGTTTGTATGAATTAAAAAACATGTAATGCATAAGTTATTAAGCGATTAGCCTATTCAAGCTGAAGTGGTCAAGATTAATAAACATTAGTTAAAAAGCTGAGGAAATTTAACGTTATAAAAGACAAGATAGAAGTACAATAAACTATAGTTGAATTGAATGTATGACTGATATGTATATATGTGTGATTATATGATTATGTAGGATTCATGAAGAGCATGTAGCAGTTGTTGTAATCAACTCGCAAGGCAAGTCTTTCAGTTCCTATTTGTTATATGAACTTGATATGATTATATGAATTATCTATTATACTCGTTGAATTATGGAACTCAACTTATGACTAAAATAGATTCGAGTTTTGGAATTCAGTATCTTGACGTGATATGTGATATGCCAAATCTATAAATTTTATTGTTTGAAGTTATAATGCATGTTTAATGTGTATGAACTGAGCATGAATTTATACGTTATATGATACATGAAAATTGCTAGACTTGCAAAAATAAACTTTTTACAGGTTAAAGTTACAACATGATATTACTTGTTATCTAGATTATAAGGATCGGAAGACATGCGAAGGAATGCACTTTCTTAAATTAGAAGTTGTATAGAATAATATTGATAATGTTGATAATTGTAACTGAAAGCTATGTACATTTTGAAATATTCAATAAATTAGGAATGTTAGCTTTGAAATGAGAATGTATTGTGGCAATTGATTTGTAATATAAAGCTGTATAATGATAATATTATATAAGAACGAATTCGAATTGAGGATTGAGTTGTACATACTCATTTCTACCATGATAATATGGATCGTAAAATAAATGCAATTATGAAATATATATAGGGAATTGTAAAAGTTGCGATTCAGGGAATAAAATGAAGAAGATAGAATTTTTTTTAATTATCCACATTTTAAGCTATTATATCATCTTTGTATGATGTAAAGTTGAATCAAAATAGTATCTAACGCACAAGGTCAAGATTAAGTTAGTCTTAATTTTGGATTAAGTTGTTCTCAATTTTGGGGGCATTACAGACGAAGGGATTAATATATTTTGTGGCCCTATGATAAATATGGAAGCATAGAAATAATATACTTGCTCCTTTCCAAATTATAAGTTCATTATTAAATTTTAAAAGTCAATTTGAAACATTTTTAAATTCAAAATTAAGATGATAAACTAAAGTTTTGAACTAATAAATATTGTAATGAGTAATATTTTTTAAATAGTTTACAATATTCATTATTGTATAGACCAAATTAAAAAAATTCATATCAATTTTAAGTTTAAAAATGTAATAAATTAATTTCAAAAATTTAATAATAATTTTATATTTTAAATCGGATGGACTATTAGTTTTTGATGCTGAGGTGCTGGATTCTAGTAAAGTAATTAAATTAACTCAATCTCAGTTAGTGGAGTAGTTCGTTAATTTTACTACTACGGAAGCTGTTAGTTATCATGATTAAGTACTCTTCTTGAATTCCTGGTCTTTTTCAGTTAAAAATTTAATTCACTCAAATTGTTTGGTTGTCCTACTAGAATGGAACGAAATAAACGAATGGACTAGTAGACATATTTTAGGGTTCTTTCCAGAAATATATAACAACTAGCAACAGTCCCGTGCCTCCGACACTATGGACGTTGGGATTTATTCCAAATTTTGGACGACCCAAATGATTTATTGAGTGAGCGAGAAATTCAAAATCATTTGTATTTTATTAGATAGATGGATGGTGGGATTTATCCCAAACTTTGGACGTCCTAGATGATTTATTGAGCGAGCGGGAAATTCAAAATTATTTGTATTTTATTAGATATAATTAGATATATAGAATATAGATATAGATAGATAGAATTAGATAGATTGTATTGAATTAGATAGATGAATGGTGAGATTTATCCCAAACTTTGGACGGCCCAGATGATTTATTGAATGAGCGGGAAATTCAAAATCATTTGTATTTTATTAGATAGATTAGGAAGTAATTACACCATTAGTGTATCAATAAAATAATTTCAAAAAAAAGTGTAATTAGGACCTATATTACAAAAATAGTACAATTCACATTAATAAGGAAACCTAAAATTAAGGAGAAATAAATGCCATAATTAATAATTCAAATTCAAATATTTGGGATCTAACAATAAAAATAAATTCAAATTCAAATCTTCATCTCCCTCACATACACTTTGAAATAATAATTAACAAATAAGTAAATAAATAAATAAAATATATGTACATGTAAATTGGGCTCTGTTTTAGTTTTGACTTTTTTAGTTCTCTCTTCCCGCCGACTTCTCTTCCGCTACTCCGCCGCTACACCGCCGCAAATTTCCGTTGTAAATATTGTCCTGAATAATTTAGTGAGGTCTGAGAGCTTCATCTGCGATTCAAATTTTGTACTATATAATTTTATACTTATTGGTTGAAATAAGATTTTTTTTTTTTGTATGTTGTATATATGCACCCTTTATAGTATACAAAGTGGAGTAAAATGAAATCGTAAAATTTGATATTTGTATAATGATAACTAAAATCTGAGAAGAAAAATAAATTTTATGAATTTATCTTATACAGTAGAACCTCTATAAATTAATACTCGATAAATTAATAATATCTCTAAAATAATATTTTTTCCCAGTCCCGACTTGGGCTAATAGGATAAATTAATAATTTTGACAAAATAATAAAATAATAATTTTTAAAAATACCCTTATATAAATATATAGTCCATCAAAATCATAAATTAATAATTCTTTTAAATTACAAAAATATCTAGGGTAATCTTGTAAAATATGATGCATCAAGCCACTATTGTAAATCTTTTTGAATACGTGTAGGGTGATCTCTCTTATACTAGCATAATTCTTTGCGTATTTGATCTGTCATGGTCGATTTATGGACACCTTTTAGATGAGAAGCCATTGTTGAGTATGATTTGAAGAATATTTTTTGATATTTATATAGTAGTTCTCTTTATCATCATACATGGAATGTATTAAATTCTAGTACAATAAACTTATATATACAAATTAATTAAACATAATGTGAATATAATTTTTTTTGAAATAAAATGTGAATGTAATTAGAAAAGTGGATACAATGAACATTATTTAATTATTAAAAATAATGAATATCACTTACAATGAATTCTATTATTACATTACTTTAATAAGTATGATACATTGCATCAAAAAAAGTATGATATAAACATAAATAAAATGCAATAATTTTAATGTAATTAAATTTATGTTCATTGAATAGAAAAACACTCTTTAAATTAAAAAAATATTAATTTATCGATTAATAATTCTTATATTTGGAATAGAAATAAATTCTTATATTTGGAATAGAAATAAATTCTTTTATTTTATAAAAAAATATCAATATATATTCTATTTTTTAATAAATCTTTAGCGGACCTAAAGTAAAAATATAAATTTCATAGGTATATTTTTTCCCAAAATTAGTAGGTAGCACCCCCCCACCCCCCCCCCACCCACCCCCAAAAGGCAATATGCATTACAAGAAAAAAAAGGTTATTTTCGACGTAATATTCTGTCAAAAATTCGGTCAGATATAACCATGTTTAAAATAATTATGTTGAAATTAATAATATTTGACGAAATTATTTTGACAGAATTTTCATCAAAAATAAGCTAATTTAGACAGTATATATCCGACATAAAACAATAACAGTAATACACAAAATTTAAACTAAAAATTGTTATCAATGATTTATAATATAAAATAAGCCTAACTACAATTTACATCTAAGTAAGAATACAATTTACAATATAAACCAAGTACAAATACAACTATAGATCTACAAACGACGACTAGTACTTATACCATCAATGAGGATGATCGTCGGGCAGGTGTCAACGCTGCTGCTTTATTGTTTGAAAATCATCGCCATCACCATCGTCATCGCCATCAACATCGCGCTCGACATCACCACTCTGTTGATACAATAAAAAATAAAACGACTAAACTAAGGAAAATTCCACTGTAGTTGACACGTTTTACTTTTTACACCATTAAACTTTTAAAAATTCAAATTAAAAGTTTGAAATTATACCATTCCGTTAATAAGATTGGACGTCCATCAAATTGGCTCATATTCTTGTAGGAAAAACTAAGGAAAATCCCATTATAGTTGACACATTTTACTCATTACACTATTAAACTTTTAAAAATTGAAAGTACCCCAATGAACTAATTAAAATTTTGAAATTATACCATTTCGTTAATAAGATTAGATGTCTGTCAAGTTGACTCAAATTTTTTTTGGCATGGCTAGTGAAAAAAAGAAAAGAAAATGACATGAGTCTTTCTTACGTGGGGGCTCCATGTGGCGGTGGCAGCGGAGACAGTGGAGGCTCATTGTGGTGGTAACGACGTTCGAGGCTCATTATGGTGGCGGTAACTCCTTAGGTGTTGAAACTTTTAACGACGATGCGGAGTGCGCCGTTGCTAGCTGGTTCACTTCTTCACTTTTTTTGATCTATGCTATGTGGGTTGATATTGCAGCGGGGTTGGTGCTAGTAATTGGGCAAATAGAGGATGATTTTGGGTTGTTGGGGCTAATAATGGGGCTATGTTTTGGTAAATAGAATTGAGGCTTTCATAGAGGCGACTAGGGTTGTTGAAGTTGTGATTGGAAGAGGTAGACGGAGGAGGAATGAGAAGAGAGAATTGGTAAAATGAATAAGAAAACATACCTATTGTAGCAATTAGGGTTCTAAACCCCTGTAGTGTTAACCTAATACTTGTGCACATCGAACTATGAACTCTGATACCATTTTGTAGCGGAATTGTACGATTCATCCCACATCAATTCATCACCCATGCAGTGCACACATGTGTAGACCGACCCAATAATCATGTTGGATCACCAACTTATCTAAAAGGTTAGCCTATTAGGTTGGGGTACTTATTAGGAACAATTACATATTCTATTAAATTTTAAAACATATTTACAACAATAGTGCACTCATTAAATATTTACACAATTAATGTCTTTAAAATTTTATTTTTATTTTTAGTACATATATATGTTTCCTTTAATTATGGTATGTGTTTTAAATTTCTGATGACATGACAATTCAGTTTTTTTTAAAAAAAACTGAATTCACGTTTTTTTTGGGATTGTGTTCATTTTAAATTTTTTTTCTCTATGTCGTCTCTTTTCTTTTGGAAACCCTTATTTAGTGTTTTTGTAACTATCTAAGTAAACCCTTATTCATCTTCTTCTCTGTGTGTCTATCATTTTTTCTGGTTGATTTTTGTTATCGGCATTTGGTCTCCACTTCGTGTTTGTCATATTTTGCTTTAGATCGTGTTATTCTTAAGTTTTTTGGTTTGTTCCTATTTGTTGTACTACATTCTTTGATTTCTTCCTCTCTTTTTTTGTGATGGTCTCTACGAGGAAGAGTATGGATGGAATGGGGGTTAAGAAACTTGATAGGAAGAGGAAAAGAGTATCAGATGATTATCATTTGGAGGATTCGAAGTTATCTGTAATGGTGAAGCATAATAGTCCAAATTCTTCTAAATAGGGGAAGAAGTTATTGTTGAAATCAGATGTTGATGATAAGAATATTGGTAGACATACGAAGAAGAAGGTTAAACCATTGGTGTATATTGATTCAGATTTTGAAGGTTCTGCCGAAAAAGTTATCAAAGAAGATAAAGTTGAGGATCATAGCCGGAAAATGGTTCCACGGCAGAAACATTTGAAGGTTTGTTAATTTTTTTTTAAGAATATATATTTTTAGTTGTTTTTTGTTTTTTGTGTTTTATTTTCTGCATGGTGATGTTTTGGTCTATGTTGTTGTTGTTTTTGTTGTTCAGTAGTATTATTGATGTTGAAGTTATTGTTTGATAAAATCATTGTTTCCATTCGGAGTGTATTTTCTGAAATACATTTTTTTATGTTTTAAGTTTTGTTCAATTTGTTGTTGTTAAAATTTTTGTTTTCATTCATATTTTAGTGTCTGATACAAGTATATTTTCGGTTGGTCCCTAAATTTCCTTTATGTTATCATACAGGTTGTTATTTTATTTAGTAACTTGATAATGGTTGTTTGGTTACCTTAGTCTTTATGTTTGGAAACTGATTTTTGTAATAGTTGTTAAAATGTTTTATATTTCATTAGAGTTTTTGTTGTTTTAAGGATTGTTCAAATTGTTATTGTTTAAATCATTGTTTTGATTCTATTTGATTCTCATATACTATTAAATTTATTTTTGGTTAATACAATACATTACTGTTATTATTTAGATTTATATTATGCTGGTAACTTGCTATTTTATTTTTTGTTACCAATATTAAAATGATTGGAAACTGTTGACATCATACTTGTTAACATGTATTTATTTCAATAGAAGTAATTTGCTAATTGTTTTTTGGTTACCTTCGTTTTTATGTCTGGAGATTGATTTTTGTAATAGTTGTTTAATTGTATTATATTTCATTTGAGTTTGTGTTTTTTTAAGGAATGTTGAAATTGTTCTTGTTTAAATCATTGTTTTCATTCTATTTGAGTCTCAGATACTATTAGATTAATTTTTGGTTACTTCATTACATTACTGTCATTATAAAGATTTATATTATGCTGGTATATTGTTAATTTATTTTGGGTGACCAATATTGTAATGCTGGGAAACTGCTGATATCATAGTTGTTAACATGTATTTTATTTCAATAGACTTGGAGATTGATGATTGTTTATACTTATATATTTATTTAGTTTAATTTATTTGGGTTATGATCAATTGCTGAAATTATTTCGATTATCATTGATATTGTTCATTTAATAATTATTTGTTTAAAGTTTTAAAGTTGTTTTTTATTTTGGTTAATGTGTTTTTAATGTAAGTTTTTGCATTTTCAAATTTGGGATCTATTTTATGAGGAACGTAATCGAAACTTTTCAGCAAAGTTATTTATTGGTGTGATATGGAGGTTCCAAATATTATCAAGAACAAATTGTCTGAGGTACAATTGAATAAGTTTAAGTTGACATGTTTTGGAAAATTTTTAGAGTTTAGACAGCCACAGATGTTTTCCCAGATTATTCATCAGGCTTTGGTTAGGGAAGTTTATCAAAGGGATGATGGGGAGTTGTGGTTTCTATTTGGTGAGAGAAGGGTAAGGTTTGGATTGCCCGAATTTTGTTTGATTTCTGGTTTGAATTGACAAGGAAATGAAGACATTGCTGGTTTTAAGGGGATTCAAAATTTGTTGGTGGAGAAGTTTTTTGGTGATGAAGTTGTAACCCGTTCTACTATCGGGAGGATATATAGGAGCGTAGTTTTTGATGATGATGATGATGAGGCAGTTAGGATGTCCATTATTTTATTGGTTTTCAATTTCATTCTAGCTTCTGTTTCTGACAACTATGTTGATGAAACTTTGTTTAACTTTTTGTCTTATGGGGATATTGAAAGTTATCCATGGGGTAAATTTGCGTTTCAACAAACAAAGAATTCTTTATCCATTGCAGTTAAGGGTCATGTAAGGAAGGATAAGCATGGTGGGGAAATTTACAATTTTTATAGGGATAGTTATTGTAAATCTTACAAACTTAATGGATTACCTTATGTATTTCAAGTTTTTTTGTTTGAAAGAATACCTACTTTGAAAGTCAGAGGCTTTTGTGTTGATGACCATGCTGCAGAGTTGAGATTATTTAGATGGAGGGAGCTAGGAAAGCCTCCCAAGAATGAGAAATTGAATGACCTTGTTTTTGGATCTGGTCAGGTATGTTGGTTTCCATTTGCATTATATTTGGTTTCCTTTTATATATGATATTGGTTACTGTTTTTTTGTGTGTACTGTTTTGTTTATGTTTTATATTTAATATTTTTGACATGATATATTTGTTGTTATTATTATTATGTTTCAGTTGATCATTCAAAATATTGTTCCTACGGAGGATGAAAAGGTTCGGTTGGGGTTAAGGGGTTTTCATTTTTTTTAATGGAAATGATATTGGATGCAAAATTTCTGATTTTAAAGTTTAATCATCGAGGAAGTTTAAAGATATTGGGTTTTCTATTTCTGATGTGGAAAACGTTATCGATGCACGGGTTAAACCTTTGGATTGGAAGGTAAGGTGATGGAGGTGAAAAAAGATATCGAGAATTTGGGTGTTGATTTAAAAGATAAACTGCAAGTGTTTCAAATTCTGATTTGCAGGGATGTAAAGAAGATGATTAGAAAGTATTTATATGGTCAGTCTAGTTATACCAAACATAGAAATGTTAATGTCGTTGATGATGATGATGATGATGATGATGATGATGATGATGGTGATGGTGATGGTGATGATGATGATGATGATGATGGTGTTGATGATGATGATGATAATGATGATGGTGTTGATGATGATGGTGGTGATGATGATGATATTGAGTTGGGTGAGAACGTTGATGGTGGTAATGTTAAAGGAAGTGTTGATCATAATGTTGGTGGTGTTGTTGGAAATCAGTTTGAAGAAGATGATGCAAAGGTTTACATTTATTTTAGTTCTTCATTTTATTTTTCATGGTTAATAATTAAATGTTTATTTTTTTCTGTTTTTGTTTAAAGATTGAGTGCAAGAATGTCAGTTTAAATTCTGATGGGAAAGTAATTGTTATTTATACGCCTAGAGAGGTTCAGAATCATTTTGAGGATGAAAAGGTTAAATATTTTTTTTAAAATGTTATTTTTTTAACATGTTATATTTATAAATTGTATTTTTTTAACAGGCTAAAAAGATCAATGACCTTCCTAGTTTTGATATTTTAAGTCAATCTAGTGAAAAGAAATTGTTGTTTTTACGCCCATTGAGGTTTGTTATTTTTTTTATCAGCAACTTCCTTCATTTGTTGTATTAGTTAGTTTAACATAGTATTTATGTTTATATTGATAAGAAGTTTTGTATTTTTAATTTGCTATTGACCTTGTTTTTTGTGTCATGTATTGTAAAACATTATAGGGTAATAAATTTGAAGAATCAGACATGTCAATACTTGATGAGATGGAGTTAATAACTCAGGATTTAATTCATTGTGCTGAAGTTGAGAAATCTGCAGCAAAACCAATTAGCAGGCCTGTTCGCATGGTTGCAAAGAGTGTTGTTTTGAAGAGTCCTTTTACTTCAAAGTTCGGTTCAGCTGGATCAACCTCTTCAGATATGGATGTTAGTCAATTACGCACAGGTCTGTCAGCATTTCCAGATATTTGTATGTGTATTCCTTCGAAAGATAAAGATGTTATTTTTGAGCAGTGGTTTAAGATTGGATTAAATAACAGGAAAATGTATGTATATTGGAGTTTAATATATTTACATTATGTTTTTTTAATAGGATATAGAATTATTTCTTTTATATTTCCAATATGTTATTGTTTTGAAGGAATGGAAAGTTTTCGGGTAACAATGAAAAAATTGATCCTTCATTCAATTTAGGTCTGTGTCAATAGCTTCAAAAATGTGGTTTTACAAGCTTAAGACCCCAGGGCAGTGGCTTGATGATGATATGAGTTTTTTTATTACCTTTGAATCTATGTTTGTTAGTTTCGGTTACCTTATATAATCCTATTGGTTACTATATGAATATTTATTGGTTACTATTATGTTACAGTATTATTTTTATTTTTCTTTGTTTAACTCTGATTGTTATTTTGTTTTTAATTTTTGTTCAGCACATCAATATATGCTTGTATTACATTCGTAGACTGGCTAGGCACTCGAACAAAATCCAAATAAGGGTTACAACAACAGATTGTTGGTTCCATATCAAGTTGACCAATTTATATGGGAAATATTGTAATAGAAATTGTGATAAGAATCTATTGTTTGGCTCTGGTGATATAGCTGAGTATATTCATGACTTTCTTATGGAAGTCAACACACCGTGGGTTTCGGTTGATTTTGTCATGTTTCCCATTCACACGTCAGCTCCTGGTCATTGGTTTTTGCTGGTTTTTGATGTGCATCACAGAGTATTAGTGGTTTTTAATTCTCTACAACCGGACATGAATGTAATGCGCACAAATATTATGGATGTGTGTGAGCCGTACATCTTTATTCTTCCCATAATTTTGTCTAGTTGCGGGTTTTGGAAAAATAGATCTGATATTGATTTCAATAGTGTTCCATACCGCAACAAAGGAGAACATGATATCATTGATCTCGAATTTCCCGAGGGTCTTCCGGAACAAATTGAAGGGTAAGTTTACATTGTTTTTATTTTTTCAGTTTTCCATATATTATGAAGTTTGTTTTGATTTGTTTTATATCTTTATTATTTTTTCAGCGATTGCGGAATGTTTACAATTTGTTTTGCGGAACATTTCCTTCATCAGATGATTTCTGAAATGCTAAAACCATTTCCGATCCTTCAATACCGCAGGAAATTATGCGTCAACTTGTTTAATCATGCGAGGAACAAACATGTAGGTGGATATGAATCTGACTCAGAATATCCAGGAAGATTCGGTAGTGAAGACTAGTATGCTTATGCATCTTGTTATTTTTTTTTTGTCTATTTGATACTATTTGATATGTTTATTGGTTGTGGAAATGTTATGTAATTATTCTGATTTGATATGGTTATTGGTTGTGGATTGTTTTGTAATTATTCTGATGGTTGAATGATGTATCAATCTCGAGCTATTGGAAGTATGAGTATGTTTTGTTGGCTCACATTGTTGTTTTTTGTTTTGTATTTTATTTTCGTAAATATTATTGTTAACATTTTTATTTATGGTACAGTGAGTTGCTAAATTTAAATATTAAGGTATATATTTGAATTAGTATTGGTATACAATTAGTATTAATAATATATTGTAAAAAACATTTAAAAATTAATAATGTTGTTTCCTGTTATGATCATCAGTTTTTGTGGGTGGGCAAATAGTTGTACTTATGTACATATTTAAAATTCAATTTGTTAGATTAGTTTCCAGATTAAAAATTACTTTATTAATGTTTGTAATTGCATATGGTTTTTACAAGGTACAGTTGGTAGCCAAAATTTCATTTACAGGTAACTATTTTACGTTTAAGTAGTAACCAAAATATACATAAATATGTATGTTATATGTCCTTTTATTTGAAGTTAGTATTACTTGTTTTTTAAAAGAAATTAATGAAAATAAAAACATTTCAAAACAGGGAATCATCCATTACAGGAAATTATATCACAATTTACACATTACACTATGTTCTTTTTGTTATGGTTGTGTTGGTTCACAAACAACATATATTGTTTATAATAAACAGTATTTGTGGTTTTCCAAACATTTATATTAATTATAAATTACTCTATTAATGTTTGTAATTGAATATGTTTTTACATGGTTCAGTTGGTAGCCAAAATATCATTTACAGATAACTATTTTACGTTTAGGTATTAACCAAAATATACATAAATATGTATGTTATATTATGTCATTTTATTTGGAGTTAGTATTAATTATTTTTTAAAAGAAATTAATGAAAATAAACACATTTCAAAACAGGGAATCAGCCATTACAGGATATTATATCACAGTTTACACATTACATTTTGTTTTTTTTTGTTATGGTTGTGTTGGTTCAAAAACAACATATATTGTTTATAATAAATTGTATTTGTGGTTTACCAAACATTTATATTAATTAAAAATTATTCTATTAATGTTTGTATTTGCATACGTTTTATACAAGGTACAGTTGGTAGCCAAAATTTCATTTATAGGTAACTATTTTAGTTTTAAGTAGTAACCGAAATATACTTAAATATGTTTGTTATATATTATTTTATTTGAAGTTAGAATTATTTATTGTTAAAATTAAATTAATGAAAATAAACACATTTCAATATTGTGCAATATAAATTTTGTTTTATTTAACCAATAAAATGATTACAATATGAATGTATATTGAGCAACCTCAGTAAACATCATGGAGCCTGTTACAATTTTTTGATGCTGAAATATATTATAACGTTTTTGGCCTCAAAATTGGTTGATTTTTGCATTTTTTTTTGTTGTATCCTTTTTCTTGGCATCGCCTGCATTTATTTTGAACTTTATTTTCAGACACATGCTTGTATCTTCCAATCTTTGGTCGTCCAGCCAGGTCTTCTTGTATTTGGTGGTTTGACACATATGTTTTTAATATCGTCTGGAACATCCCAATTCTCTTTGTCATCCAACGGCATGATGGAAGTTGAATATGTTTCTACCAAAGCTTTTTTTGAATAGTATTTCGAGCAAAAATCATAATAGCTCATATTCCTTTTGCTAATAACAACAGCATCTGAACATGACATCTCATGGTATTGAAATTTACGGCATGTACATGTCTTTTGTTCCATATCCACGATAAATTGTTTGGTTACATCGTAAACAGTAAAAATCACTAGATTTGATGTCTAAACCTACAAAACAATTTAATAGTTATTTAGTATGTATAATAATTACTCTTTTTTTTGAACATATGGTATAATTTAAGTCATATGTACTGTTGGTAAATTTTACAGTTTATATTGGTAACCAAAAATGCATATTGTGGTTTCATATAAATGTTACTGCTATTTTTTTCTAAGATATGCAGTAACATTTTAGGGGTTTTATGTCTAACCTTAAGTTTCTTTGACTCGTTGATATTATCTTGCAACCTTCTCTCAGCTGTTGTGGAAATGTTTATGAAAGTTGATGTTTGTAAGACCCCAACTTATTATAAATAAATTAAATTTTCCTCTATTCATTATTCTAAATTAATATGGGTTAATATAATGATTTGGTTATGGGTGAAATGTGCAAAGTTTACAAAATAAGCAAGTGGTTATGGAATATTCTTTTTGTCGGGAATCTTCATACGATGGTGCACTCATTTGTGGGCCCCATAATGAAAAATGGTTGCATAAAAGAAAACGACAAAGATTGAGTTTTATAAATAACGGCGTAAATTGTTACTGTTAACACTGTTGGGTTACCTAGTGGTTAAAATACAGTAATATGCGTGGTTGCACAGTAGCACACGGTATTGCACAGTATTGTTGAATTATTGATTCGTACGTAAGAAGGTACTACTCAATAATTGTTACAGTAATTACTGTTCATTATTTTATTTTATTGATTCAATAATTGCTGCGTTGATATTTATATTATTATTGTTTCAATAATTATCACTGCACAATATTTTCCATTATCAGATCAATAATTCATATTATTTGAATAATATTATCAGATAACATTATTGGCAATGTCTAGAAAGTTCTGTCTAAGGAGAGGTTTGGTCACCTAATTGCGCGCCAGTAATGAGAAATCCTTATTGGAAAGCCCCTTCTATCCTGGGAACGGCCTGGTTGTCAGTACTGTGATTCTGTAATATTATTTTTAAATAATTAATTATTGATTATTATGATATAGAAAATATTCATTTTATGTGGATATAGATGGAGAAAATTTTTAATGTGACAATTGTTGAAAATTAATATTTTATCTTTTTCTGATAAAATAATTCATTTAAATATATTATTTTAATAATATATTAATGGTGATATTTTTACAATGAATATGGGATATATGAGTATATGAGGAGGAAGAATATTTTTGTGGCATTAAATGTTTAACACATGTTTTGTGTGTCGGTGGACACAATTCTTGATCGAAAATTGATTATAGACTGTAAAATCGCCCGTTTGTGGATTTCGGATTATTTCTGTTTGGAATTTGGAAAAATTTTCTTCTGTAAAGTTGTAGAGAATTGAAATTCCTATAAAAATTCGCGAGATTTGAATTTTCTGATAAAAGGGCTATTTATTGTGAATTATTGAAGTTCCGGAGTTCCGAAATAATTGATTTTTGAAAGTTTTAATTATTATTTTCAAGAAAAACGTTTTTCAAAGGTTGGTGCGCATCTTTAACATGTGCTTGGTGGCTGAAATCAGATTCCTTGGTGGTGGACTTGAATATTTGGTAAATATTAATATTTTATTAATTTTGTCTCCTTTGGCGTTCTAGCATTTTTCCTATAAATAGAGGGCTAAGTTAGAATTAAAAATCACACCAGAAACAAAGTTTTCTCTCTTTCTCTCTTTATATTATCGTGCATATTCTTGTGAGTATACTTTGAGTGTTGCTATACGGTGCGAGTTTCTGTCAGCACTATACCGAAATTCAGTCAGAAGTACGGTTATTTTGAGGTAAGGGATATTGTTTCTTCTTAAATGATATTATCTTCTTCAATATCATTATGCCAAAATATTGTTCTGAACTTTTTAAGTGCTATTCACGAAGCGTGATGATGTTTTTGTGAAATTTCTATCTTTTGGTGTCGGAGTTACTATTCACGTGTAAGCCCTACAAGATGCGTTGTGTGCTTTTTTTTATCTCTTCTCCTTTCTTTTTGAATCTGTTTTTTATATTCTTCAAAATATGGTATGTGCATGAACCATGCATGAAATTAGGGAACACACAGTTAAGTTGCTTCATGTCTGTCTGAAACGATGCATTGTCCTTCTCTAACACCACAAGCATTTCTCAAATTGATGAATAATCATCTCCATGATGATTCATTTTCACTGTCAACAACTGCAAAAGCAATAGGTATGATGTTTCTGTTTGCATCTTGTGTGCTTGCTATGAACAGTGTACCCCCTTAGGTTGACTGTATGAATGTCCCATCAACTACAATGATTGGAAAACAATGTTTCCATGCCTCAATGGATGCTCATATTGCGAAGAAGAGATATTTGAAGCAACCATTTTTTTCCAACTCCAAGGATGTGATGGATCCTGAAATGAATTTTAAAGTAAGGTTAATGTAATTATATGTAATAAATATTGTCTAAATTTGTAGTTAGGATTACTATGTGTATTACTTTTGCTATATAATTACTTATATTTTAATGTTTTTCATAGTGTTCAGATGGTATCTAAAATGCCATTTAATAGTTTTATTTCATGTAGATTTTTGTCTGGTGCAAAAATCATATTTAGTTTTATTTCATTAAAATAGGTAGTAGCCATACATGTGTTTGTAAGTATCTAAATTACATAATTTGAGTAACCAAAATATTTGAATCATTTAATAAATAGTTTCCAATTGTTACCTGGATTTGTTTTTTGCAACATGTGCAACCAAGAAGGGATTAAAGTGTAGTCGTGTGGATTTCCTCTTACTTTTTCCATTGCTTTTTCCTTTAATCTCCATGCTTTTTGGTAGGAGATGGACACATTATACTCCGTCATCATGTCTTCCACAATGTCGGTAGGTGTGTAAATTTTCTTGAAGTTAGTTAGTTTATGCTTTATGCACTCACTAACCATCTCACTGTTTGCTTGTCTGTGATCTCCAAGCAGTATGTTGGACGAACAAGTGTGTACATCATTAAATTCTCTTACCTTGAACATAATTGTTTTCCGAAACTTTGATGCTCTTAGTTTCCATTTGCAATTTCCATTGTCTATGCATACCAGAACAAAATATCGACCACTTATTCTATGTCCTTAGTCGTAGTACAAGAGGAGACCTTATCTATCTCTGACTGAACCATGCCACTTAAAAGTGTATTCATGGCCTTAGAATTATAAGACATCATATACGATTCATTTGAGTCCATTTCCATGAGATTCTTTGGCTTGCCATCATCATGTCGCGGAATGACTGGTCCATGTTCGGCTACCCACCATTCCCATGGGTTACGGTTCAGATAGATCTTCATCCTGAACTTCCAAAAATTGAAGTTCTCACTTCCGAGCAACAACGTTGGCCTACTTGTGGACTGACCTTCTTGAAAGTTTAGGTGTGCCATAGGATCTTCCCCTACGACCTGCAACGATCAATATTAATAGAGCCTTGCTCTGATACCAAATGTAATTCAGTAAATACGCACACCTAGAGGGGGGTGAATAAGTGTTTATACTTAAAGTAATAAACAGTGACAAATTTTTGCAATTTTCTGCTACAGGATTAATTCAGACAACTGTGCCTGTCTGTTTTGGTGTCTGGATTAGTGTATCTATAAACTGATATAACACAGAACGCAGAACTTTAAACCAACACAAAGTAAAAGTGCAAACATATAAAGACACCAAGATTTTTACGTGGTTCAGCCCTTATCCTCTATCTGGTAGCCTAATCCACGTCCAATCCCAACTAGGATTGGAGACTCTTTTTATTTCTATTTAAAACTCAATACATAAATTACTCCCTATTACAAAGAAGCCTCAAATATGATGTTGGACACCTATGCCCCCCGGTTTGCACCTCTGCAACTTGTACACCACTGCACCTCTTCTCACCTCTGAGACCCTTGAGTCTTCTATGAATAGATTGACTAAACCCAGAAACCTCAAGCCAAAGCTATGCTTGAATACATTGATTTACAATGAATATTATTTCCAGCACCCAAAGATAAAATCAATAAGAATAAATGACTGGAATAAAAATAGATGATAAGCTTTGATGTAATATCTCAGTTTAATTGTTGGTTGTTCGTGTCCCCCTATCAGCTGAAGAGAGGAGATATATATAATGAAAAAGACCAACGGCTATAAGATCTGTTAGCAAAGACATCTCTGTCACGTTAGCATCCTCTCCATAATTTCAGCAGCTTTGAATCATAAGAAGGATATTATGCAAATATGCGCTAGTTATTTGATTTTGAAAGGTTGAAATCAAGGAGAGAATTTCTTTCCACAAACACCAATGTTAACCACGAATAAAAGAGATAAATAAGGATAATATTCAAAAGCTTCAGTAGGACTCCTTTTCAAAATAGACTACTAAAATATCACCAACTAATGTGGGCTCCACTAAGTAAGATAAAATTCTTAACAAAATTAACACCCACGAGATATACTGATAAAACAGAGGAGCCAATTTTTCCTAATTCTTATTATAAATACCAACATAACTTGATAAGCTCTAATTCAAATCTTCCTTAATTAGCTCCAAATCATTACTTCAATTCAAATGTGAACTGACTTTAAATCATTCCAACATATCAACGTAATGAAGTCAGTAGCAAATGTCCATGAATTAACCATAACTCATGCATATCATTTATGCATATCGTTTGTGCATGTCGATTTTCTGAAACTCTGTATTTCGTTCTCTATGTTTTTCGATTAGGCTTCTTTTGTATGTATGTTTCTGCTTCTTTTTCGAATGATCCGATCTTGAAGATGAACAATTAGTTGAAGATGATGATTATCTGTAAAAACTTTCGGATTGTTCTCATATGGAGCATTCGTTTTTTGCGTTGATTTTTGAATGTTTTTTTAGTAGGTAACTGACGTCAATGGTGGAGTAGTTTTCTCCTTGAATTAAGGTGTTTGTATTTCAGTTGATTTGGTTTATGTGACGTGGATTGCACTATTACTGATAATATTATATATTATTGCACTATTACTATAATTATTTAATTGGTGCACTATTCTTGTAATATCTTTCTAATGATTGTATACTTATGTAAAGGACCCTACTTATTAACCCATCTACACTTTTGAATTTATCCGATGTGAGATTCATATGAAATATCCCACAAATAGCAAATTCAGAAGATTCACGCAACTAAGAGAAAGATGAGATTTAGTTATAAAATCCAATATATTCGTAAAAGAAGGTCCAGACTATATGATATAGAAATTACAGAAAAACTATATAATATGAAGAATAATACTAGAGACACAAACTATTTTACAAACATTTTAGAAATGGCTGATGTGGCATACTCCATCTCAGCATATAGTGTGGGACCGAAGACTACATTGAAATAATTTGTTGATCAATACGCTGAGGTGAAGTATGCCACATTAGTAGTTTGTAAAATAGTTTGTATCTGCAGCACTAGTACTCATAATATGAAAGACGCACAAGACTTTTCTGTCTAATTCCCCAACAAAAACTCCAGTGCATCTTTTGGGCCTTCTCCTGCTACAAAAGTTCGTTATTTTTCGCTAGAGCCGGATCGGCATTGTGTGATTTTGCTACAACCACGATTGTATTCGTTAGTCGGAGGTGGGAGACACCCCTGTCCACTGCATTGCGGCCCACCCTTGCCATATGGTTCGAGCCCACTAAAGTCAATCCATCTATTTGTTGCCTCTGAGGCATTCATCATTATTGAGCACAAAAGAAGTGCTCCTAGGGCAAAGGTGATTAACTTTTGGGACGATGCCATTGTTAGCCAGTGTTTAATTGATAGCGAAATTCTTCGGAATGTATAGGGAGAGCTAGTACTATTTCTGGACATAAATTGAAGCTTTGTGTTTCATTAATTTGTTTATGTGAACCAAATTAATCATTTGCAGCTTCTTGTTTACATTCTATGGAATTAGTGGTCTCCTATAGATGTTCAAATTAGGCTAACTATATATATCTCGAATTTAATTAACCGTCAATTTCAGTGCGAAATTTTGACTAATTATCCATGTACGGGAGATAAATAACAAAGTTTGTTTTTCATTCTTTTTGTGAAATATAAAAGAAGTTATTAATTAAATATGCTGCTCAACCGCTTTTGACAAGGATGCAGTGAAGTTAATCGATGTTAGTTTACATGCAATGACTTGATCCATTTCTTTTTGTTCCATCTAAATCAAGTTTCACTTTCTTCAATTCGTCACTTGAGCAATAGCTCAGTGGTAGCCTTGGCCTCTTGCTAGCCGCCCGGCCCTTGTAACCTGTTGCGGTTAAACTCAGTGCTCTAGCTGTACATCATCTTTAAGTAATGACTTCTGACTATGAACATCTTAAAGATTATTTAACCTGTTCATGTGTTCCCTTGTGAATTTTTATTTATTTTATTTTTTCATTTCCCTACTTGCAAATATAATTAAGCTTACCAATGATTTCTGACTATGAACATTCAAAGATGAAATTTGGCACATGCATTGGCTAAAAATTATTAAGTACAATATAACATCTATAAATTAATACTCGATAAATTAATAATCTCCCTAAAATAATATTTTTTCCCATTCCCGACAAATTGAGCTAATGTGATAAATTAATAATTTCGATAC
Organism: Panax japonicus; assembly: GCA_020205505.1. Classification (NCBI taxonomy): domain Eukaryota; kingdom Viridiplantae; phylum Streptophyta; class Magnoliopsida; order Apiales; family Araliaceae; genus Panax; species Panax japonicus. Next base: position 58,822,363 of record CM035105.1, on the reverse strand, counting down.
AATAATAAAATAATAATTTTTAAAAAGACCCTTATATAAATATAGAGAATTGTTAAATCCACAACAGAAATTGTTATTTCCACAACAAAAGTGTTGCTATAGATCCTATAGCGACGGTTTTCACCGTCGCTATACATCTATAGCGACATTTTTGTTATGAAAATAAAAAAAAGTGTTGTGAATTTAACAATTACCTAAATATTTAATCCGGACCCCAAATTTTTTTTTTTTTTTTTTTTTGGTAGAACAACTAAAAAAAAAAAAAAAATTTATGGAACTGAAATTTTTCCAAAATAAAGTGTTTTGGGTGTGTTTTTAACACCTACCCCAACCAATGTATGTACAGTCTGCCCAGACTGTACAGCCATATTTCGTTATAGGCATCCAAATCACGCCCAAAACACTGTATTATGGAAAAATTTCAATTCCATAAATTTTTTTTTTTTTTTTTTTTGTTGTTTCAAAAAAAAAAAAAGCAAAAAAAAAAAAGAAAAAAAAAAGTCCGTATTTTAGTAGAGTCCGGGATCCCGGACTGGATCCGGACTCATATATATATATATATATTACATATTTAAAAAGATTATATTAGAGTTGTCTAATCCCTAGGTACGATGACCTTTAAGTACATTATTACATGATATATAATATGTTATCATATTACAAACTTCTAACTATTACATATAACACCTTATAACATATTCCTTCGGCTTCGCATTTCCCTTGTCCTTGCCAAAACCTTATGGCCCGATCTCACTTAGCTGAAAACATTTAATTTTAAAAGTAAGAATAAGCATTTAATTGCTCAGCAAGTAATAACAGTTAATTAACATCAGCTGAAAGAAATAAATATTTTCTTTGAAGTATACTTTTACAACGAATTAATAGTTGTGAATCCATTTAAAACAATTTGAATAACATATCAAACCGTTTTAATTTTTGAAACCTCGTACTGATCATAGATGGTGAGCGGTCAATAGACCTTGAACCATTGTTTTCAAGTTTGAAAAAGTTTGTATAGAAATTCATCTATAAACCGGCATGACTTACGGGCACGATGTGTGATCAGCTCTTTATGCCCTGTATCGATCAACACTACATACTGGAATGACAATTCGCGTTCATCATATCCGCCTTTGGTGCATAAAAATTTCTAAATTTAGGGATGTTCATACTCAGTCTGGAGTTCGAACTAAAACAATTAAGTTGGACGACTTTATCATAAACAATAATATTCAATGATACATTTACAACTATGTCTAGCCGAGTCAAATAGCTTAAACGACTTTTAAACTATGTATACATACCGAAATTCAATTGTATGTATCAAAACTTGTTCAAATACAACAATTTATACAAGTGAGGACACTTGCATAATCAAACTTAGCTCACAAAGAACAGAACAACTCTTGATTATATATAAATCATATGAAAACAGTAATGAGATACTTGTAAACAGTGAACGAATCGAATGAAATTCAATAAAGTAAGGATATTTGCATAATATAAATGAATTAAGAATACTTGTTGAACCACAGAACCATTGCATGAATGCAAAAATTCAGATACATGCTCAATAAATTAAAGTAGAGCTAAGAAACTTGCTTACACAAAGATCCATTACATAAAGTAAATGCAAATGTTAGAATACTTGCATAGTTATAGATCTCTTGCATAAAGTAAATGCATAAAGTAGGGATACTTGCCTTGATCGCTGCTTACTGCTACACAATTTAATATGACTAGCTTCTTTTGAAAGACCTATCATTAATAAGATTGATCTCTTCATTAGTATTACATATCTCACTTATCATACCATTATTCCATAATAATTTATCTAACATGTAATCACATAATCAAACATTGGATACTATCATAAATCATTAGTAATATTAACGTCCTTAGATAATATTTCAATCACTAAACAATATACTTTTAGATTTAACACTTACTCTTTTATTTTATAAGTTCTTATTTATAGTTCGGTAAACCAAATACCTAATCCAGCAAATCGAATGCTTAATCCAGCAAACCATATTGCCCAACAACCAAGATAGACCAATCCAACAACATGGATTGACCAATCCAACAAGCTGGATTGTCCTTTTCAACATATTATATACCTAATTTAGCATATTAAATGCCCAATCATAATATATTCTTAAAATACTTAACTTCTCTTTATTATTTATTTAAAACACTCATTTAAATTTATTAATTATTTAATAATATTTTATTCATTCACAAGTATTATTAATTATTTAATAATATCTTGTTCATCTCATAATATTATTAATCATTTAATAATATCTTACTCATCTCATAATATTATTAACCATTTAATAATATTTTAATCCATAAGTAATATTACTAATGATTTAATAATATTTTAATCACTTGAATAATATTATTAATTATTTAATAATATTTTAATTTAACTTTAACCTAAATATTATTAATTACATAATAATATCTTAATCTAATATTATTAATATTTTAATCATTTATTAAACTTATAAATAATTTATTTTAATTGTTTAATCTTTACTAATTCTTTTATTAAATAATCATACAAGGCCATAAACATAATACCTCATCAACAATGACCAAAACACCCTTCACAAATCTAATCCTAACATATTTAGGGTTTCTAAGACACAAAATCATATTTTTGCCATTTATGACATCATATAACTTATTTCATTAATTTATTCATAACTCAACCACATCCATGAAAAATACCAAAACAGTTCCGAAAATTCTTATTTTCTAGAAAATTTCAGTTTATGATATCATGAGGAACATATAATTTTTCTGCAATTATTAGATTTCATTTACAATATTTAAATAGTCCAAAACAGCTAAATCTTGTTACATTTATCATAAATCGAAACATTGTCTGCAAATTCTACAATTTACAGGGTAAGTTCCTGACACATATATATACTTCCAGTAAAAATTTCATAATTTTTGGAGTTACCCATAAAGAGTTATTCATGTTTACTTTTAAAAGTAGTCATTTACCAAAACAACCATAACACTCATTCTACATGGCCAAAAATTCCCAAATTTTTATAGGACTCACATAACCTCTCATATTATCACCCCAAATTTTCCTGGATTTTTTAAAGTAAAATAAATGGACGAAATAGCCCCTGGTAGCTGCTAGACAGTAGCTATTTTTCTCTTTTTTCCACTTTCCTTTATCCGGACTATTTTGACCAAAACAGCCACCATGGCGTATAAACTCAATATTTTTTAGTGCTACCACTTGGGTTTACTAGTTAACTTATATATCTAGTACCCCTCTTTGACGGATCACAAAACAAAGTTATAGATCTCAAGTTATAAGCTTACAAAGTAGAAAAAAGTTAAGGTTTTCAAATTTTCAAAAATTAATTTTCATTTCTTGCTTTAGATCTAACTTTTGACACGCAAAAGGGTTAGATCTAAACATAATAGACTTATTAACATGTAGATATAAAACCTCTAAGGTTTTAGATCTCAGGATCATAAACTTTAGATAAGTAAACATCGAACCAAAACAAAAGGAAACAAACTAGATTAAAGTAAGAAATTTTATACCTTTGCTTGTATGCTTCTCTCTTCTTCCTAAGTTTTGATTATGGGAGTAGATGGTTTACAAAAACTCTCTCTTTTCTCTCTCTATTTTCTTTATTTTTCTCTTTGGAAGCTAAGTTAGAAGAAATGAGATAAAAAGCTTTTCTTGCAAAATAGATAAGGGGATTTATAGATAAAATTATTGTATAGATATAATATGTATAAGTATGTTTAATCTCCTAACTTCTCTTTCCCTTGTCTAATGTTGCTTGTAATCTTAACAAGACGTTGCTTGCAAGTTTGGCTATAAGTGTTGGTTGAATAAGAATTGAACACATGAGCTTGAGTGTGGGACTGATTTAACCAAATTGAGAAGTAAACATAATTAGGGATTATTCGGTATAATCATGACCTGTAATATTACAAATGATGTGATAAAAGTCTTCATTGGCCCGTAGTGCATTGATGAACAGTTGTTGGCATGATCATGACCATTGGTGATAACACGAATATCCTTGGCCCGTATAGTGCATGGATAATTCATAGATGTGATACTAATGAATATTCTTGGCCCGTAGTGTAGGGTTAATTCAGTGATGTGAATTATTTATTAAGCTGAGTCTCAGCGATAAAATTGATGATAAACTTTTAAATCATAGAAGATAGTAGATATCATGCTCTACTTGACTCTTCTAATGGATTATTTATTCCGTTGCAGTTAAACTTGTTATCTATTGTATTCTATTAGTTTAACACTGTTGAAGGATAACGATAATTTATTATGCATTATCTTAGTCATAATATTCTTTACTGGGCTAGTTGAGCTCACCCTTTACTTTCATTGTTCTATTCAGGAAATGAGAATATAGCTGGGACGAGTTGGGAAATGGAGTGATGGTCCAGGATAGGTGGCTATAGTAGTCCTCACTATTCTATGAAATAGTGTGATAATAAATATAATGAAGACTCCATTCGAGTTTGGATATTGTCTATGAGACAATATTCATGTAAAAACCCTCAGCTACGCTTTTGTCGTATTGTATAAATGGAGTTTGTATTTAAATTATGTACCATGTATTTGGCGAATCATAATAGGTTGTGTTTACCTATTTTGGGGGTGTCACAGTTGTGATAAAACTTGTACTTGAAAGCTTGAAGGTTGTTATGGTGGTTTAGTACTAACCCATGCTAATAATGCCTAGAAATGAGTTGTTTTGGTATTGATACATGAGCAAAGTTTCAAGCTTGTTAATGTATGTGATGATGATTTTTAAGGATAATTTGAAGTTATATGAATGCTTAGATAACCCTTGAATCATATCTTGGGGACTTTTTGTGAGTAATAGCCAAAACTGTGCTTAAACTCTATATTAGAGGATTGTTTTGGTCAAGGTTAGTACCTAAACTTTTGAGTCAGTAAGGAGACCATAATATGTCCATAATTAACATTTAAAAGTTGTTCCTTAACTTAGCTCAGGTCCATATTGAGTACTACTTAGTTTTCATGTTTAAGGGCCATGAAAAGTAAGCTTTAAAGTGTCATCTAACACTTAAACAAAGAGAGGCCACACTTGAACCTTGTAGGAAAATTTCAATAGCTATAATATGGCATAAGTAGGCTACACAAGTTAAAGAAACCAAGTTTGAACCGTTTTGAATATTGGACTTGTTAAAAATCATGTTTTAGGCCAAAAATGGTGTGTTTTGGGGTAAATTTTAGTACATAAATTTGTAAGACTGTAATGAAATCATATAAAGTTGTTAATGCATGTTTGTGATGATTCCTAATCATTACTATGACCAAAGCTAGTAACGCCCCCAAAATCCCAGAATTTTCTGGATACATATACTGTCCCCGAATTTATGTTTTAGGGTCAGCAGTCACACAATCTTTCGGACTTTTCGTTTTGTCTCAAAATTGTTTTTCGTTCTAATTTGAGTTGCCCAAACCCTTTAATTATGTACATATAATGTATATATATGTAGCCTTAGCCTGCTTCTTCTGCAAGATTTTTAACCATTACTTCTCTAGATTACTTATGTTTTAGAGTTAACAAAGTGGCTTGACAAATACGATACCAAGCATGTATCCTTGACTCACCCACTGTTCAAAACAGAGGCCTAAAGGGCTATTATACAAAAACCTCAACTGTTAGTTTTAGCCAAAAAGTGCACCTTGTTTGTATTTAACATACTATAGCATTCTCATTACCACCATATATATAATAATATAATTCTAAGTAACCAGTAGCATCCTGAATGATGACTTATCAAGAGTCCTAGCTAGTGCCTCTTAAGGCTATTTCTACTGCTACTTGTTTTTTGTTGCTGTTTACAGCGAAATGCTGCTGCCAATAGGCAGCAACTGTACTCTTTATCTTGGGCCATTTTCGTCTTCAAGTAAGATAGCTTATACACAACTTATTTCCAGAAATTTATAGATGATATACTCACTTATTTAGAAAAAGTACTAGCTCACTTGTTTAGATAGTTTAACCCTTCTGGCCGAGAGCTCAAAAGAACTCTCAGCCCCAACCGCACCACTGCTACTACTGCTGCAGTTAGCAGCAGCCCGACGCCCATTATGCCCACTTCGTGGTTCAATTACTTCTAGCTCATCCACCGGATTGTAACCCTTTTTAAACATAGCATATGAGTCTACATTTAGAAGTTATAAACTCTCTGTTTTGGGTTCTTTATGACGCTTAAGACAGTGATCAAGAATAGCTTGACCAACTAGTTTCAATTTTTTTTCTTTGGCTTGAAATTTTTAATTTCGTTCTATCTTGGCATACTCAAACCCTCTAATTATCATTACATATGTTATATAAACCAAGCCCCAAGCTTTTGTTTTGTCAAATAACTGACTTTTAATTAAAACAGTCCACTTGGGACTTTTGTCGAGCATGTGGTATGCACAGTCTAGAACTACTTGTGTCATAGCAATTTGCTTGTATTAGAAAGCTATTTTCATCCTCCTTATTACTCCTCAGCCCAGCCTATCTCCTTGTGCCTAAATGTAGTCCATAACAGGCAAATACATAACCAAATATATTCAAGTAATTGACAACTATTTAGTCTATTTTCTTAACAGTTTTAGTTCTAAATTCCCATAGTTATGTATGTAATCACATGGCTTCTCTATTATTTGATTTGTTACATACAATTAGAAACACATGGCCTTATTCATAGCATACTGGTATCAGTGGTTAAACAAAATAAAAAGGAAACTAATACACACCAAGCTACATTAAAACATTAACAAAACTAGCAACATAAAACAGCCCCTTTATTTTCTTTTCAGGTCATTCGGCTATTACAGATCACTAGTAGAAAAAAAATGGAATGAAAAAGGATTAGAAAGGGCCAGAATTATCTTACCTTGCTGAGATCTATTGGTACACGTTGTTGAACCTTTTCTCCCCTTTTTGGTCGAAGCTCTTCCACTCGTACTCTATATAGCTGCTACGGTTCTTGCTTAGTATTTTGGGATAGTGACTGAGATTGGTTGCAAAGTTTGGCCATATATTGTTGAGCTTCTCTCTCTCTTAATAAGCCTACTTGATTTATTGTTGCTCAATCATCATCACCTCTACATGGATACTTTCTGAAACCTCTACCCGACCCCTACATTGGCCCCTACAATGGCCCCTAATCAGCCTCCTCACAGCTCAGCTGATAACCATCAAAGGATAGCAGTCTACTTGGCCCCTAAGAGTAGCCATATCATCACAGCCACCCTATGCCTCTAACTACCTACTAGCCAATGCTAACTTACTAACCAATTGCTAACTTACTGACTACTAAAGCCAACTAACTGCTCAATTTTATTTGGCTAAAATATCTCTCTTTTTCATTTCATGTGGCTTTCGGATATGGACATCCAAAAAGGTTAGGCATTGATTTTGGTTTGGGCTCAAGGCACTTATCGCATAAGCAATAACTCATACTCTAGAAAATAATAGAGAAGGCTTGTAAGCATACGTAGTGGCATTAATATGGCACAATAACTTAATATGGACTCTCATTACATGTTCATATATATGAATTTTATCTACCATATATATTTAGGTTTGACAAAAATAATTAGCACATACATCAAGATGGCTTTACAAATACCAATGGTAGCACACCAATTTCCTTATTTGTCACTAAATAATACTTTTTGATGAAATTAACTATATTATAATATAATTATTTCATTGATCTCATAGGTAGATTTATGTCAAGAATATTTCCTAACTAAGCCATGTTGACTTTCCTTTTCATTCTTGATATCGAAATATCATTTTAATAATGTATACTATTCTTCTCTTCCTTTAATAAATTGCCCCTACAATTTATAAATATATAATACCAATATATTTATTAAGCATAAGCATCACATATTGCATAGTTCATACCCATTTATGAAATATAATATCATATAACATATTATCTAATAAGAATTTTGTTTATTTAATTCTTATTTTAATATTACCCAAAATTTGGGTTATCACATTCTTTCCCCCTTATAAAGATTCCGTCCCTGGGATCACAATACCGAAACATTCTTAATCGGGTTAGGTCTTATTCTTTCTTGTAACCTTATCGTTGAATTATTTCAACATACCATTTCCTTAGATTTTTCTTTAAAATATTAAATAAATCATCTATTTTCACTCCAAGTTTTAAACTTTAACCTTTAATTTAATCATTCAAGATGTTTTAAATTTTCGGGTTGTCACAAAAGCTAGTAAGAAAACCAAGTTATGATCTATTTTTTAAGCCTAAAGTGAGCTTTGATAGGTCAAAATTCGCTAGATGACTAAACAAAATGAGATGATGATAAAAGTAACCTTAGGCAACTGAAATACACATTCCTAGACTGTTCAAGTAACCAAACTGAAAGAAATTTAAGAAGTGTCAAAATTAGTTTTGGGGAAAAATGTTAAACTATCCAGTTTGAGCCTCAGTTAAAGTAGGCCTAACTTATATGAATAAAAAACCTAAACCCTTATTAAAATACATTGGTTTGTGGTATAGAAGTAGGGTTAGATGTTAAAGCCAAAAGCTTAACCAAGAAATTCCAACAAATCATCAAAGTAAGCAGTGAACTCAATTCTACAACAGTTGGGTAGTAGAGTGGCTCTGTAGATAGTAGAGTGGAAAACTTAACAAACATTAGACTAAGAACTCTGAAAATCGTAGAGTGATATCTAAAAAGCATAGAGTGAACTCTGAAAATCGTAGAATAACTCTCAAAATTATAGAATGAACTCTGAAAATCGTAGAATGAACTTTAAAAATTGTAGAGTAAAAATAGTAGAGTGAAGATAGTAGAGTAAAAATGGGTAAACACCCTAGCTTGTATCCCTAGAGAACATCTATTTTATTTGTTAAAAAGAAAGATGGATTGTTACGACTATGTATCGGCTATAGAGAATTAAATAAAGTTACGATCAAGAACAAGTATGTACCTATTGCCAAGAATCGATGATCTTTTTGATCAACTGAAGGGAGCTCGTTATTTTTCCAAGATATATTTGCGAACGGGTTATCACCAATTAAAAGTGAGGAATGAAGACGTGCTAAAGACCACATTTAGGACTCATTACGATCACTATGTATTCTTAGTGATGTCATTCGGATTGACTAATGCACCTGTAGCATTCATGGATTTAATGAACCAGGTATTCAAACTTTACTTAGATAAATCTGTGGTGGTATTTATCGATGATATTTTGATCTATTTGAAGACTCGAGAGGATCATGCGGAACATTTGAGGATGATATAGGAGATCTTGAGATGAGAAAAGTTGTATGCGAAGTTTTCAAAATGTGAGTTTTAGTTGAAAAGAGTGCAATTTTTGGGACACATGATCGACCGCAAAGGGATATCTGTAGATCCGACGAAAGTTGAAGCAGTAATTAACTGAGAACGATCGAAGACACGAACTAAAATACGAAGTTTCTTAGTTCTAGCTGTAAGACCCCAACTTTTATGAATAAAGATTAAATTTTTTCTAAATATTATTTTGAGTAATAAGGTGTGGATATGATATAATGTTATAATTGTGGGTAATATTTTCAAATTTTGCATAGTAAGCAAGTTGTCATAAAATATTCTTTTGGTCGGAGAATTTTTTTTTATCAGGAAATATTCGTACAACGGCACAATCATTAAGTTTTTCCAAATTCCAAACAGAAATTGATCGAAATCCATAAACGGACGATGTTACAGGCTATAATCAAATTTCAGTCAAGAAATGGGGTCCACCGACACACAAAACATGTTTTAATCATTTAATGTAACAAAAATACTCTTTCTCCTCATATACTCATATATCCCACATTTATTGTAAAAATATCACCATTATTATATTATTAAAATATAATAATATATTTAAATGAATTATTTTATCAGAAAAAGATAAAATATTAATTTTCAACAATTGTCACATTAAAATTTTCTCCATTTATATCCACATAAAATCAATATTTTCCTCATCATATAAATCAATAATTAATTATTCACAAATAATATTACAGAATCACAGTACTGGCAACCAGGCCGTTCCTAGGAAAGAGGGGGCTTTTCAATAAGGATCTCTCCTTACCGACGCCTAATTAGGTGACCAAACCTCTCCTTAGACAGAACTTTCTAGACATTGCCAATAATGTTATCTAATAATATTATTCAGATAATATGAATTATTGCTTCGATAATGAAAAATATTGTGTAGTGATAATTATTGAAACAACAGTAATATAAAATATCAACGCAGCAATTATTGAATCAATAAAATAAAATACTGAATAGTAATTACTGTAACAATTATTGAGTAGTGCCTTCTTACGTAAGAATCAATAATTGTTGCAATACCGTGTGCTACTGTGCAACAACGCGTATTACTGTTTTTTAACCACCGGGTATTCCAACAGTATTAACGGATTGTCATGTAAGTTTGCAAGCCTACCTTATTTTATTAAAATATGAGATGAGCATACTAAGCCCAAATTAAAGACATATTTGTTCCTTTTCTTATCCAATTTGGCATCTCACTTTAGGGGGGGATAAGGAACTGAGTTTGGGATTATCATTAGTCAGTTAGTTAGTTACTATTCAGTTAGTAGATATGTGATATAGGTTGGCTGATAGGAGTTGGATAGGGGCCTTGTAGAGTGTCTCAAGCTCAGTCAAATAGCAGCTAACAGACTATTGTGTTAGGGGGATGAATAGAAGCCATAACATAGCCATGTAAAGAAATGATGGAATGTAGGTAAAGGGCCGAGTAGACTGTTAAGAGAGAGATTAAAATCAGCCATATATGGCATCACATGGCACCCTAGTTCAGTTGGATACATACAATCTCTGAGCTCCAAAATTAGTAGCAGTAGAGAAAGTGAAGGAGAGCCACGGTTGAGAAGTAAGAAGAACTACGCAGCCCAATTCCATTAGCCTTTAAGAGCCCGGAAAGTAAGTCATTCAAGCCTTTTCCATTCCTTTTTCATGTCATAATGATAGTAAATTAGACTGTAATGGGCAAATAACTTGAATAGGCATATGAGGGCTGTTTCATTGATATGTTGACTGTTGTGTGCTATTAGTAGTGACTGTTAGTATTGATTTTTAATGTCTGTGAGGACTATTAAGAATAAGATAATTTTGTTGTTATAATTGTTGGTTTATCCATATAAACCTTAATGAATAAAAGCCCTAAGATTGGGATCAAAGTGCTGGAATAAGAATATTATATGTATATATATAGACTGCACCCTACGTGTTTGATAAAATGCTAAAGTGTTGACTGTTATGTGCTAAAGGCATGTTAGTTATGCAAAAAAGTCCAAAACCATGTCCATATGCTAAGATAATAAACCCATGTATACATGTATGCTTATATGAAAAGGAGAATGGATAAGACTAATTAACTTGAATATCTAAGAGGTTTCATGCTTAAAACTTAAGTGAAAAGATGACTGTTTTGGTTAAGTTCAGAACCTGAAATTATAAGACAGTATAGAGGTCATAGAATGTCTATAAGAAGCATTTAAAAAGTGATCATTAACTTAGTTGAGGTTCATATTGAGTGTTACTCAATTTTTAATTCTAAAACCATAAAAAGTAAGCTATATAATAGCAATGAGCACCAAAATGAAGCACCACCATACCTGAATCATGTAGACAAGTTTTAATAGTTTTAATGTGGCATAATTAAGCTACATAAGCTATAAAAACCAAGTCTAAAATGTTTTGAACATTAGACTTGTCAAAAATTGAAAAGTATCAAAATTAGTTTTTGTGAAAAAAGTGTTAAACTGTCCAGTTTGAATCTCAATTAAAGTAGGCCTAACTGAGATGAATGAGGAACCTAAACCCTTATTAAAATACATTGATATGTGGTCTAGAAGTATAACTAGATGGTTGAGCCAAAAGCTTAACCAAGAGATTCAAAAAAATTATCAAAGTAGGCAGTAAATTCAATTCTATTATAGTTGAGTGAAAATCGTAGAGTGAAAATAGTAGAGTGAAAATCGTAGAATGAAAATACCTATTTTGGCTTGCTGTTTTAAGAGGCTTTATTTAGTTTTTCCAATGGTCCAATGATGGAATAAAATACTACAAAGTAAAGTCTATAGGTATGCCCAAAGTTCAGATCTAAAAGCTTAACACAAAAATTCATAAAAATCACCAAAGTAGCTTTGAAAATCATAAAAACTGGAGATTTTTCCAAGTAAGAAAATATGTAAAACAACGCATTTGGGGTCTATTTTTGAATTGTTTAACTTGATAGTTTTAAAGACCTAAACCAAGAATAAAATACTATGATATGAGGTCCATAAAATTGCACAAATGGGAGGTTCAAAAGGCTATTATAGAAAATTTTAAAAATCCTCAAAGTTACCTCAAAAATCATAACTTGGTGTTTTTGAGTTATAAATTAAAAGTAAAGTTTAAGGCTTGTAAATGTCTTAACATGACTAAATAAGATAATAAAAAAAATTATGATCTAAGATCTATATCATGACATGTTTAGGGTGAATCAAGTATGTTTTGTGAGATATATGAACTTTTTAGGTGATGTATCTATGTGTGCTATTTGTATGAAAGTGTCATATAAACTAAGATATAAAAGAGCTGTTATGATAAACTATATGCCTATGTGTACTAATCTATATTTGTAAATAAAAGCAGAATGTATACTTGGTTAATGTTAGTAAATAACATACATATTAGTTATTGGATATAATTTCAATAACCTTAATAGAGCTATGTGTATCTATAATATAGACCTTGGGCTATAAGATAACTATGAAAGCCCACACTGTATATATGTAGGCTACTTAGTGGCACGTCACTTCCTTTATTAAAGTTTAAACGACGCGAGAGTCAAGTACATCAACCTTTCTTACTCAATTAAGTTTATATTACAAGTACTTAACTCGAAGGCTTATCTTTTCAAGATATCGAAATTATTTGAACTGTAATACTTCAAATTCAGTTATTCTTATGATATTGAAATTATGTCAATGCCATGATTTCGGAAAAACAACTATTGAGATATATTGATATTATTCATTCATAAAAATCTCATGTAATGTTCTCTAAACTATTTTGTTGTGGTGCGTAATCTTATATAATGATGTGAATGAACAACCCTTTTTAAGGGCATATGATACCAGACATTATGATTCCAAAGGATATGTAATGTGTCATTAGACTGTTATGTTGTTCACAATATAAGGTACTTAGGTTGATCCCCTAAAGTATAAGTCTAGGATATAGTTCGGTTTTAATAACTTTTTGTATCTATGGATTGCAATTTTAGTACTGTCAATTCTAGTGTGATAACCCAAAAATTGAGACGCGTATTGGATATTTGAGTCAGAAATATCGAAATTAGTAAGAATAACCTGTAAACACATAATGTTTCGGGGTTGACTTTTTGGTCAAAGTCAACAGTTAACTTTTATGGAGAAAATTTAAAATTAGAGTTAGGAGTGGAATCTTGAGATGCGGACTGGATATTTGAGTCTGGAATATCGAAATTAGTAAAAATAACCTATAAACACAAAATGTGTCGGCGTTGACTTTTTGGTCAAAGTCAACAATTAACTTTTTTGGAGAAAAGTCGCTTAAAATTCGGAGATGAATTTGGAGAAACGGATGTTTTTATGACGTCGAGAGTGTCGATTTTAGTAGGAATCGACTATAAACTTGACAATTCAACTTTTTGGGTTCGAAAGTCAAAGACGGTATTAAGCACACAAAACGAGACAATAAAAGCGGGACCCACTTGATCAAAATTTGCTGGAAATTCCTAGCACATGAGCAGCCCACCTAACCTTACCAACTCCCCCAACAAGTGGATCTAGTTTCCCTTTATTTAATATTAAACCTCTAATTCATTTAACAAAAGGAAAAGGGAAATAAGAAGCATTCTTCTCTCATTTTTCTCTCACACACCAGACCAAATATGGAGAAGAGAGAAAGAGAAAGAGAAGGCTGCCATGGATGGAAGAAAGAGAGAGAAGGAAAAGAAAATAGAAAAAAAATTAAGAAGGGAAAGAAGAAACCATGGATTTCTCCATAACTCTCAACCAAAAACCCCAGTGAAAGCGTGAGAGCTTGAGAGGGAATGAAAGAGGGGAGGTCAGTCATGGGAAGAGAAGAAGAAGAGAAGAGAGGAATAAGAAATCAAGAAGAAGATCGAACACTAAAGGTATAAAATCTCCAAAACTTAAAACTCTAGCTAGTTTAATGTGTTTTGTTATGGTTGTTTTAGATCAGGTGTTGAACTTATGATCTTGAACCATATGAGGGTAGATCTACATAATATTTGATGGTTTATGCTTTGATCTTGCCATTTTTAGGTTTGATGAGCTTGAACAAAGAAGAAGAACCAAAATAGATTTTATACTCGAAAGCCCTAAATTTCAGTCCACTTTGGACCTTCACCATTTGAAATCTACAACTTATTTTTGAGATCCGTCAAAGACATGTATTAGATCCATGAGATATCTAACATCTCAAAGTGGTATCACTGAAAAATTCCTTGTAGATTTTCGTTTGGACAGTTTTAGTAAAGTAGGCCAAATTAGGAAATACCGAAAAACAATCTCTCCAAAACTTTGCAGGGGCGTTTTAGTCCATTTAATTATCAAAATAAATTCCTTCCTTTTGGGATATGAAAATATATGATATAAAGTTGCTCTTGTCCAAATATGAGTGTATTACAACTAAAATCGATCGAGTTATGGCAATTTCATTTTTAGCGTTTTTCCGACGAGAACGGCTATAACTGAAGTTCTATAACTCCGATGACCACGAAATTTAAACTAGAAGTTCATGTTAATATGTGTAAGATTTTGCCACGAGTTGAGAATGTTTGGAGTTGAGTATGATATAGCTAATTTTCTTAAGTTACGAACTAAAAACGACTTTTGAAAAATACTTAAGGAATTTGAAAAATTCCAGAAAAATTATTTTTGTGTATGGAATATATGTTTATATGTGTGACCAAAAGATAAAAAAATAATAAGATGATTTGGTATTTTTCATGCTTATGATTAAGTTATGAATAATTGAGAAAATTAGATTATATTAAGTCCTAAAATTTTTAATATGATTTTAGTTAATTTGGTCATTTTTAATAAAATGATATAAGAATGGCACGATGTGTGTGTTAAATAGTAAGAGATAAATAATTAAATTAAAATGTTTATAAATGATTAATAATATTATTAAATAATTAATAATATTAGTAAATGATTAAAATATTATTAAAAGATTAATAATATTATTAAGGGATTACAATATTATTAAAGAATTAATAATATTAGTAAGTGATTAAAATATTATTAAAGGATTAATAATATTAATAAGTAAATAAAATATTATTAAATGGTTAATAATATTATAAAGTGAATAAAATATTATTAAATGATTAATAATATTAGTAACTGATTGAAATATTATTAAATAATTAATAATATTTGTAGAGTGATTAATAATAGGGCTATATGTATATACACAGCTGTGTATTACACAGTAGGCCTAGGATGACAGATTTTTTGGGTTATAGCGACGGTAAACTGTCGTCATAGCCTAGAATAGCTATGACGACGGGTGAAACCGTCGTTATAGCCCAAAAAATCGTCGATATAGCCTACTGTATAATACACAGCTGTGTACACACATTTTTTCCTTAATAATATTAGACGAGAGTTTAATAATTATTATCAAATTTAATTACAAGGTGATGATTAACCTAATCAATTAAATTTTCATAAAGGATGCATGTTATCATTCGAAGGAAGTTTTATGTAAATAAATCAAATGGACAATAAAGTGTTCTAGTAAGTCTTAAACACATGATTAAAGCATTGTGTATTAAGATTTAAAAAGGAAGAATGATGAAAAGTAAAGTGGAGTTAACATAAATGACTACCAAGTGTCATTATGTGACTAATGATGGTTATATATACCCTTAATCGTGTAGGACAATGGAAGGACGAATTCTCCTAACAGCGCAAGGAACGCTTCGATGCAAGTTCTTCAGTAACTTGCTCTTGTGTGATAATGTGTATTAAATCATGTTTATGGTACTTAATGATATATGTTGCTTTATGTGAAATCGTTGACTACATGTGCAACAACCCGGGTCAAATCTCGAGTCCGGGATAAATCTCAGGTCAAATCCCTAGTCCGAATCGAATCAAATCCATCAAAATAAGGCCTCAAACTACTGACCCAATAGTATCTTCTTGGGTCATCTTAGCCCACCACAGGCTCACAAAAGGTCATGACTTGAAGGTACTATTGGTAGTAACTTATTTACTTATATGCTAACAAATTTTTCCCCTATCTTTTGATGTGGGACTGGGGTGTTACAAACTCCCCCACTTAAATTTCCGACGTCCCCGTCAGAACCGATCACACACACAGCCCAAAGATATTTGCCTCTCTAGCCATTGTGGGATAATACCAGCTGACTTCGTGTCCCCACCTCCGGACCTCCATCTCTCCATTGTGGGATAATACCACCAGCCTTCGTGTCCCCACCTCCGGCAACCCGACCGGATGACCCGACCTGAGCTTTCAAGAGTCGGCTCTGATTATATTCCATATGCAACAACCCGGGTCAAATCCCGAGTCCGGAATAAATATCGGGTCAAATTCTAAGTCTGAATCGAATCAATTCCATCAAAATAAGGCCTCAAACTACTGACCCAATAGTATCTTCTAGGGTCATCTTAGCCCACCACAGGCTTCCGAAAGATCATGACTTGAAGGTACTATTGGTAGTAACTTATTTACTTATATGCTGACAAAATTTTTCCTATCTTTCGATGTGGGGCTGGGGTGTTACAACAAGAATGTTATGTGACTAAATGCAGTTAAAGCATGGAATTTGTGAAGTATGGGTTAAATATACAAAATGAAGATTATATTGTATTGTATAATAAGTATGATACATATAAAGATGCATATCATGAAATGTATGATGCATATAGAGATGGATGAAACATGTGTAGATGCATTGACTAAAATTTTTGATGCATGAATATATGAAATTTATATGTTATGTGAAGCATGAAATGTGTAGACTGTTGATCTTGCTGTGCCATCGTGCTCAACCTTACAAACAAATTTTGCAGATAAAAGTCGATATAAACGGATGACAATTATGTCAAATACTTCCGAATAAACGAAGGATCGCGAGAAGAAATAGTGATTGAAGATGGTTGAAGTTTTAATAATACACTAACGCATTGGTGTAATTTCTTTAGAGTAATTATACATAGTAAGGTTTTATGCCAAAACACTTGAATGCGAACTTTCCAACTAAGCTAGACGAACGTTAATATTATATATTGTAGATGTACGTTGAGTTGAAATACTATACCCAAAAGAATATTTAAAATTTGAATCGAGAGTTAATAAATACTCGCAAGTTAATATCTCATTATGAAACATATTTTTTATAGTTTAAGATGTATAGATATATCATAAACTATCTAAAGATGTAATAACCGATTGTACAGATTCTGGAATAAAAGAGAATAATATATTAATTAGTATAAAAGCCAGATTATGTTCATTACTTTATGAACAAAGGTTATATATATTGGAATAAAGTTAGTACCATGACGTACCAGGTCCGAGGTTCAAGGGACCCAGATTGAAAGATTTAGAACTCTTGAACTTTTGATTAGATACGAAATATTATTTTGAAATATCATCTTGAACGAAATTGATTAATATGCATTTTTGCACTACATATTTACACTACTTCTTAGTTGTGGATATAAAATATGATTCGAGCAATTTCAAAAAAAAACATAAAAAATTGAAAAAAAATAAAATAGAAAAATAACTGCTTCTGTAAGACCCCAAATTATTAATAAATAAAATTTATTTTCCTCTATTTATCATTTTGAAATAGTAAGGGTTGATTTGATTAATGTGGTTAGTTATGGGTAAAATGCGCAAATATTTTAAATAAACAGGTGGTTATAAAATACTCATTATTGTCGGAGAATATTCGTTTGGTCGTGGAATATTCTTGCTGTCGGGGAATATTCGTACGACGACGCAGCCTTGTGTGGTCCCCATAAGGGAAAGCAATTGGATGAAAAAATGACAAGTATAAGTTGTTTATAAATAACGGCGTAGTTATTACCGTTAACATTGTTGGAATACCCGGTGGTTAAAACACAGTAATACGCGTTGTTGCACAGTAGCACACGGTATTGCACCAATTATTGATTCTTACGTAAGAAGGCATTACTCAATAATTGTTACAGTAATTACTGTTCAGTATTTTATTTTATTGATTCAATAATTGCTGCGTTGATTTTTTTATATTACTGTTATTTCAATAATTGTCACTACACAGTATTTTTCATTATTGGAGCAATAATTCATATTATCTGAATAATATTATTAGATAACATTATTGGCAATGTCTAGAAAGTTCTGTCTAAGGAGAGGTTTGGTCACCTAATTGCGCGCCAGTAAGGAGAAATTATTATTGGAAAGCCCCCACTTTCCTGGGAACGGCCTGGTTGCCAGTACTGTGATTCTGTAATATTATTTGTGAATAATATATTATTATATTTTAATAATATAATAATGGTGATATTTTTACAATGAATGTGGGATATATGAGTATACAAGGAGAAAGAGTATTTTTGTTGTAATAAATGTTTAAAACATGTTAAACATGTCGGTGGACCCCATTTCTTGACTGAAATTAGATTATAACCTGTAAAATCGCCCGTTTGTGGATTTCGGTCAATTTCTGTTTGGAATTTGGAAACACTTTCTTCTGCAAAGTTGTAGAGAATTGAATTTCCTATAAAAACTCGCGAGATTCGAATTTTTTGACAAAAGGGCTATTTATTATGAATTATTGAAGTTCCGAAGCTCCGGAATAATTGATTTTTGGAAGTTTAAAATATTTTTATTTACTAAAACGTGTTTTTCATTTTGAGGCTTTCATTTAACATGTGATAGGGGCTGAATTCAGTTGGCAAAAGTGTGTGTATGAGATTTTGGAAAAAATATAATAATATTTAATAAATTTTCTACTTTGGTGTTCTAAGCATTTTCCTATAAATAGGGTGCTTAGGTTAGAATTGAAAATCACACTAGAAACTAAAGATTTCTCTCTCTTTCTCTCTCTATAATATCGAGCGTATTTGTGAGTATTTTAGTACTTTGAGTATTGCTATACGGTGCAAGTTCTTTCAGCACTATATCCAGTATTCCAGTCAGAAGTACTATTCTTTCTGAGGTAAGGGATGTTATTTTATTCAAAAATGATATTATTTCTTCAATATCATTATGCTGAAATATTGGTTGGAAATTTTTATCAAATTTAGAAATTTTTCATGTCGGGGTTACTATTTATAAGTTACTATTCACGAGTTACTATTCACGAAGCGTGATGATTTTTTTTGTGAAATTTCTATCTTTTGAGGTCGGAGTTACTATTCACGTATACGGCACTATTCACGTATACAGCACTATTCACGAATACGACACTATTCACAGAAAAATTAAATTTTCTTTTCTGTGTCCAAAATTGTCAGTTATGATTCCTATCTTTGATTCGATCTATGTTTTGATCTTCATTCTTGAATTTTACTCCAATCTGCTTATTTATGAAGTATTTTTGAACTTGGATTATTTAAAGTATGAATCCTTAATACTTGTTCATTTGTTTCACTGGATTCGTTTTCTTTAAAATATTTTTCATCATCCTCAGTCCTAAATGATGATATTACTGAATATCTTTGGCCTGTAGTGCAAAGATGAATGATTTCTTGATGAATATCTTTGGCCCGTAGTGCAAAGATGAACAGGTATTGAGATGAACATGACCGACTGATTAATATCTTTGGCCCGTAGTGCAAAGATGAACAGGTGTTTAGATGAACATGACCAACTGATAAATATCTTTGGCCTGTAGTGCAAAGATGAATATTTGATTCCAGATATATATTGATTGATGTTACAGAGATAAAATATCGACGATGAACTTTTAAATTCATATATAGAAGATAGTAGTTTGCATTCTCTACTTAACTCTTCTAATGAATTATTATTTCCGCTGCGAAGATTGATTTAAAAATGGTTGTCTATTGTATTCTATTAGATTTTTCCCTGTTAAGGACTAACGATAATTTGTTCTATATTATCTTAGTCATAATATTCTTTATTGGCCTAGTTGAGCTCACCCTTTTCCTTGTTGTTCCCTTTTTCTTCTCAGGAGGCGAGAATGTAACGAGTACTAGTCGGGGTGTGGAATGATGGATCTAGAAGTGGTTCTAGTAGTCCTCACTATTCTATAAAATAATATATCAATAATTGTAATGAGGACTTATTTGAGTGTGGATATTGTCTAGATGACAATATTTGTATTTAAACTTACAATTTTTATGTTGTATTAATAAAGTTGTAGTTGTTTCTGTACCATGTATTTTGACGACTCAGAATGGGTGTTGTATACCTATTTTGGGGGCGTCACAGTTGGTATCAGAGCTTAGGGATATGATCTCTGGCGGAGATCGGGGAATAGAACTAGGAGGGGAGAGACGAGTAAATCCTTCGCTAGTGTGTCCTACCTAAGCTTATTTGTTGGTCGATTATAATATAGGGGTATTATGTGATTTGTTAAATTGTTTAATTAACCCTTGTTTTATGGCAGTATTTAAGAATGACAGCTGAGAATGTTAACGGTGGAATTAATGAGACCGTGGAAACACCTTTAATCACCACCCAGGGGAACGTGCAACAGGAAGGCAATATTCCTCCTATAAACAACACCACTGAGCAGATAATGAACGACGGGATGTTTAGGAGCTTTTTGCAGTTCATGCAAAACCAGACGAGGGAGACTCGTGTACAGAATACGGGTGGAAATGATATCAACGTGCGGCTTGTCACGGTCAAATAGTTCAAAGAGTTGGGACCACCAGAATTTAAGGGAAAGCCGGATCCGATCATGGCGGAAACATGGGTCAAGCAAATTACGAAGATATTCGATGTCTTGGGATTCACGGAGGAACAAAAGGTTCCATTCGCCACCTTTATGTTCCATGGCGAGGCGGATTACTGGTGGGAGTCTGTGAAACGTACCCAGCCTGCCGCACACCGCTTGTCTTGGGAAACGTTTCAGAAACTTTTCAACGAAAAATACTTTTCTGAAAGTATTCGCCATATGAAAGAGGTAGAGTTTATTAGACTAGAATAAAAAAACATGACAGTGTCCCAATACGAGGCGAAGTTCGCAGAGTTATCCAAGTTTACACCTCATTTGGTAGAGAATGAGGAACGAATGACAAGGATGTTTCTGAGAGGTTTAAAACCCGAGATTCGACAATATCTTATCTCTCATAAATTTTCTTTATATTCAGATGTTGTCAAAAGGGCTCAATTATTAGAGCGAGATAGCGAGTACGTTCAACCAAGAGACCGCAACCAGGATCATACCGGTGACAGCAGTCATCAGAACAACGATAACCAGCGGAGAAAAAAAAATACGGACAAGAGCGACAACCACTCTGGTGGTACTCGTGGCCATGAAAATAGAAGAAGCGAGTCGGGGGGAGATTTTAAAAAGAGGGGATTCAACAATAACACTGCGAAGACGTCAGCACCAGCAGCAACTGGTTTTAAGGGAGGAGAACGACCACCGGTTGTATGCTATAAATGTGGAAAAGAGGGACACATCAGTCCAAACTGTCCACAACAGTTCAAGGTATGCTATAATTATGGAAATGAATGACATATCGCTCGAGATTGTACGGTAGAGAAACCAAGCCCAGTGGGGATGGTGACTCAAAAGGCTGTCCCAAAAAAGTCAAAGTCAACGATTCCTGGAAGAGCATTTGTCGTGACTGGTCAACATGCGAGGAACCCGAACGAAGTTAGCACGGGTTAGTTAATTATAAATTCTTACGAAGTTTATACATTACTAGATACTGGTGCTACCCATTCATTTGTCTCTCCTGCTTGTACTCAACGTTTAAACTTGACTCTGGAGAAAATTAGACTTTGACCTATCTGTGGAAACTCTGTTAGGAGAAACTTTCATCACATCCACTGTTTATAAATCTTGCCTAATTCAAGTTGGCACTATCACATTACTTGTTGACCTTATTTCTTTAAAAACACTTTCTTTTGATGTGATTTTGGGAATTGATTGATTAACTACTCATCATGCCAAAATTGATTGCTTTCGTAAGGTTGTTAGTTTTCATATTCCTAAGCAACCTGTTATTCGAATTCAAGGAACCAAACCATTGAAGTCAAACATTTTCATATCAAGCCATAAAGTCATTCGTTTATTGAAAAACGAATGTCAAGTTTTCTTAGCCCATGTTATGGACTTAAACAAAAATACGTCAGATTTGAATGATATTTCTATTATTAGTAAATTTCCT
This sequence comes from Panax japonicus, assembly GCA_020205505.1. NCBI lineage: Eukaryota > Viridiplantae > Streptophyta > Magnoliopsida > Apiales > Araliaceae > Panax > Panax japonicus. Next base: position 58,799,866 of record CM035105.1, on the reverse strand, counting down.
TATGTATTTCCTGAAGAATTTCTTGGCTTACTCCCAAAGTGTGATATTGAATTTTGTATCGACTTTGAACCCGACAAAACCCATTTCTAAAAATCTCATGGCTCCTATTGAACTTTAGGAGTTAAAAATTCAACTATAGAATTTGGTACCCGAGCCTTTATTTGGTGACTTCCTTTGTGGAGTGCACCGAAGCCAGACTCTCCGTAGGGGACGCCATATTCGTGCAGTAGTAAACTGATAGGTGTCATTGTGATGTGCTATCCAAAATTTGGATGTGAGTCACAGTTGAGAGCAACCTAAGTCAGTAATCGAAATACATATCTTTCTATGCTTAGCTGGTTATTTTTGAAGATTTTGTGGAAAGATTTTCTCGAATCGCTACTCCATTAACACAGCTGACTCGTAGAGATACAAAATTCGAATGGAGCAAGGAATGTGGGAAGAGCTTCAAAGAACTCAATAGGAGACTCATTTTGGCACATGTTCTGACCATACCATCCTTGAAAAGCGAACGTCGTAGCTGACGTGTTGAGTAAAAGATCGTATACGAGTACGAATGCGATATTGTCAAAGACCCATTTCATATAACTTACAAATGATAGATATAGAGTTAAAGACTCTACGGACTCACGTGATGATATACAAGTAGAACCGACTTTAATCGATAAAGTTAAAAACGTTCAAACTACACACCGGAGCTGATGAATATGAAGAAGGAGGTACAAGAAGTTGTTATGACAAAAGCGAGAATTGGCGATGTGAGGAAAGCTCAAACCTTCGATTTATTAGTCCATTTAAAATCCTAGATCGAATAGGAACTGTGGTCTATAGACTCGTTTTACCACTAAGTATGACGCGTGTTCATAACGTTTTTCACGTATCGATGTTACGTAAATATGTGGACGACCTGAACCATGTTATTGAGTTAGAACCGGACGAGATAGCTGAAGATTTAATGTATGAAGAGGTACCTGTCAAGATTTTGGATAGGAAGGAGAATGTCCTACGCACAAAGGTCATACGACAAGTTAAAGTTTTGTGGAGAAACCATGCTATTGAGGAAATGACCTGAGAGTTGGAAATGGAAATGAAAGCGAGGTATCCTCATCTTTTCGAAACACCAAGTACATACGTCAATTTCGAGGACGAATTTCATAAGGAGGGGAGGTTGTAAAACCCCAAATTATTAATAAATGAAATTTAATTTCCTCTATTTATCATTTTGAAATAGTAAGGGTTGATTTGATTAATGTGGTTAGTTATGGGTAAAATGCGCAAATATTTTAAATAAGCAAGTGGTTATAAAATACTCATTATTGTCGGAGAATATTCGTTTGGTCGTGGAATATTCTTGCTGTCGGGGAATATTCGTACGACGGCGCAACCTTGTGTGGGCCCCATAACGAAAAAAATTGGATGAAGAAAACGATAAGTATAAGTTATTTATAAATAACGGCGTAGTTGTTACTGTTAACACTGTTGGAATACCCGGTGGTTAAAACACAGTAATACGCGTTATTGCACAGTAGCACATGGTATTGCACCAATTATTGATTCTTACATAAGACGACATTACTCAATAATTGTTACAATAATTACTGTTCAGTATTTTATTTTATTGATTCAATAATTGCTGCGTTAATTTTTTATATTACTGTTATTTCAATAATTGTCACTACACATTATTTTTCATTATCGGAGCAATAATTCATATTATCTGAATAATATTATTAGATAACATTATTGGCAATGTCTAAAAAGTTCTGTCTAAGGAGAGGTTTGGTCACCTAATTGCGCGCCAGTAAGGAGAAATTCTTATTGGAAAGCCCCCTCTTTCCTGGGAACGGCCTGGTTGCCAGTACTGTGATTCTGTAATATTATTTATAAATAATTAATTATTAATTTATATGATGAGGGAAATATTGATTTTATGTGGATATAGATGGAGAAAATTTTTAAAGTGGCAATTGTTAAAAATTGATATTTTATCTTTTTTGATAAAATAATATATTATTATATTTTAATAATATAATAATGGTGATATTTTACAATGAATGTGGGATATATGAGTATACAAGGAGAAAGAATATTTTTGTTGTAATAAATGTTTAAAACATGTTAAACATGTCGGTGGACCTCATTTCTTGACTGAAATTTGATTATAGCCTGTAAAATCGCCCGTTTGTGGATTTCGGTCAATTTTTGTTTGGAATTTAGAAAAACTTTCTTCTGCAAAGTTGTAGAGAATTAAATTTCCTATAAAAACACGCAAGATTCGAATTTTCTGACAAAAGAGCTATTTTTTATGAATTATTGAAGTTCTGAAGCTCCGAAATAATTGATTTTTGAAAGTTTAAAATATTTTTATTTACTAAAACATGTTTTTCATTTTGTGGCTCTCATTTAACATGTGATAGGGGCTGAATTCAGTTGGAAAAAGTGTTCGTATGAGATTTTGGAAAAAATATAATAATATTTAATAAATTTTCTACTTTGGTGTTCTAAGCATTTTCCTATAAATAGGGTGCTTAGGTTAGAATTGAAAATCACACCAGAAACTAAAGATTTCTCTCTCTTTCTCTCTCTATAATATCGAGCGTATTTGTGAGTATTTTAGTACTTTGAGTATTGCTATACGGTGCAAGTTCTTACAGCACTATATCCAGTATTCCAGTCAGAAATACAATTCTTTCTGAGGTAAGGGATGTTATTTTATTCGAAAATGATATTATTTCTTCAATATCATTATGTCGAAATATTGGTTGGAAATTTTTATCAAATTTGGAACTTTTTCATGTCGGGGTTACTATTCATGAGTTATTATTCATGAGTTACTATTCACGAGTACTATTCACGAAGCGTGATGATTTTTTTTGTGAAATTTCTATCTTTTGAGGTCAGAGTTACTATTCACGTATACGACACTATTCACGAATACGATACTATTCACAGAAAAATTAAATTTTCTTTTTTGTGTCCAAAATTGTTTATTATGATTCCTATCTTTGATTGGATCTATGTTTTGATCTTCATTCTTGAATTTTACTCCAATCTGCTTATTTATGAAGTATTTTTGAACTTGGATTATTTAAAGTACGAATCCTTAATACTTGTTCTTTTATTTCACTGGATTCGTTTTCTTTAAAATATTTTTCATCATCCTCAGTCCTAAATGATGATATTACTGAATATCTTTGTCCTGTAGTGCAAAGATGAATGATTTCTTGATGAATATCTTTGGCCCGTAGTGCAAAGATGAACAGGTATTGAGATGAACATGACCGACTGATTAATATCTTTGGCCCGTATTACAAAGATGAACAGGTGTTTAGATGAACATGACCAACTGATAAATATCTTTGGCCTGTAGTGCAAAGATGAATATTTGATTCCAGATATATATTGATTGATGTTACAGGGATAAAATATCGACGATGAACTTTTAAATTCATATATAGAAGATAGTAGTTTGCATTCTCTACTTAACTCTTCTAATGAATTATTATTTCCGCTGCGAAGATTGATTTAAAACTGGTTGTCTATTGTATTCTATTAGATTTTTCCCTGTTGAGGACTAACGATAATTTGTTCTATATTATCTTAGTCATAATGTTCTTTACTGGGCTAGTTGAGCTCACTCTTTTCCTTGTTGTTCCCTTTTTCTTCTCAGGAGGCGAGAATGTAGCGAGTACTAGTCGGGGTGTGGAATGATGGTTCTAGAAGTGGTTCTAGTAGTCCTCACTATTCTATAAAATAGTGTATCAATAATTGTAATGAGGACTTATTTGAGTGTGGATATTGTCTAGATGACAATATTTGTATTTAAACTCACGATTTTTATGTTTTATTAATAAAGTTGTAGTTGTTTCTGTACCATGTATTTTGACGACTCAGAATGGGTGTTGTATACCTATTTTGGGGGCGTCACAGCTTCAATGTCCATTGAACGAAATAATTTAGTATCCAAGCCTCAGGAAGTATCGATATTCACGCTAAAAAGTGTAATGGATAAAAGTATTTTGACTAGTCTAGTTTTGTAACATTTGTTACTCGAGTTAGTAAGCATTTAGGGGTGTCTATACACCTAGTGCCCTAAAGCCAACTGTTTTTTAGGAGTTATTGTCTGAACACTCGCTACATGGGTAACTTTGAAAAGCCTAAAAAAATGAGACATTGCAAGTCAAAAGAAAAAATTAAAACAAAAGGAAGAAAAAAAAGGAAAAAATGAGTTTGCATAATTTTCATGGTAAAAATCCCTATTAAAAGTTACATCACAAACACAATGAATGCATCAAATAAAATTAATTTTATGAGGATGGTGTCTAAAATGAAGATTGAGTATTTTTGATAAGATGAAAGTGTAATTTTAACTTTAATCTTGCTTGTGTATAATGCCCATGTATACTTAGAAGTTTTCTTTCGATTTCATAATTGGTCAAACTCAAAAGGATTTTATTTTAAATTTTGAATTTTGCGGGTATATTCACTACAAACATTCACGAGACACAACTCATCCACTTTGGGTAACCTTGGGGTTTAAAAGCTTGTTGCACATGCTAAACGTAATCATATTTCCTACGAAAATGGGGTAGTATAATTTTTGTTTTCTTTTAATTTTACTCGAGGACGAGCAAAAGCTAGGTATAAAGGTATTTGATAGACACGTAATTTATACATTTTATTAACCCTAATTTTGCCTTTTTAATTATATTAGTTTTTTATATTAAAGTGTATTATTTTATTTTATAGGATTTAAAATTTTATTACAATAAAGTAATAATCTTGGTGATCAAGCAATATTTAATGCTCTTATTCATAGAAGGAAACTGCTAAGAAGATTTTTACAACGAGAAGGAATGAGGTGGAACAATCTTGGTGTGCAAGTCAAATCCAATGAAAGAGAGGAAAACACATTTAGAAGATCTCTTGGAAGGAAGTTGATTGCCACCAGAAAGTTAATTTCCTATAAGGAATTAATTGAGGCTTGATGTATAAATAGAAAATTACCAAGAGAGGTTGAGGGAATGAAATATTAGGTATTTTTTATGTATTAGTTTAGGGTAGAAGTAAGAGTTTGCTTAAATTATTTTTTCATTGTACGCTCATTGGATGATCGTCAATGAAGGTAGTTTTCTTATTTATTTTTAATATTCTTCTTCTTTATTTTAGTTAGTTTTTTTTTATTTTCATGTCTAGCTAATGTATTTAATCTAGGATGAACGTGAAATTAAATAATTATTCATGATAATATTCTTTATCTCTTCTATTATTTATGCTTTAATGTTTAATTGATTTCGCCTTCATGATTCGTTATTGAAATACCTTCATTTTATACTTTTTATGTAATTTTAAATTAATTAAGAGGTTTTGATATATTATTGTTAAAATATAAGTTTTTCATAATTCAAGCTTGCTCGAAGAAGTTTTGATGGATTATAATTAATCTTTAAATTCTCATAGTTTATACTTTCCCGCGTTAATTGTAAAATTACTAAATAAAAGAAAAGTGAGATAAAACCCTAGTTAGTCTATAAGAATATAATAGATTGAATTACTTCTTATGTTTATTGTTTAATTTATTCAAATTACTAGATTGCTTCATTATTATTTGTTTATATATTTTAATTAGTTTAATTATAGCTAATCAATTCTCAAATTTTATTTCTAATTCGTTTGAAATAGATATTAAGGATACATTAAAATTAATCCAGTCTCTGTGGATTCAACATGTACTTGCCAGTTATTCAATTTAACATTGTACACTTGCAGTTACATATTTTTATGACATCAATAAAGATTGTAAATAGCACCTAAAAAGCATTAGTAATTGCATGATTACTAGAAAATTAAGAATGCGTGATGGAATTTTATGACAATTTTTAAAAACAATCACAAAAGATAGTATTTTGTGATGAACTTTTTGAGTAATAGCAAAATAATAGTATATATGATTGCTCTTAGTGATGAATAATTTTACCATCAACATATTATAAATGTGATGGTCATATCAATTACCAATTGTTCACGCAAAATAAATTTTCCTTTTGTGACAAACTAAGTCATCACTTATGAATATATTCTTTTCATGATTGCATTTAAGCTATCATCAATATTCTAATGAAAAAAATAATCAAAACAATAATTTGTGAAGGTCATGACAATAATTAAAAAAATATAAACTCTTGTGATAACTTTTATTTGCAATTATAAAAAACGCATTTTGTGTTTGAATTCTCAAGTCATCACAAAACAATAAAATATATGACGACTCTCAGTGATAACTTATTTTACGGTAGTATTTATGATTGTCATTGCAATCACTAAATTTTATGTGGGACTAATTATTTTTAGTAAGTCAACTTACATGTGTTCCTTTTATATTTTGTTTTAAAAATATAGTCATGATCTGACCTTTGGTGTAGTGGTAATAATCGTTATTTAGTTTGCAAATAGGGGAATGGTTCGAATCCTACAAGTATCATTCAATACATTTAAGATAGTGGAATAAATTATTTATAAAAAGAGGTTCACGTTCTTATCTTTGATTCCTAAAGCCTTGTGTGCGTGTGTGTTTTTTTTATAACTTTTACAATCACAAGAGATTGTGCGCTAATGTGATTGCTTTAACCTTCTCAAAAGAGCCACATGTTAATATGATTATATTAATAATTACAAAAGCATTATACGTTTGCGTTCTTATCTTTGATCCCTAAAGTCTTGTGTGTGTGTTTTTTTTTTTTTGATAACTTTGACAATCACAAGACCATCTCAAAAGAGCCACATATTAATGTGATTATATTAATAATTACAAAAGCATTATACGTTTGTTTGATTGTTAAAACTATCACAAAAGACTTTGGTTTACAATACGGCTTCCATGACGGCTAAAGTTATCACAAAAACCTTTTCGTGATGATTTTTTAAATTTATGTGTTGGATTTTCGCCACCACAAAAGTCCTTTTTTTGTAGTGATGGTTTATCATTACAGAACCTAAAAGCATTAGGTATTAATTACATTAATTCAAAATTGTCTTTCATCCTCATTTCAAAAAGTAATAATTAGTGTTGTATTTTGAAATGGAGAGTATTTGTCAATGAAGAAGCTATGAATAGCAAGTTTAACAACATTGTAGGAAGCACGAAACTTTTGATTAAATGAGATTTGAATGATAAATTAACAAATCAATTTCTATACTCCTTTCATTGATCACTTTCATGATCTATATTTTAGAACCGCGGCAGTGTTAATTATAGATTTCATGCTGCAGGCACGCTATCGTCTGCTCATCTTTGCATCCATCTCCTTTGCAGGGTGGCAAGAAAATTTCCTCGGACCCTTTGTTTCCGAGGCAAAGATTATGAATGTGCGAACAGTAAGTGCTCCGAATCCAAAGAGGAGCACTTTTCGTGCCACATTCATGGTTGCAAAAGAGGTGATAATGGGTGTATTTTGCGCCTTGGTATTTATACATAGCGGCCAGTTAATTGTACTATATTAGAACATAATTTTGGATGCATGCCGATGAAATTGTAGGTGAAACTAAATTTCTTGTGGTTATTTTTCTAATTTATTTATGAACTGGAGGTTTATATTAAATGACAGAATTAGGCAAACTATGTTTGGAATATGATTCTGAATTAACTTTGAATGTGAAAGTTTTGACAAGGGGTGGATGTGTTATGGCGCAGATACCAAGCATGCATGCCCTCAATTTTATTAAAAATGGGAAATAGCATGTTAGGTGAAATAAAATAAACATTGTTATGGTGCTTATGCTGTTAATGTTCTATGATGACTTGGTACTTGGTTACGAATAAAAGATTTATTTAATTAGGTTTTTACTAAATTATCTATGATGTTTTCCCATTCTAACCAAGAACACAATCAATACTTATATATAAAGGGACAACCAACTATCCTTTTAATTTGAAAAATCGGTGACTCTTGATTAATTAAGAGTTAACTTGGTCAATTTTGTTCAAATTGGTCATCGTTCAATCTATTCATCTCTTTTATATTCTTCAAATCGTTTGCAAAGGGAGCTTCTTTTCCTCTTCATCAACCCATCTCTTCTCCTCGTCCTCTATAAATCCACCCAAATCCTATCTTGATTTCGGCAAGAACCTATAACATAGATCCAGAATTGTAGAATGAATTTGATAATAAAGAACATAGATGCAGAAGAGAAGGCGGCGTTAGGGTTTTTGGATTTGCTTTCTGTTTGATTTCGTTCTTGGTGATGGCTGCTGACCAGAATAAGGGTTACTTCCACCGTTACATTGAGTTTAGGTTTATTAATTTTACTTCCCAATCTCTCTCAATCTATATTATGTATCTGTATTATACATTTATACTCTCTGAGTTCACATATATTTGGTAGAAAATATATATACCCCAAAATAAAAAAACAATTAAATTTGTTAGAAAGTATACATACCCCAAATACATAAACAAAACCATTAGAATAGCAAGAAGAATGCCCCCATCTCTCAGAAGGATTAAAGCCCATAACTTTTGGACAAAGCTACATTGCCTTCCTCTTTGCTGCAGTTTCACCTCCAAATGAACCCATTATTTGTTTTTCTTGTTTTGTTTTCTCTCTTAAAAGTTTGAAATAGAGCTTCTTCCTGCACCCTGCTTGGCAAAGGGATGAAGAAACGGAGGAGAAACACGAGAGAAACATGGATTAAAGGAGAAGAGGTCAATGAAAAGAGGACATGAACAAGCCAAGAGACACATCAACTATCGATGTCACATAGACATGAAAAGATGGGCCTTCATCAAGTCCTAATCACTATTGCACCCAAGGGCGGATCCAGAAATTTTTTCCAGCAGAGGCGGATTTTAATTATTTTTTTATTGAAGTTAAATAAAAAAAACTTGAACTAATTATAATAATATTTACAAATTATAATAAATATTCATAATCTAAATTAAAAAAAAATTAAATAAAAAATATTTAGATACAATTTAGAATTAAACTTACTTTGGTTACTTGTCATAGTTCAATTTGAATGATTCCCCAAATGCTTAAAGCCTCAAATCAAATTTGCTTTCTATATTCAAACAAACTCATGAATTAATTTCAAAGTATAAACTAATGTTGGTATCTTTTCAATGTATTTTTTTATTATTCTATTATGTGGGGTTTGTTTATGATAATTATTTTATTAGTCCTAAAAAAGATAAAAATGAGAGTAGTAGTAAATCAGTACTCTTCTATTAATCAACCCCCTTAAATTTATTTACTTACATATTTGCCCCTGCTCCTATACCTATAAAAAAAATCTAACAGGGGCAGCTGCCTATGTTGTCCCTTAAAAAAACTTCCCATGATTGCACCACCAACAACAGAAAGTTTTATTGTGATTTAAAAAAGGTCACAATATATATATATATAATTAAAATTTGATACATAGTTAGATATAATTATAAAAATGACAACCATCTTTAAAATAGAAATAGATATTGTCGTAAAAAAACTTACATATTTTATATATTTTTAAAATAGTTACTACTCCTATTTATCTTTCTTTGCTAATTTTCAAATCCCATATAGTATCAATTGTATTTTCTTAGGCAATGATCAAGATGAAAATAAATGGATCTTTCTATTTGAAAATTTTTATTTGTAAAACTAATTTTCACATTACTTGCAATGAATTTTTGTTTTAGTGATAAGGAAATGGAAGGGAAGCCTTATCCTCGATCCAATTGTTTGGTATGAATAGTTTAGTTAAGTTCTAATTTGGATTTAAGTAATTCATATTGTGAATTGAAGAATAATTTGATGATTTGTTTAGTTAACTATTAATTCTCTGAAAGAGAATTGATACTATATGGGAGTGAATTCTACAATGACAACAAGGTTTGGTCATACTTTGTATCGTTATATATTACACATAATATATAATTGTAGACTATTTTTCTATATATCTCTTTCCTTCCCCTCCTTATTTTAGTATAATGGGCAGTGCTTAAGAACTCCTTCATTTAAATGGTATGTTGGCAACTGAATGAATGATCTAATCCATTTGAAATCTTGAAAAAATCTCATATTATCGGGAGAATATGGATTCAATCGTTTTCCATCCTTCCTCTGTACCTCGCTTGATTTCTTTCTCCACTCTCAGAATACGAAAGTTGAAAAGACCCTTTCTCGCTCTGAAAGTACGAGCTTTACCCTTATCCTAACCCTAATTTCCCATTTATATAAAATCCCATTTGATGAATTTTTCTTTGGGTTTTTCAGTGCTATTTGGTTTGGAATTTGGAGTTTCTGGGTTGTAAATTTAAAGCTGAAAGTTGGGATTGGTCTTTGAATATATTGAAATTGAAACTGAATTTCATGGTATTTGATATTTCACGGGTGAATGCATTTCATGTTTTTGCTTTTTATGTTATGCTATTGAATATATAGTAAATTAAATTGAATGCCTTGAAATTATTTACTTGGGTGAACACATTGTTACAACCATATGTACATGTCACTTAAATTACTTTTCTTCTATTGTATATTGTGATTTAGCTTTATGAGGAATCTGCAGTCATTCCTTAGGGTTGAAATGAAATGCCTAAAGATAACAACATGTCGGGGTTGAAGAAGTGTCCAAACAACCGCGATTTGTTAGGTTCACGGTGCCCTTTCATGATACTACATTGATATGAAGTCAAAAATGAGGATCGATGGTCTGTACTCATTCACAAAATTGAAAACATATGATGGCTGTTTCCAAGGACTTTCTGTTGGAATATTTTATTTCTTATATGGCCTCTACTATTTATTTAATTATTGGACTTATATATTGTATTAATTTAATCATTATATTTATGGATTTGGTAATTAATTAATTATGTGGCCTATAAATAATATTCCTTATAGTATTTGGCATAATGGGTCTATAAAGACAGATTGCAAGAATCAAGGCCAAGATTGAACAGAGCATATCTATCCTACAATCAAGCAAGATTATTTAAAATCACTTTTATATATTTTTGTAATTGCTGCAAATCTGTAACTGCTCCTTAGTTTTAGCTAAATTGATTTACATTGTCATAAATAGTTTTTCCTAGTTGTGTATATAAATCAGCTCCTATTATATCAATATAGTGTGGGAAATTGTTCATTGAGCTACAACAATCTTTATTCCTTATCATGGTATCAGAGCAGCAAATCTCTAACGAGCCAACGATCCAAGTCTCCAACATGTCATCCCCCTCTGATCAAAATTCAACCTTTATTCTCAACACCCAACCTTCTTTCACAACAGATAAACACCTCATTGCTCTCAATATCACTGCCCAAATCAATGAAAAATTAACTCCCTCCACCTTTCCTCAATGGCGTGCTCAATTCGAAGCACTCCTCATTGGTTACGATTTACTCGATTATGTCGAAGGCTCATTTATGTGCCCCTCTTCCAAGGGTACCGCCGCTGATGAGCTGCGAAAGACCCACTGGATCCGACAGGACAAACTTATCCTGAGTGCCCTTCTAGCCTTTACCTCTCATTCAATCACACCACTCATTGCTACGGCAAAGACTTCTCATGAAGCTTGGAAAAAGCTAAAAACCTTATATGCTAGCCGATCACGCACTCGTGCTATGCAGTTAAAGGAGGATCTCACCTTAATCCAACGCGGTAATCGGTCAATCACAGACTATCTCCATGCTGTGAAGGCCTTGACTGATGAAATTGCTATTATTGATCATCCCATTTCTGATGACGATTTAACCCTCTATGTATTGAATGGGTTAGGATCTGATTTTTGAGAGATAGCTGCGCCGATCCGAGCACGGGAGAAGTCATTGGGGTTTGAAGAGCTGCACGACCTCTTGGTCGGTCACGAATCTTATCTTCGGCGTTTGGAGACTGCTACTCAGCAGATGGTGATGACGGCTAACTACACGTCTAAGGGTAAATATTCATCTGGAGGTGACTTCTCAAAGAAGTCTTATAAACCGAATGGATATCAACGTAACCAAGGCCAAAGCCCAACCCGTCCATCAAATGGTCACCAACGTGATGGACGACGTGTCAATAATGGGTCTGGAAAGCTTAACAACAATCACAAACGTTACACGCCTCGCTGTCAGCTTTGTGAGCAAATGGGTCACACTACAAAGTACTGTCCCCAGCTCCAGTCCAATGAATTTACAGCCAACTGCGTGACCTCTTCTAATGAAAAACACAAAACATGGCTCATGGACTCGGCGGCCTCTCACAATATAACGGGCGATCTTGCCAATTTGTCAATTCATTCTGAATATGATGGTACTGATGAAGTGCTTCTTGGTGATGGTTCAGGTTTGACTGTCTCACACATTGGTTCTCTGAACTTACACTCACCCAAACACACATTTACCTTAAATGATACTCTTTGTGTTCCAAATCTTTCTAAAAATTTAATTTCCGTTCATCATTTCACCAAACAAAATAATGTTGTTGTTGAATTTCATCCGTTTCATTTCTTTGTGAAGGACAAGCTCACGGGGGTGACTCTACTTCTAGGAGTATGTGAAAACGGTGTCTACACTTTTCCGGAATCAATGATGCCCTCCTCCAAAATAGTTGCTAATGTGCATGAACGGACCTCAATTGATGGGTGGCACAAGCGTCTTGGGCATCCCTCTCTTCGCATAGTCCAACATCTTGTTAAGAATTTTTCTCTTCCTGTTGCTACAACAAAATTTTTCTCTCAATTGTGTAATTCATGTTCCATCAATAAAGCACATCAACAACCTTTTCATTCCAATAGTCTTCAAAGTCATGCACCGCTTGAACTTATTTACACTGATGTTTGGGGACCCACACATTATACTGGAATCGACGGATCTCATTATTTTCTTCTTTTGGTTGACCATTTCACAAAATACATGTGGTTCTATCCAATGGCTACCAAATCCGGGGTATCTACAATTTTTCCTCAATTTAAAAAATTTGTTGAAACCCGTTTTCAAACAAAAATAAAAAATTTATACTCTGATAATGGTCGTGAATTCATTCCTTTAAAATCTCTTTTATTGATTAATGGTATTGGTCATTATACCACCGCCCCACACACCCCACAACAAAATGGTGTTTCCGAGCGTCGCCACCGTCATCTAGTTGAAACGGGTCTCACTCTCCTCCATGATGCATCGTTATCTCTTTCTTATTGGCCTCATGCTTTCCAAACAGCATCCTATCTCATCAATAGGCAACCCACTCCTCTTCTTTACAACATTTCCCCTTTTGAAGCTCTTTTTGGTCAAAAACCAAATTATCTTAAATTGAGAAAATTTGGGTGTCTTTGTTACCCACTTACCCGGCCTTATAATACTCATAAAATGCAACCCAAATCCTCACCATGTCTGTTTCTCGGGTACTCTCAAACCCAAAGTGCCTACAAATGTCTTGATCTCAACATTCACAAGATTTACATTTCTAGGCATGTATTGTTCGACGAAACAAACACCCCCACTGTGTCTTCTCCAAACCTGAAAACCTACACTCCAAAATCCTCAAATGTTCTTCTGTTCTTCGATGCCCAAGTCACGCCCGTGCCTTCGTTGATACCGTCTACCCCGTTGCCATCATCCTCGACTTCGGAAGGTGTAGCAGTCGTCGACACAGCCTCCTCAGGTGATCTCCTCAACTCTTCTTCTCCTCTTCTTCCCATTTCATCTGAAACACTAGATCATAATTCCTTGAACTTATATTCATCAACTCCCAGTTCTAGTCCGACCCCTTGTGTGAATGATTCAAACTCACTGGTTCCTTTCCCCTCATCTGTTTCCCAACCACTAGGACAAGTTGACAATTCTCTCTACCCGGCTACTCAAACCCCATCCCCACCACCAGTTCAACGACTTCACCAACTGACCACTCGGTCTATGAACCAAATCTTTAAACCCAAACAACTCAATTCTGTGTCTAAAAATACACTTCCTGAGACCATTGAACCAACCTGTGTGAGTCAGGCCTTGTCTCAACCACACTGGCGTGATGCTATGTCAAATGAGCTTACCGCTCTCATGAAACATGGTACTTGGGATTTAGTGCCACCCCCTCTGAACTGCAATCCAGTAGGCTGCAAATGGGTGTTCGGGGTGAAGAGGAAATCTGATGGGTCAGTGGATCGATTCAAAGCCCGTTTAGTTGCAAAGGGTTATAATCAACGTCCCGAACTTGACTACAAAGAGACCTTCAGTCCAGTAGTTAAACCAACTACAATTCGAACAGTTTTGTCTATTGCTGTTATGAATAGTTGGGAGTTAAGGCAAATGGATGTTAATAATGCCTTTTTACATGGTGCATTGTCTGAGACTGTCTATATGATGCAACCCCCAGGATTCAAAGATCCATCTAAACCTACTCATGTTTGCAGGCTCCAAAAAGTAATATATGGGCTCAAACAAGCCCCTCGGGCTTGGTACACTACACTGAAAAATGTACTGCTTGAGCTTGGGTTTGAAAATTCCAGAGCTGATTCATCCTTGTTTATTTACAGAAAGAACTCTATAATCTGTTATTTCTTGGTATATGTCGATGATCTTGTGATTACAGGAAATAACAGAAATTTTGTAGCTTCAATTATCACACAACTGGGAGATCGTTTCTCTCTCAAGGATATGGGTCTACTTCATTACTTTCTAGGTGTGGAAGTTGTACCTACTCAAGCAGGACTTTTTCTCTCACAACACAAGTATATTCGCGAGCTATTGTCCAGCACAAACATGAGTGGTGCAAAAGATGTCTCCACTCCTCTTTCAACAACTCAGTCTCTGAAGTTAATTGATGGCACGACACATGTGGACAGCACAGCATTTCGAAGAATTATTGGCAGCTTGCAGTATCTTTCTTTGACACGTCCAGATATCTCATTTGCAGTCAACAAGTTATCTCAATTCATGCACAAGCCTACCACCACTCACTTCACAGCAACAAAAAGGCTCATTCGGTACTTAAAGCAAACCATTTTCCATGGTATACAACTCACAAAATCTGCACCTCCAGCTTTAGTTACCTATTCAGATGCAGATTGGGCTGGAAATGTTGATGATCGTACCTCCACATCTGCCTATATCAGCTTCTTAGGCACAAATCCCATTTCATGGAGCTCAAAAAAATAATGCGCAGTTGCAAGATCTACCACCGAAGCTGAATATCGAGCTCTTGCAAATGCGGCATCCGAGACAATGTGGCTTCTGGCCCTCCTTCATGAGCTGGCATTTCCACTCAAAGCAGCCCCCTTACTACTGTGCGATAACCTTGGTGCTACGCACCTAAGTTTCAATCCTGTCCAACATTCACGCATGAAACATATACAAATCGATCTTCATTTTGTGCGTGATCTTGTTCAACGTGGCACTCTCCAAGTTCGTCATGTTCATACACAAGATCAATTAGCTGACCTGTTGACAAAACCATTGTCCAGACAAAGAACAGAAATCTTGCGAAACAAGATTGGGCTTGCTGATGGAAGCTCAATCTTGCGGGGGCGTATAAAGATAGATTGCAAGAATCAAGGCCAAGATTGATCAGAGCATATCTATCCTACAATCAAGCAAGATTATTTAAAATCACTTTTATATATTTTTGTAATTGCTGCAAATCTGTAACTGCTCCTTAGTTTTAGCTAAATTGATTTACATTGTCATAAATAGTTTTTCCTAGTTGTGTATATAAATCAGCTCCTATTATATCAATATAGTGTGGGAAATTGTTCATTGAGCTACAACAATCTTTATTCCTTATCATGGTCCTAGGATTTCATAATCTTGATGGACGATTTTGACCCTTAGCTATTCTATAAATAAAACAGTTAGGATTTGGTCTTAATTGTCGTCTCAAGAACTTTATACACACATATACATCCATCATAAGATTGAGAGAGGCAATTGAAGACTTTTACCCTTAAGCGAAGCGGAAGTGTGATACATATAAGATAACTTATCTCAATTCATGTAAATACTATATATTATGATTATTGATTTTATTTTATTCTATGCAATAACACGTTCCGATATATTTAATTAAACATCTAGTATCAGAGCATGATTACGTTATTGTATAGAATAAATTATTTATGGTATTATGTTACAAATTTTAATGCCATAGAATAATTAAATCAAGTTGTTTTCGGAGAGAATGTTTTACCGATTATAAATTCAATTTATTTCAATCATGAATACTTACTTTATATATATATATATAGGACAGGATCTAGTCCGGACGTCCGGGCGGATCAAATGTCTGGACTTTTTTTTTGCTTTTTTTTTAAAACAACTAAAAATAAATAAATAAAAAATTATGGAATTGAAATTTTTTCATAATAAAGTGTTTTGGGTGTGATTTGGGTACGTATAGCAAAACATGTATGTACAATCTGTGTAGACTGTACCACCATTTTTTGGTATAGATATTCAAATCACACCCAAAATATTATATTATGAAAAAAATTCAGTTCCATAAAATATTAAATATTTTTTTAAATATTTTTAAAAAAAAAAGTAAAAAAAAAATTTTGTCCACTTTTGATCAGGTCCGGGAGTTCGGACCTGATCCATTATATATATGCAGTACGTTAACATATATAATATAATGCAGTACGTCAAAAAATAACATATAATAACAGTAAGTTAATCAATTTTCGTTTAAGTTTTATTGTTCATAATGTTATGTGAATAGGAACATGAATATTAAAACAATATATGTTAAATTTATTATTTATTATGTCTAGATAATATTATGATATTCTTATACCCTCATGTATTCATGTTAAAATTAATGTGATTATTTTATAATCAATTCATGTTCATAACTATATATTTTAATTTAAAAAAATTTGAACATGGTGTGATATATTACTAGGGCTTTTAAGTTGAACGTGATCAAATGAATCTTATTCCCTATGCTTCTGTGGTTGGGAGTCTTATGTACGCTCAAGTTTGTACACGTCCAGATATAGCGTATGTAACTGGCATGCTTGGACGTTACCAGTCAAATACAGGTTTGGATCAGCGAAAAGCAGCCAAAAATACATTAAGAAAAATAGATAACCTTGAAGTTGTTGGTTATTATGATTCTAATTTTGCTAAGTGTAAAGACGAAAAGAAATCTACATCAAGGTAAATTTTTATGCTTTCAGGAGGCCCTATTTCGTGGAGAAGTCATAAGTAGGAGTTAACTACCACTTCCACGATGATGGCAGAATATGTGGCTTGTTATCATGCTACTTGTCACGCTGTATTGCTGAGGAATCTTATTTCAAGACTTAAGGTTGTAGATTCCATTTCAAGGTCATTGAAAGTATTTTGTGATAATGATTCTGCTGTTAGTTTTCCAACAACACTAGTTCGAGTGGTGCTAGACTATACCTCGACACTAAGTACTTATTTGTCATGGATAGAGTTTAAGATCAAAGCGATGTCATTAAGTATATTAATACGCATGATATGTTAGCGGATCCACTTACGAAAGGCTTACGGCCACCCAAGCTCTTTTTAGAGCATACTGTTGGCATGAGTTTAACTGGTAGTTTTAATTAGTGAGTTATTTTAATGTAAGACAACAATTTTGAGCTCGTTGTTTTGAACTTCACATTATGTTTATGGTTTGATATTCTCTTTATTGTGCAAACTTGAGAACTTGTGAGCAAACAGTACAGTTATGTTTTGGACCATATGAATGAGTTTAATCTATTACCACTTATGTAAACTCTATTCATACATGTTATGTGTGAGACCCCGAATTTTATAAAATAAAAGTATTTAATTTTTCTATTTTGGTAAATAGTTAAATTGATAAAAGTTTAAAGTTAAGGGTAATATATGAAAAAAAAAATTCAAAGTAAGCAAGTTGTTATAGAATATTCTTTTTGTCGAGGAATATCCATATGACGGTACAATCATTGATGGACCCCATAACGGAATTATTGTCGAATTGAGAAAATGACAAAAATATTTTTATGAAAATAACGACGAAAGTTTTATCGTTAACTGTTGAAACACCCAGTGTTAAAAGTAAAGTAATACGCATAGTTGTATAGTAGCACACGGTATTGATGATTGATGCTTATGCGATAAGTCACTCAATTTTCTTTTATTGGTATTATTAATGTAATAAAACAGAAAAGCTTTTTATATAAAACAGAATACTTTTATAAAGTTATTCGTTTTATTAGGCTAATAGTAAAATCTTTTTATATAAAACAGAATACTTTTATAAAGTTATCTGTTTTATTAGACAATAATAAGAATATATTATATTTTATTATGCATAGTGTCTGCATAGTGTTTGCATAGTAAAATTTTTTATAAAGATATTCGTTTTATTAGATTATAAATAGAATATATTATATTTTATTTAAAAGATTTTACTTTAAATATGGACAGTCAGATTAAAGTAAATCAATCTGAACCGTTCATGAGTTAGTTACTATGCAGTCCATTTTTTTATAAATAGAAGCTCATTCCTTCATTATTTCTTACGAATTCGCTGAAACTCTAGAGAGAGAAACTATAGAGAGATTTCTTCTTCTATAATCTTGAGCGTATTTATTTAGAGTTTAAGAAAGCTTTGAGCGTAGTGCAAGTTTTCTTCAAGTATATTCTCGCCCTACCAGTTGGAATACTTTTCTTTTTAAGGTAGGGGATATAATTGTCGTACTCGTAAAGGATATTGTTATTATTATTATAGTAATGGGTATTATTTCGTTCAAATTCATGAAGAGAACTTCTGTTATTCCATTCTTCATTATTCTGTTAGAATAACATGTATACGCAGACTACCGTATACATGGTGAAATTCTTCTATTATTTCATTCTTTATTATTATGTTGGAATAACCTGTCTATACGAAGTACTGCATACATGATGAAATTCTTTTATTATTCCATTTTTTATTATTATGTTGGAATAACCTGTCTACGAGAAGTATTGCATACATGGTGAAATTCTTCTATTATTCCATTCTCTATTATTCTGTTAGAATATCTTGTCTGTGCGTTTTACGCCGGACCTAGTTCCATTATTTATTATTCTGTTGGAATATCCTGTCGGTGCGTATCACGCCCGACCTGGTTCCGTTATTTAGTATTCTGTTGGAAAAACCTATCTGTGCGGTCTATCGAATGCTTGGTGAATTCTTTTATTATTCCATTCTTTATTATTCTGTCGGAATATCCTGTCTGCACGTTTACGCATGACCTGGTTCCATTCTTTATTATTCTTTTGAAATAACATGTCTATGTAGATTACCGCATGCATGGTAAATGATCATTCGTATTCATACGAATAGTATTTTCATTAAAAAGGGGTTTCTGCCAGGGGCAGTTTCATAATTTTTTTGACCCTCAAAAATTCTGGAAAAATTTGAAATGATATTTTGATGAGTTTTCTAGATTGTGTCCAAAAATGGTGATTTTTGGATGTATAGATTAAGTTATGGATTTTATGGGAAAAGACTATTTTAAAACTAAACCCTTATAACTCCTTGTGGTTAACTCCAAAATTGGTAAAATTTTTATTGAGAGTACATCTATATAACAGAAGTATAACCTGAAAATTTCGGAATTTTTGGACAAAAGTATAATTTATGATAAATGTTTAAATATTTGGAAGTTTTGGCCATATAAAAAATAGTAAATGAATTTTAAAAATTCTGAGAAAAATATATGTTCAAGATGAGACTATATTCTGCTAAATCCCAGAAAAGAAATATTTTTGGGACTGATTTGGTATTTTTCATGAATATGAACTAGTTATGAGTAAATGAATTAAATATGTTATGTGAAGTAATAAAATTGGAAAATTAGATTTTATAGTTTAACATTCCTATATAAGGTATATGCAGATTGTTTATGAGGGATTTGATTATTTATGATGAAATCTTATGAGTATGGCATTTTTGAATGATTAAATGCATTATTTGATAAAGTGTAAACAATTGAAATAAATTATTTATAAGTTTAAAAAATGATTAAAATATTGTTATAATATTAATGATATTAGATTATGAGATTATTAAGTGATTGATAACATTTTGTTATTATTGAACGCCGGATAAGTTGTATTATAAATGTTTAATATTTATCCTTTATCTCATTTGATTGATTCTTATATCATTGTCATCATCCTCATGCTTATATTGTGTTAAAAGTCATCTTTGGTTGTAGTGCATAGATGGACTTGGTATGATTATGACCAGGGATTATTCGGTATATATAATCATGACCGTAATGTTATAAATGATGTGGAAAAAGTCCTCATTGGCCCGTAGTGCATTAATGGACAGTTTTTTGTATGATTATGGCTATGGATTCTCTTCGGCCAAGGGTGCAAAGATGAATTGTTTTATGGCATGATCATGATCGTTGATGAAAACACGATTATCTTTAGCCAGTAGTGCATGGATAATTCGTGGTCGTGATATTAACGAATATCCTTAGCCGTAGTGCATGGATAATTCAGTGATATGGATAGATTATCGAGCTGAGTCTCAACGATGAAATATAAATTCATGGATGTGATATTAACGAATATCATTTGCCGTAGTGCAGGGGTGATTCGATGATGTGGATTATTTATTAAGCTGAGTCTCACCGATAAAATATTTATTATACACTTTTAATTCGTAAAAGATAGTAGATATCATGCTCTACTTGACTCTTCTAAAACACAGTGGTATGTCTTTGGCATGTATTGCAAAGATGAATTATTAATGAATATCTTTGGCCGTAGTGCAAAGACGAATTTATTAGTATGATTATGAGCAGGAATTCTGATTTGGTATAACCATGATTTTTGATGTTTCAGGTGAAGATATGTGATAAAAATTATCTTCGTCCTGGTTGCGAAGAGAAATTTAGAACCACAATTATGATTATGAGTTATTCATATGATTGTGGACAAGAACTGTTGATTTATTTTACATGGATAAAATATTATTGATGTACTTTTAACATAGAGAAGATAATAGACCTTATGGTCTATTTGACTCTTCTAATAGATTGCTCGTTCTGCTGCAATTATGGTTGAAAAGTTTTATCATCTACCATATGTTCTAAATCTCTAATTTATTATTGATGAAAGCTATTGATAATTTAATTATTTTTAGTCATGATATTCTTTACTAGGCTAGTTGTGCTCACCCTTTCTGCTTCAAAATTCCTTTCAGGTAATAAGAGTGTTGCAGGGTTAAGCGGGGATAACAGGGGAATAGAACGGTGATCTCTAGCTGTGGAGGTTCTCCCTAAACAGTATAAAAAAGTGTGTTGTATTCTATACATCATTTAGTAGATATATTTGGTGAATCAAATAGGTGAGGCGAACCCAACTTTGGAAGGATGTTTTGCCACTATCATACAAGATGTCTAATGACATACAACCTCGTGTTATCATAAGACAGGGTTGTGCGCATCCACTTGCTGAGTATATCTACGGGCACTACCTATATGATCTTGGAGTTTATTTGAAATATAATATGCACTTGGAGACAGTGGAGATAGTTATATGTCAAGAAAAGACTCACCATTGGAAAGAAGATGATAGTAATCTTCTCGTTTTTCTTTGGGGTCTATTGGGTCAACTAAGGATAATTCTATGGACATATGATATCTATTATAACCTAGACGTATGGCCTCCCATGTACGAAGGTTTCCTTGAGCACTTCCCAGAGATTTTAATTTCTAAAATAGTTTTTGACTATAATTTTATATAAAGTACCATTGTAAGGTTGTGGTCGAGGCACCATGAGAGTTACATACATTTGTATTAAAACTCACAGTTAACTGTGGTCGTATTCTATACGACAGTTCAACAGTTATCTAAATGAAGTTATATTTGAATTTTGTACCATATATCTGGCGACTCATAATGGATGATGTATACCTAATTTTGGGGGTGTCACATTTGGTATCAGAGCTTAGGTATATGGTCGCTGGAGAAGATAAGAGTCTAGAACTAGGAGGGGAGAGACGAGTTATATACTTCGCTAGTTGTGACTTACCTAAGCTGAAATTGTTTACTTGATAAGTTGACAAATTATGATATGTCAATTAACCTTTGTTTTGAAGATATATTCTAGAATGATATCTGAAATACAGGAGATGAGCAATGGAAAAATCATGATACAGAGGATATAACTGGGAATGTACAATCCGAAAAGAAAGCAAGATATTCTCATCTCTTCGAATATCAGGTACGTACGTAAATTTCCAGGGCAAAATTTCATAAGGAGGGGTGATTGTGAGACCCCGAATTTTATGAAATAAAAGTATTCAATTTTTCTATTTTGGAAAATAGTTAAATTGATAAAAGTTTAAAGTTAAGGGTAATATGTGAAAAAAAAAATTCAAAGTAAGTAAGTTGTTATAAAATATTTTTTTTGTAGGGAAATATCCGTACGACGGTACAATCATTGATGGACCCCACAACAGAATTATTGTCGGACTGAGAAAATGACAAAAATATTTTTATAAAAATAACAGCGGAAGTTTTACCGTTAACTGTTGAAACACTCGGTGTTAAAAGTACAGTAATACGCGTGGTTGTATAGTACCACATGGTATTGATTATTGATGCTTATGCGATAAGTCACTCAGTTTTCTTTTATTGGTATTATTAATGTAATAAAACAGAAAAGCTTTTATATAAAACAGAATACTTTTATAAAGTTATTCGTTTTATTAGGCTAATAGTAAAATCTTTTTATATAAAACGGAATACTTTTATAAAGTTATCTATTTTATTATACAATAATTAGAATATATTATATTTTATTATGCATAGTGTTTGCATAGTGCCTGCATAGTATTTGCATAGTAAAATTTTTTATAAAGTTATTCATTTTATTAGATTATAAATAGAATATATTATATTTTATTTAAAAGATTTTGCTTTAAATATGGACCGTCAGATTAAAGTAAATCAATCTGGACCGTTCATGAGTTAGTTACTATGCAGTCTATTTTTCTATAAATAGAAGCTCATTCCTTCATTATTTCTTACGAATTCGCTGAAACTCTAGAGAGAGAAACTATAGAGAGAGTTCTTCTTCTATAATCTTGAGCATATTTCTTTAGAGTTTAAGAAAGCTTTGAGCGTAGTGCAAGTTTTCTTCAAGTATATTTCTGCCCTACCAGTCGAAATACTTTTCTTTTTAAGGTAGGGGATATAATTGTTGTACTCGTAAAGGATATTATTATTATTATTATTATTATTATTATTATTATTATTATTATTATTATTATAGTAAGGAGTATTATTACTTTCCTATTCATGAAGAGAACTTCTGTTATTCCATTCTTCATTATTCTGTTGGAATAACCTGTATACGCAGACTACAGTATACATGGTGAAATTCTTCTATTATTTCATTCTTTATTATTATGTTGGAATAACATGTCTATGCGAAGTACTGCATACATGGTGAAATTCTTTTATTATTTCATTCTTTATTATTATGTTGGAATAACCTGTCTATGCGAAGTACTGCATACATGGTGAAATTCTTTTATTATTTCATTCTTTATTATTATATTGGAATAACCTGTCTATGCGAAGTACTGCATACATGGTGAAATTCTTCTATTATTCCATTCTCTATTATTCTGTTGGAATATCTTGTTTGTGCGTTTTACGCCGGACCTGGTTCCGTTATTTATTATTTTGTTGGAATATCATATCGGTGCGTATCACGTCTGACCTGGTTCTGTTATTTAGTATTCTGTTGGAATAACATGTCTGTGCGGTCTATCGCATGCCTGGTGAATTATTTTATTATTCCATTTTTTATTATTCTGTCGGAATATCCTGTCTGTGCGTTTACGCATGACCTGGTTCCATTCTTTATTATTCTGTTAAAATAACATATCTATGTAGATTACTGCATGCATGGTAAATGATCATTCGTATTCATACGAATAGTATTTTCATTAAAAAGGAGTTTCTGCCAGGGGCAGTTTCTTAATTATTCTAACCCTCAAAAATTCTGAAAAAAATTGAAATTATAATTTGATGAGTTTTCTAGATTGTGTTCAAAAATGGCAATTTTTAGATGTATAGATTAAGAGTTATGAATTTTATGGGAAAAGACTATTTTAAAAGTAAACCCTTATAACTTCTTGTGGTTAACTCTAAAATTGGTGAAATTTTTATTGGGAGTACATGTATATAACAGGACTATACCCTGTAAATTTCGGAATTTTTGGACAAAAGTATAATTTATGATAAATGTCTAAATATTCGGCAATTTTAGCCATATGAAAAATAGTAAATGAATTTTAAAAATTCTGAGAAAAATATATGTTCAAGATGAGACTATATTCTGTTAAATCCCAGAAAAGAAATATTTTTGGGACTGATTTGGTATTTTTCATGAATATGAACTAGTTATGAGTAAATGAATTAAATATGTTATGTGAAGTAATAAAATTGGAAAATTAGATTTTATAGTTTAACATTCCTATATAAGGTATATGCAGATTGTTTATGAGGGATTTGATTATTTATGATGAAATCTTATGAGTATGGCATTTTTGAATGATTAAATGCATTATTTGATAAAGTGTAAACAATTGAAATAAATTGTTTATAAGTTTAAAAAATGATTAAAATATTGTTATAATATTAATGATATTAGATTATGAGATTATTAAGTGATTGATAACATTTTGTTATTATTGAACGCCGGATAAGTTGTATTATAAATGTTTAATATTTATCATTTATCTCATTTGATTGATTCTTATATCATTGTCATCATCCTCATGCTTATATTGTGTTAAAAGTCATCTTTGGCTGTAATGCATAGATGGACTTGGTATGAATATGACTAGGGATTATTCTGTATAATCATGACCGTAATGTTACAAATGATGTGGAAAAATTCCTCATTGGCCCGTAGTGCATTGATGGACAGTTTTTGGTATTATTATGGCTATGGATTCTCTTCGGCCAAGGGTGCAAAGATGAATTATTTTATGGCATGATCATGACTGTTGATGAAAACACGATTATCTTTAGCCCGTAGTGCATGGATAATTCGTGGTCGTGATATTAACGAATATCCTTAGCCGTAGTGCATGGATAATTCAGTGATATGGATTGATTATCGAGTTGAGTCTCAGCAATGAAATATAAATTCATGGATGTGATATTAACGAATATCATTTGCCGTAGTGCAGGGGTGATTCGATGATGTGGATTATTTATTAAGCTGAGTCTCACCGATAAAATATTTATTATACACTTTTAATTAGTAGAAGATAGTAGATAATCATGCTCTTCTTGACTCTTCTAAAATACAGTTGTATGTCTTTGGCATGTAGTGCAAATATGAATTGTTAATGAATATCTTTGGTCGTAGTGCAAAGACGAATTTATTAGTATGATTATGAGCAGGAATTCTGATTTGGTATAACCATGATTTTTGATGTTTCAGGTGAAGATAGATGATGAAAATTATCTTCGTTCTGGTTGCGAAGAGGAATTTAAAACCACAATTATGATTATGAGTTATTCATATGATTGTGGACAGGAACTGTTGATTTATTTTACATGGATAAAACATTAGTGGTGGACTTTTAACATAGAGAAGATAATAGACCTTATGGTCTATTTGACTCTTCTAATGGATTGCTCGTTCCACTGTAACTATAGTTGAAAAGTTTTATCATCTACCATATGTTCTAAATCTCTGATTTATTATTGATGAAAACTATTGATAATTTAATTATCTTTAGTCATGATATTCTTTACTGAGCTAGTTGTGCTAACCCTTTCTGCTTCACAATTCCTTTTAGGTAATAAGAGTGTTGCCGTAAGAGTGTTGCCGGGTTGAGCGGGGATAATAGGGGAATAGAACGGTGCTCTCTAACTGTGGAGGTTCTCTTTAAACAGTATAGAAAAGTGTGTTGTATTCTATATATCATTTAGTAGTTATATTTGGTGAATCAAATAGGTGAGGCGAACCCAACTTTGGAAGGATGTTTTTCCACTTTCATACAAGATGTCTAATGACATACAACCTCGTGTTATCATAAGACAGGGTTGTGCGCATCCACTTGCTGAGTATATCTACGGGCACTACCTATATGATCTTGGAGTTTATTTGAAATATAATATGCACTTGGAGACAGTGGAGATAATTATATATCAAGAAAAGACTCACCATTGGAAAGAAGATGATAGTAATCTTCTCATTTTTTTTGGGGTCTATTGGGTCAACCAAGGATAATTCGGTGGACATATGATATCTATTATAACATAGACGCATGGTCACCCATGTACGAAGGTTTTCTTGAGCACTTCCCAAAGATTTTAATTTCTAAAATAATTTTTGACTATACTTTTATGTAAAGTACCATTGTAAGGTTGTGGTCGAGGCACCATGAGAGTTACATACATTTGTATTAAAACTCACAGTTAATTGTGGTCGCATTCTATACGACAGTTCAACAGTTGTATAAATGAAGTTATATTTGAATTTTGTACCATGTATCTGACGACTCATAATGGGTGAAGTATACCTAATTTTGGGGGCTTCACATTATGCTTAATGTTAATCTTTGTTCTAATAAAAGTACTAATTGTGTAACTAATGGGGATCTTGTGTTAATAGTGACACAAAGATTGTATTAATTCTCATTGGTGTTTTTATTTGAACAGGATGTAGACATTAAATTAATATTTGGCCAAATTAATTATTGTAAGTGTTATATTTTGTATATAAATTGTATATAAATAGTATTTCGGCCAAGTGAGAGAATGTTGGAATATTTTATTCCTTATGTGGCCTCTATTATTATGTAATTATTGGGCTTATATATTGTATTAATTTAATCACTTTATTTATTGGTTTGGTAATTAATTATGTGAATTATAAATAATATTCCTAATAGTATTTGGCATAATGGGCCCTAGGGTTTCATAATCTTGATAGAAGATTTTGACCATTAGTTATTCTATAAATAAAATATTAGGGTTTGGTTCCAATTGTCATCTCAAGAACTTTATACACACACCTATACATCCATCATAAGATTGAGAGATGTAATTGAAGACTTTCACCCTTAAGCGAAGCGGAAGCGTGATACATACAAGATGACTTCTCTCAATTCATGTAAGTATTATATATTATGATTATTGATTTTATTTTATTCTATGTAATAACGTTAACACGTTCCGATATATTTAATTCAACACTTTCAAGTACAGTGATAGCCTTCTTGCATTATGTATGCATGGTTATATATTGTTGTGTAGATTCTTACTAAAAGATTATATTGATGCAAGCATTTGTGTAGATAATCTTTATCGGTAAAATGTGTACATTACATGTTTGATAAAATGCCAGCACTTCTGCCCAGAGGCGGAACCAGGGGGGTCGAAGGGGGCATATGACCCCCCTAGGATGAAGCTTACTGTCGTATGCTGCCTACCCATGCCGCAGTGCCGCCTACCCCTGCCGCAATGCCATTTTTTTTTACTATTTTGGCGTCTAAGAGTTTGAAAACTTGGCCCTTTAATTTTCTTGTTTCAGCTTATCTTTTGGCCTTGGGTTTTGGTGTGCTTTTACTTCTTTCGCTGGGATTTTGGGGCTCTAGTTGAAATATAGTCCTTAATTGCTGCTTGGTTTGTCAATTTTACAATAACAATATTCAGGTTTGACCTTTGGAGTTAGAAAAGATACAATTTGCTCTTCAATTATGGCTGGGTAAGTGCTAACTTCTTAGGGTTTTGGTTTCCTCCTCTTTAATTTGTCTCCAATTTTGAGCTTTTCAATTCTGTCCGAGTAAAAGTGCTAAGCTCAGGGATTTGATTTGATTTGATTTGCTTTACTTTTGGGTTTTTTCCAAAATTGAGTTCTTGGGTTTCTGAAATATTATTTTGTTAGTTTAAGTCGAAGTAATTGTTATTCTATAGCAAACTCTTTTTTTAAGGCCCAGTTTTTCCTCTTAGTTTGTGAACTTATATGTCTTTATTATCAAAATTCCGCATCAAGGAATCATTTTGTCAAATTCCTCTATTGTTTCAAACCCACTAGAACCCAAATCTGATTCAGCAGCTCAAAAATTTGACAATTTATCTGGGAATGGCCATATTGAGGAAGTAGTAGTAGGGAACTCAAAAGGGTTCTTTGGGGTTTTGGAGGTTTACATACACCAAGCAAGAGGTTTTCATTTTTTTCAATCTGGGTCAAAATCAAACCCAATGACCATTAACTCTGCTCCCTCTTCGCTGCAACCTACATGTCGCTGCTCCGGAACCTCCGGTAACCGCCCTCAAATTTTAACTCCCCTCAAATTTTAGTTCTGATCCCGCCACTGCTCCTGCCCAGGAGTCATTCACGGGCTTGTAAGGTTATTCGTTCCACCTACCCAGGTGGAACTTCACTTTCGAACTTAAAACTCCGGCTTTTTTGAAGCTTTCCCGCTCCATACCGGAGGTGAATCAGAAAGTAATGTAGCCCTCAATAGCATCAGTAATATCAGTAATCAAGTAGTATTTTAATACCTTGAAAAAATCCTCTGGTGTAATCAAGTAGTATTAGTATCAGTTAGGAATATCAGTTACATCAACTCAATAGCATCAGTAATGGTCAATCTTTTGATATTGTACTAATATAACAATCATTTGATTGTATTTTCTTAGGCAATGATCAAGATGAAAACAAGTGGATCTTCTATTTGAATTTTTTTGTGAAAAGTTCACTCTCAATGCATGGCAAATCTGTTGATAGCGAACAGTTGTTGAGTATTAGTTCAAATTGTTTTATTTGAGATATTTTTTAACTTATGATCTTCTATTTTAAGTTGACTGGTGTACTCGCATAATATTTGTTTTATGTGTTCAAGTACATGACTTAGCACTTGGCTTTATCCCTTGCCAGTATTTATGTACATGCATTAATGAAGTCTCTTAGGTTATAATTCTTTTATGGAGCTTATAAATTTTATTACCGTAATAAAAAAAAGTCTATAATATAGTGGGATGGTACTGTTATGAGCACTTCAGATTCATAGTGTTATAAATCCATATTGCATGAATCTAATTGAACTTTGAGAATTTTGAAAGAACTACACATCTTAAGAACTATTTTGCATTTTTCAAGTATCCAATTTGAAGAATAATAATTAATATACTTTCAATTGTTTTATTGTATAATAATTTTGAACCTCTTCTAAGTGTCTTTTTAGTAAACGTTTATGTTGCATTTTAGTTGCAAAAGCAACCTACAAGAGAGTAATTCTTAGGAATTGGCATTTCCCTAATATAGAAAAGTTGGGTTTACAACTTTACATGCAACAACGATTCACTATTCTACTCCACTTTCAGATAATGAAGCTAATATTTAGCTGAGATATGAAATGAATAATCAACACAATAATTACAAAATGTATTATTATTATTATTTTAAAATTCTTCATTTATTCTTAAGTATATGCAATAAGCATATTTTATGATAAAAATTAATCTAACAACTTTTTATTTTTAGTTTTTATATAATTTATGCAGTTATTTCTTTATTCCAATTTAGGTTTCTAGGTATTTCTCTGAATATAGCTGATATTTTATAGCAATTAGCTTTGACTTTTTGTACATTGAGTTACAATGTACAATATGCTATGAAAAATGTACAGAATTAGATTGTAATGCTAACGACTAATTATATTTGTTGGTTATCCAAGGAACGTAATTTATTTTTTTATTTTTATTTTGAATTTTAATTTTGAGAATACGCCTGATTCTCACAAGTATTGTTAGAGAATTGAATTGTACTAGCTTTCTCACCGGTGTTGTTTTATATTGCGATTTTTAATAATTTGATTGTACATAATAAGGTTAATTCATATTAATTTATTACTTCTTTTTTATTTGACGTTGGGCTTTTTGTTGATGGGTTTTGTTAGTTCTATATGTGCATAATCTTTTGTTTTTACCTTTTAATTTGTTTTGAAATTTATATTTAATAATTATAAATGTGTCATAATATTTATCAAAAAAATTATTGATAAAAGATTTTTTTTGTTATAATATAATTAGTTTACATAATAATTATAAAAGTTGGTGCAATAGTACACAATAATGTTTGATATTAAAAAGATAAACAATATATTGTGTTTGGTATTTAATCGTTACTATATTATAATTAATTATTTTCTAGATGGAATTAATTGTTTGGTAAAAATATAATTTAGTGTTCATTGACCAAATATCAAAAACTTATGAACTCTTCTAAAAGCATAGTACACCTGTTGTTTATACAGAGTTAGAAATATATATATATATATATATATATATATATATATATATATATATATATATATCACTCTAGGATGGTCATTCAATAATTTTACGAACAAAGGGACAAAAATATGGAAACAAATCATATGGCAAATTGGCAAGGGAAAAGAATCAGCATATATGTATACACTTCAAACAAACTTACTTGTGTCAAACTTGTTTGCTACGACTTGGTTGCCCAACTTCCGTTGTTTATATCTCAACCGTCTAATAGATTACACAATTCCTTTTATTATTTTCCTCCATTTTTGATATATAATATAACAATGTATTTTGGTTGGTCTCTACTGTCATTATCAGAAATATGACACTAGTAATAAGGATTTGAACACCACCAAGAATATGAATGATTCACTATTTGTTAAATATGAAGTGTAAGAATATGAACTGTTTACATTATTACTTTTAATATTTGTAATTAATATAGAGAGATATTGAAGCGAGTGGCTCATCAACTAGAAGTAATTAACGGGCTATGCTCAAAAAGAGTATATGGTTAAAAGTTCAAGTGGAGCTTGGTGTCAATGTGAATCCATCGAGAGATCACTGCGTTAAGACGGAGATTGTTAAAGCAACTCAGTG
Organism: Panax japonicus; assembly: GCA_020205505.1. NCBI lineage: Eukaryota > Viridiplantae > Streptophyta > Magnoliopsida > Apiales > Araliaceae > Panax > Panax japonicus. The sequence goes on along the minus strand of CM035105.1, from coordinate 58,768,990 downwards.
ATAGTAAAGTCCCACAATCGAACAAGGAGAAATATTGAAAATATATATGATGCTTAAATAGAAACTCATCATGAAACATTGGAAGTTTTAAAAGACTTTATGTGGTGCTTCTTTGTCATAGATGGGGAACCCTAGCACCATGCATGCTTCCTCGTCCTCATCAGAATACTCATTCGAGATTCTGCAATTGTGACCCCTATATTATGACCGATCAACAAATAAGCTTAGGTAGGACACACTAGCGAAGGATTTACTCGTCTCTCCTCTCCTAGTTCTATTCCCCGATCTCCGCCAGAGATCATATCCCTAAGCTCTTATACCAACTGTGACGCCCCCAAAATAGGTATACAACACCTCATTCTGAGTCGTCAAAATACATGGTACAGAAACAACTACAACTTTAATAATACAACATAAAAACTGTGAGTTTAAATACAAATATTGTCATCTAGACAATATTCATACCCAAATAAGTCTTCATTACAATTATTGATATATTATTTTACAAAAATGGTGAGGACTACTAAAACGACTTTCTAGAACCTTCATTCCATACCCCGACTAGTACTCGCTACATTCTCGCCTCCTGAGAAGAAAAAATGGAACAAAAAGGAAAAGAGTGAGCTCAACTAGCCCAGTAAAGAATATTATGACTAAGATAATATAGAAAAAATTATCGTTAGTCTTCAACAGGGAAAAATCTGATAAAATACAATAAACAACAAGTTTCAGATCAATATTCGCAGCGGAAATAATAATTCATAGAAGAGTTACGTATAGACTGAAATCTATTATTATCTATGAATTTAAAAGTCCATCATCAATATTTTATCTCTGTAATATCAATCGATATACATCATAAATCAAATATTCATCTTTGCACTACAGGCCAAAGATATTCACCAGTTGGTCATGTTCATCTAAACACATGTTCATCTTTGCACTACGGGCCAAATATATTCATCAAAAATTATTCATCTTTGCACTACAGGTCAAAGATATTCAGTAATATCATCATTTAGGACTGAGGATGATGAAAAATATTTTAAAGGAAACGAATCCAGTGAAATAAAATAATAAATATTAATGATTCGTATTTCGGTTTATCCATGTCCAAAAATACCTCATAAGTAATCATAATGGAGTAAAATTCAAGAATGATTAAAACATGGATACTGTAAGACCCCAACTTTTTGAATAAAGATTAAATTTTCTCGAAATATATTTTTGAATATTATGGTGTGGATTTGATATAATGTTATAGTTGTGGGTAATATTTATAAAGTTTGTAAAGTACGCAAGTTGTTATATAATATTCGATTGGTCGGGGAATATTCATTTTAACAGGGAATATTCGTACAACGGCACAATCATTGGTGGACCCCCACAACAGAATTATTATCGGATTGAGAAAACGACAAAAATACTTTATGAAAATAACGGCGGAAGTTTTACCGTTAACTATTGAAACACCCGGTGTTAAAAGTACAGTAATACGCGTGGTTGCATAATAGCGCACGATATTGATTATTGATACTTACGTGAGAAGTCACTCAGTTATACTCAATTATTGCTACAGTAATTATTGCATCATATCTCTCATATTATTGATTCAATTATTGTCACAGTATCATTTGCATAATATTTTATATTATTAAATCAATAATTGAGATGACGATGTTATTCATATTATTATTTGCAATATTGACAATGTCTAGAAGTTCTGTCAAGGAGAGGTTTGGTTGTAAAATCCCAATTTTACGAATAAAGATTTAATTTTCTCGAAATATTTTTTTTAATATTATGGTGTGAATTTGAGATAATATTATAGTTGTGGGTAGTATTTATAAATTTTGCAAAGTATGCAAGTTGTTATATAATATTCGATTGGTCGGAGAATATTCTTTTTGTCGGGGAATATCCGTACGATGGCATAATCATTGGTGGACCCCACAACGGAATTATTATAGGATTGAGAAAACGACAAAAGTATTTTATTGAAAATAACGGCGGAAGTTTTACCGTTAATACTGTTGAACTACTCGGTAATAAAAGTACAGTAATACGCGTGGTTGCATAGTAGCACACGGTATTGATTATTGATGCTTACGTGAGAAGTCACTCAGTTATACTCGATTATTACTATAGTAATTGTTGCATCATATCTCTCATATTATTGATTCGATTATTGTCACAGTATCATCTGCATTATATGATATATTATTAAGTCAATAATTGAGATGACAAAGTTATTCATATTATTAAATTACAATATTTACAATGTCTAGAAGTTCTATCAAGGAGAGGCTTGGTCACCTAATTGCACGCCAATAGGGAGAAATCCTTATTGAAAAGCCCCCTCTTTCCTGGGAACGACCTAGTTGATAAATATTATTAGTTATAATATTAATGATGAATGTTATTAATATTAAAGTTGTGCTCGGAGTTGAATTTGGAGACGCAGATGTGATATTTGAGTCCGGAACGATGAAATTAATAAAAATAGACTATAAACACAATATTTGCCGGTTTTTACTATTTGGTCAAAAAGTTAATAGTTGACTTTTTCGGGAAAAGTCAAACTTTGAAATTTCAACATTTATATTTTTGATAAAATTAGTTTCATTATGTTGGAATTATTTGTGTTAGTGAAAATTGACATTTATTTCGATAAAAATTGATGTCTGGAGGTTATTTTGACCAATCGGGTATTTATTGGATAAATGAGCAATTAATTGCTACTAATTCACATGATTATATAACTATTTGTTCACATGTGTGTACTATTGAATCACATTCTTGTACTATTAGGGGAGTTGGTGCAAAATTGATAATACTTGCAAGACTAAGTTAAAAATGGAGGTATAGATGGAGGTAGTATACTGTAATTCGTATTTTTCACATGATTATACTATTGATTCACATGATTGAACTATTGATTCACATTATTTACTATTAGGGGAGGTGGTGAAAGTTTGATAATACTTGCAGGACTAAATTAAAAATGAAATAAAAATTGGAGGTATTGTACTATAATTTTTCGAGCCCCAAAACGTGTAATTATCGAAACTATATTTTTTCCTATAAATAGAAGCTCATTCTTCCTTCATTTCTCACCAATTCACAAAATCTTTAGAGCGATTATTATAGAGAGAAATTATAGAGAGAAAGAAGAAGAGAAGTATGCTACCTCACTATTCCAGTATCCAGTTTTTCCAAGGTAGGGAGTTTTATTTCTTTCTTATCCATGAAGAGAACTTCTGTTATTCCATTCTTTATTATTCTGTTTGAATAACCTGTATACGCGGGCTAACCTATACTTGTTGAAATTCTTCTGTTATTCCATTCTTTATCATTCTGTTGGAACATCATGTCTGTGCGTTTACGCCGGACCTGGTTCCGTCTTTATTATTCTGTTGGAATATCATGTCTGTGCGTTTTACGCCGGACCTGATTCTATCTTTATTATTCTGTTGGAATATCCTGTCTGTGCATTTTACGCCGGACCTGATTCCGTCTTTATTATTTTGTTGGAATATCCTGTCTGTGCGTTTTACACCGGACCTGATTCCGTTATTTATTATTCTGTTGGAATAACCTGCATGTGCGGTCTATCGCATGCCTGGTGATTTCTTTTGTTATTCCATTCCTTATTATACTCAGTTGGTTAAAGTTTTGACTTCTATACTCCATGAAATTAGTGGAATATCATTGATATTTGCGCTTCATTCAGTATCTTTTCATGGAAATATTCTTCTGAGCATTCTTGAATTTTACTCTACAAAGCAGTATCATGTTGACAATTTGGACATTATTAGTTCCTGTATAAATTAATTCTTGAACTTGTTTTATTGAACTCTTATACCATTGTCATCATCCTCATGTTTATATTTTTTTTGAAAGTCATCTGTGGCCTGTAGTGCATAGATGGACTTGGTATGATTATGACCAGGGATTATTCGGTGTAATCATGACCGTAATGTTACAAATGATGTGGTAAAAGTCCTCATTGGCCCGTAGTGCATTGATGAACAGTTGTTGGCATGATCATGACCACTAATGAATACACAAATATTCTTTGCCCGTAGTGCATGGATAATTGTGATCGTGATACTAAAGAATATCCTTGGCCGTAGTGCAGGGGTGATTCGATGATGTGGATTATTTATTAAGCTGAGTACCAGCGATAAAAGTGATGGAAAAACCTTTTAAATCATAAAAGATAGTAGATTTTATTCTCTACTTGACTCTTTTATTGGATTGCTTGTTCCACTGCAGTTAAACTTGATGTTTGTTATATTGTATCAGTTTAACACTGTTTAAGGCTAATGATAATTTATTCTGCATCATCTTAGTCATAATATTTCCTACTGGGCTAGTTGAGCTCACCCTTTCTTTCACTGTTCTTTTCAGAAAATGAGAACATAGCTGGGACTAGTCGGGGAACAGAGTGATGGTCCTAGATGGTGCATTAGTATTCCTCACTATTCTATGAAATAGTGTGATAATAATTATAATGAGGACTCCTACTTGAGTTTGTATAATCTCTAGTTTGAACTCACAGTTTATGTTTTGTCGTATTATACACGACAGTTGTATTATTAAGTTGTATTTGAATTCTGTACCATGTATCTGGCGACTCAGAATAGGTGATGTATACCTAATTTTGGGGGTGTCACAGTTGGTATCAAAGCTTAGGGATATGATCCCTGGCTGAGATGTGAGATAAGAACTAGGAGGGGAGAGACGGGGAATTCCTTCGCTAGTATGACCTACCTAAGTTTATTTGGTATTTAATTGGTCAGTCAGAGTATATGGATAATATGTGATATGTTAATTAACCCTTGTTTTGTGGTAGTGTTTGAAAATGACATTCGAGAAATTGAGAATAGCAATGGAGCACAGGAGACCGTTGAGTCTCCACAGATCAATAATCAGGACAATGTGCAACAGGATGTCGATAATCCTCCTGTAAACAACAACATTGATCAATTGACGAACGACGGTACGTTTAGGAGCTTTTTAGAATTCATGCAACATCAGGGGAAGGCGGCTCATGTTCATAATGCAAGAGAAAACAATGGCAACCCACGATTGGTCACCGCTAAGCAGTTCAAGGAGCTGGGACCAGCGGAGTTTTTGGGAAAGACAGAACCACTTAAGACGGAGACGTGGTTAAAGCAGATCACCAAGATATTTGAGGTCTTGGGATGCTCTGAGGAGCAAAATGTTTCCTTTGCCACCTTTATGTTGCATGAAGAAAGAGATCATTGGTGGAAATCTATAAAACGTACCCAGACTGATGCACTCAAGATGTCTTGAGAGAAGTTCCAAGAGCTGTTCAACGACAAGTACTTTCCCGAAAGTATTCGTCAAATGAATGAGGTGGAGTTTATCAAGCTGGAACAAAATAATATGACTGTGTCGCAGTATGAGGATAAATTTGCAGAGTTGTCCCGGTTTGCATCTCATTTGGTAGATAATGAGGAGCGAATGTCGCGAATGTTTCTAAGAGGTTTGAAACCTGAGATACGTCAATATCTTATTTCTTACAAACTTTGTTTATATTCAGATGTTGTGAACAGAGCTTAGTTATTGGAGCGCGATAATGTGTCAGCACAACCAAAAGGCAACGACCAACAACACGATAATAATCGTACCGGTGGCAACGGTCATCAGAACAATGATTACCATCGTGGGGGAAATTATCATGCCAAGAATGATAACCACTTCGGTGGTAATCATGTCCAAAATAATAGAAGTGGAAATTTCAAGAAGAGAAGGTTCAATAATGATGGAAAGACAGCAGCACCAGCACCCGTTTCAAAGGAAGAAGAACGATCATCGGTCGTATGTTTCAAATGCGGACAGGAGGGACACATCCGTCCAAACTGTACGCAGCAATTCAAAGCGTGTTTCAATTGCGAAAGAGAAGGTCACCTAGCTCGATTTTGTCGTATGGTGAAGTCAAGTCCAGTTGGGATAGTGATGCCAAAGGATGTCCCAGACAAGCCAAAACTGATAGTTTAAGAGAGAGCATTTTTTTCGTAACGAGGAACCTGAATAAAATTATCACGGGTAAGTTAATCATAAACTTTTGTGAAGTCTATACCGTGTTAGATATCGGTTCTACTCACTTTTTTATTTCACCCAGTTGTGTTCAATGTTTGAATTTAACTCCGGATAAGTTAGACTTTGATTTATCTGTTGAAACTCAGTTGGGAGAAACCTTTGTTACCTCTACTATTTATAAATCTTGTTTGATTCAAATCAACACTTTCACGTTACCTGTCGATCTTATCTCTTTGAAAATATTTGCATGGATATGATTTTTGGAATCGATTGCTTAACTATTCATCATGCTTTTCGTAAGGTTGTTAGCTTTCATATTCCTAACTTTTTAAGTAACCAAACCACTAAAGTCAATCACTATCATATCAAGCCATAAGTAAAGAGCCCCGAGCCTTTCGTTGTTGACTTCCTTGTGTGGAATGCACCGAAGCCAGACTTTCTGTAGACGATGTCGTGAATGATGATGACAAGTTGATAGGTATTAATGTGACGTACTATCCAAGTCTTGGATGAGAGTCACGATTTTGAATGACATTTCTATTGTTAATAGATTTCCTAACGTATTCTTGAAAACTTCTTAGCCTACCCTAGAGCGTGAAATCGAATTTTGTATTGACCCTGGTACAAAACCCATTTCTTAAACCCTCAAATATTTCTTCAACTAAAATGAACGTAACATACGCCAAAGACGTTAGCTCGAGCTGTTGAAAATTACGATCATACCATTCAATATCATCGTGGAAGAGCGACGTGTTGAGTAAAAGATCGTATGCGTTTACGAGTGCGATGTTGTTAACACAAAGACTCATTTCGTATAACTTACAAATGATGAAGATAGAGTTTAAGACTCTAGGGACCCACATCAAGATAACGAATATACGATTAGCATTGACTTTAATCGATAAAGTTAAAGCCGCTCAAACTACATACTCGGAGCTGATGAATGGGTAAGAAGAAGGTTCAAGAGGGCGTTATTCTAGAAGCAAGAATTGATGAAAAGACGAAATCTCAACCCTCGATCTAATTGGCCCATTTGAAATCCTCGATCGAGTAGGAACTATAGGCTTATAGACTCGTTTTACCGTTCAAATATGTTGCGTGTTTATAACGTTTGTCATGTATCGATGTTACGTAAATATGTGGACGACTCGAACCACATTATTGATTTAGAACCGTACGAGATAGCGGATATTTAACGTATGAAGATGTACCTGTTAAAATCCTAGAATATATTCTACGCTTAAAGGTTATACCTCAAGAGTTGGAATCTGCTGAAGTGTACTCATCTGTTCGGCATACCAGGTACGTATGTAAATTTCGAGGGTGAAATTTCATAAGGAGGGGAGATTGTAAAATCCCAAATTTTACGAATAAAGATTTAATTTTCTCAAAATATTTTTTTTAATATTATGGTGTGAATTTGAGATAATATTATAGTTGTGGGTAGTATTTATAAATTTTGCAAAGTATGCAAGTTGTTATATAATATTCGATTAGTCGGAGAATATTCTTTTTGTCGGCGAATATCCGTACGACGGAATAATCATTGGTGGACCCCACAACGGAATTATTGTCGGATTGAGAAAACGACAAAAGTATTTTATCGAAAATAACGGCGGAAGTTTTACCGTTAAAACTATTGAACTACTCAGTAGTAAAAGTACAGTAATACGCGTGGTTGCATAGTGGCACACAATATTGATTATTGATACTTAAATGTAAGAAGTCACTCAGTTATACTCAATTATTGCTATAGTAATTATTGCATCATATCTCTCATATTATTGATTCGATTATTGTCACAGTATCATCTGCATTATATGATATATTATTAAGTCAATAATTGAGATGACAAAGTTATTCATATTATTAAATTGCAATATTTACAATGTCTAGAAGTTCTGTCAAGGAGAGGTTTGGTCACCTAATTGCGCGCCAATAGAGAGAAATCCTTATTGAAAAGCCCCCTCTTTCTTGGGAACGACCTGGTTGATAAATATTATGAGTTATAATATTAATGATGAATGTTATTAATATTGAAGTTGTGCCCGGAGTTTAATTTGGAGACGCGGACGTGATATTTGAGTCCGGAACGATGAAATTAGTAAAAATAGACTATAAACACAAAATTTTGCCAGTTTTTACTATTTGGTCAAAAAGTCAACAGTTGACTTTTTCGGGAAAAGTCAAACTTCAAATTTTTAAAATTTATATTTTTGATAAAAATAGTTTCATTATGTTGGAATTATTTGTGTAGTGAAAATCGACATTTATTTCGATAAAAATTGATGTTGGATGTTATTTTGACCAATCGGGTATTTATCGAATAAATGAGAAATTAATTGCTACTAATTCATATGCTTAAATAACTATTTATTCACATGTGTGTACTATTGAATCAAATTCTTGTACTATTAGGGGAGTTGGTGCAAAATTGATAATACTTGCAAGACTAAGTTAAAAATGGAGGTATAGATGGAGGTATTATACTGTAATTCGTATTTTTCACATGATTATACTATTGATTCACATGATTGAAATACTGATTCACATTATTTACTATTAGGAGAGGTGGTGCAAGTTTGATAATACTTGCAGGACTAAATTAAAAATGAAAGAAAAGTTGGAGGTATTGTACTATAATTTTTCGAGCCCCAAAATGTGCAATTATCGAAACTATATTTTCCTATTAATAGAAGCTCATTCTTCCTTCATTTCTCACCAATTCACAAAAGCTTTAGAGCGATTATTATAGAGAGAAATTATAGAGAGAAAGAAGAAGAGAAGTTTGCTATCTCACTATTCCAGTATCCAGTTTTTCCAAGGTAGGGAGTTTTATTTCTTTCTTATCCATGAAGAGAACTTCTGTTATTCCATTCTTTATTATTCTGTTGGAATAACCTGTATACGCGGGCTACCCTATACTTGGCAAAATTCTTCTGTTATTTCATTCTTTATCATTCTGTTGGAACATCCTGTCTGAGCGTTTACGCCGGACCTGATTCCATTATTTATCATTCTGTTGGAACTTCCTGTCTGTGCGTTCTACGCAAGACCTGGTTCCGTCTTTATTATTCTGTTAGAATATCATGTCTGTGCGTTTTACGCCGGACCTGATTCCGTCTTTATTATTCTGTTGGAATATCCTGTTTGTGCGTTTTTTGCCGGACCTGATTCCGTCTTTATTATTTTGTTGGAATATCTTGTCTGTGCGTTTTATGCCGGACCTGATTCCGTTATTTATTATTCTGTTAGAATAAACCGCATGTTCAGTCTATCGCATGCCTGGTGATTTCTTTTGTTATTTCATTCCTTATTATACTCAGTTGGTTAAAGTTTTGACTTCTATACTCCATGAAATTAGTGGAATATCCTTGATATTTACGCTTCATTCAGTATCTTTTCATGGAAATGTTCTTCTGAGCATTCTTGAATTTTACTCTACAAAGCAGTATCATGTTGACAATTTGGCCATTATTAGTTCCTGTATAAATTAATTCTTGAACGTGTTTTATTGAACTCTTATATCATTGTCATCATCCTCATATTTATATTTTTTGAAAGTCATATGTGGCCTGTAGTGCATAGATGAACTTGGTATGATTATTACCAAGGATTATTCGGTGTAATCATGACCGTAATGTTACAAATGATGTGGTAAAAGTCCTCATTGGCCCGTAGTACATTGATGGACAGTTGTTGGCATAATCATGACCACTAATGAATACACAAATATTCTTGGCTCATAGTGCATGGATAATTGTGGTCGTGATACTAAAGAATATCATTGGCCGTAATGCAGGGGCGATGATGTGGATTATTTATTAAGCTGAGTCCCAGCGATAAAAGTGATGAAAAACCTTTTAAATCATAAAAGATAGTAGATTTTATTCTCTACTTGACTCTTTTATTGGATTGCTTGTTCCACTGCAGTTAAACTTGATGTTTGTTATATTGTATCAGTTTAACACTGTTTAAGGCTAATGATAATTTATTCTGCATTATCTTAGTCATAATATTTCTTACTAGGTTAGTTGAGCTCACCCTTTCTTTCACTGTTCTCTTCAGGAAATGAGAACGTAGCTGGGAATAGTCGGGGAACAGAGTGATGGTCCAAGATGGTGCATTAGTAGTCCTCACTATTCTGTAAAATAGTGTGATAATAATTATAATGATGACTCCTTTTGAGTTTGTATAATCTCTAGTAGATAATATTTGTATTCAAACTCACAGTTTATGTTTTATCGTATTATACACGACAGTTGTATTATTAAGTTGTATTTGAATTCTGTACCATGTATCTGGCGACTCAGAATAGGTGATGTATACCTAATTTTGAGGGTGTCACATTGGTCACCTAATTGCGCGCCAAAAAGGAGAAATTCTTATCGTAAAGCCCCTCTTTCCTGGGAACGACCTGGTTGTTAAATATTGTGAGTTATAATATAAATGATGAATAAATTGTGTTGATTAAAAATGAATTTTGATAGTTCCATTGTGTTAGTATTATTAGTGTTAGTGGAAATCGACATCTATTTCGATGATAATTGATGTCTAGGGGTTATATTGATAAATCGGGTAATTTATCGGATAAATGAGCAATTAATTGCTACTAATTCACATGTTTATATAACTATTTGTTCACATGTGTGTACTATTGAATCACATTATTTACTATTAGGGGAGTTAGTGCAAGATTGATAATACTTGCATGACTAAGTTAAAAATGGAGGTATAGATGGAGGTACTATACTTTAATTCGTATTTTTCACATGATTATACTATTGATTCACATTATATACTATTAGGGGAGGTGGTGCAAGTTTGATAATACTTACATGACTAAATTAAAAATGAAAGAAAAGTTGGAGGTATTGTACTGTAATTTTTCGAGCCCCAAAACGTGCAATTATCGAAACTATATTTTCCTATAAATAGAATCTCATTCTTCCTTCATTTCTCACCAATTCACAAAAGCTTTAGAGCGATTATTATAGAGAGAAATTATAGAGAGAAAGAAGAAGAGAATTCTGCTACCTCACTATTCCAGTATCCAATTTTTCCAAGGTATGGAGTATTATTTCTTTCTTATCCATGAAGAGAACTTCTGTTATTCCATTCTTTATTATTCTATTGGAATAACCTGTATACGCGGGCTAACCTATACTTGGTGAAATTCTTCTGTTATTCCATTCTTTATCTTTCTTTTGGAACATCCTGTCTGTGCGTTTACGCCGGACCTGATTCCATTATTTATCATTCTGTTGGAACATCATGTCTGTGCGTTCTACGCCGGACCTGGTTCCGTCTTTATTATTCAGTTGGAATATCCTGTCTGTGAATTTTACGCTGGACCTGATTTCGTCTTTATTATTCTGTTGGAATATCCTGTCTGTGCATTTTATGCCGGACCTGATTCCGTTATTTATTATTCTGTTGGAATAACCTGCCTGTACGGTCTATCGCATGCCTGGTGATTTCTTTTGTTATTCTATTCCTTGTTATACTCAGTTGGATAAAGTTTTGACTTCTATACTCCATGAAATTAGTGGAATATCCTTGATATTTGCGCTTCATCCAGTATCTTTTTATTGAAATATTCTTCTGAGCATTCTTGAATTTTACTCCACAAAGCAGTATCATGTTGACAATTTGGACGTTATTGATTCTTGGATAAAATAATTCTTGAACTTGTTTTATTGAATCCTTATATCAATGTCATCATCCTCATGTATATATTTTGTTGAAAGTCATCTGTGGCCTATAGTGCATAGATGGACTTGGTATGATTATGACCAGAGATTATTCGGTGTAATCATAACCGTAATGTTACAAATGATGTGATAAAAGTCATCATTGGCCCGTAGTGCATTGATGGACAGTTGTTGGCATGATCATGACCATTAATGAATACACAAATATTCTTGGCCCGTTGTGCATGGATAATTGTGGTCGTGATACTAAAGAATATTATTGGCGGTATTATAGGGGTGATTCGGTGATGTGGATTATTTATTAAGCTGAGTCTCAGCGATAAAAGTGTTGAAAAACCTTTTAAATCATAAAAGATAGTAGATTTTATTCTCTACTTGACTCTTTTAATGGATTGCTTGTTCCGCTGCAGTTAAAATTGATTGGTTGTTACATTATATCAGTTTAACACTGTTGAAGGCTAACGATAATATATTCTGTATTATCTTAGTCATAATATTTCCTACTGGGCTAGTTGAGCTCACCCTTTTACTTTCATTGTTCTCTTCAGGAAATGAGAACGTAGCAGAGACTAGTCGGGGAATGGAGTGACGGACCAGATGATAGCATTAGTAGTCCTCACTATTCAGTGAAATAGTGGGAAAATAAATGTAATAATATTAAATTTGAGTTTGTATATTGTCTAGACGACAATATTTGTATTAAAACTCACAGCTTATGTTTTGTCGTACTTTGCACGACAGTTGTATAATTAAGTTATATTTGTATTTTGTACCATGTATTTGGCGACTCAGAATAGATGATGTATACCTGTTTTGGGGACATCACAGTTGGTATGAAAGCTTAGGAATATCATCTCTGGCTAAGATGTGAGACTAGAACTAGGAGCGGAGAGACGGGGAATTCCTTCGCTAGTATGACCTAGCTAAATTTTTTGGTATTTAATTGGTTGGTCAGAGTATAGAGATAATATATTGCATGTCAATTAACCCTTGTTTTGTTACAGTATTTGAAAATGGCATCCGATAATATTGAGAATAGCAATGAGGCACAAGAGACTGTAGAGTCTCTATAGATCAACTATCAGAGTAATGTGCATCAGGAAAGCGACAATCCTCATGCAGACAACAACACTGACCAAATGATGAACGATAGAATGTTTAGAGGCTTTATGTAATTCATGCAACATCAGGCGAGAGCGGCTCCTGTTCAAAATGCAAGTGGAAACACTGGAAACTCTCGAACGGTCATCGCTAAACAGTTCAATGAGCTAAGACCACCCGAGTTTATTGGAGATCCAAAACCACTTAAGGCGAAAGCGTGGATAAAGCAGATCACCAAGATATTTTATGTCTTGGGATGCTCTAAGGAGCAAAAGGTTCCCTTCGCCACCTTCATGTTGCGTGAAGAGGCAGATTACTGGTGGGAATCTGTAAAACGTACCCAGCCTGACGCACTCAAGATGTCTTGGGAGAAGTTCCAAGAGCTATTCAATGACAAGTACTTTCCCGAAAGTATTCGTCACATGAAAGAGGTGGAGTTTATCAAGTTGGAGCAAAATAATATGACCGTGTCACAATACGAGGCTAAATTTGCGGAGTTATCCCGGTTTGCATCCCATTTGGTCGATAATGAGGATCGAATGACACGAATATTTTTAAGAGGTTTGAAACCGGAGATACATCAATATCTTATTTCTCATAAACTGTGTTTGTACTCAGATGTTGTTAATAGGTCTCAGTTATTGGAGCGCGGTAACGAGTCAACGCAACCAAGAGAAAGTGGCCGGCTGCATGAAAATACCAGTGGTATCAGTCATCGAAGCGGTGACAACAAACGTGGAGGGAATCAACATGCCAGAAATGGTAACCACTTCGGTGGTAATCATGACCAAGACAGTAAAAATGGATATTTCAAGAAAAGGAGATTCAACAATGATGGAAAGACGTTAGCACTAGCAACCGTGGTTAAGGAAGGAGAACGACCACCTATCATATGCTTAAAATGCGAAGGGGAGGGAAATATCAGTCCAAATTGCGCGATGCCATCCAAAGCGTGTTATAATTGTGGAAGAGAAGGTCACCTAGCCCAATTTTGTCGTTCACCGAAGACAAGTTCAACTAGGATGGAGGCACCAAAGGCCGTCCCAGAAAAGTCAAAGTCGATGGTGCAAGGGAGAGCATTTGTTGTGACCTCCAAGAAATAAAGGAACCCGAATAAGGTCATCACGGGTAAGCTTATCATAAACTCTAGCGAAGTCTATACCTTATTTGATAGCGGTTCTACCCATTCTTTTATTTCTCCTACTTGCGCTCAACGATTAAATTTGACTCTAGAGAAATTAGACTTTGACTTATCTGTTGAAACTCCGTTGGGAGAAACCTTCATTACATCCACTGTTTATAAGTCTTGTTTGGTTCAAATTGGTACCCTCACATTACCTGTCGATCATATTTTATTGAAAATACTTGTATTTGACGTGATTCTAGGGATTGATTGGTTAACTACTCATCATGCAAAAATTGATTGTTTTTGTAAGGTTGTCAGCTTTCATATTCCTAACCAACCTATTATGCGAATTCAAACAACTAAACCATTAAAATAAATCAATGTCATTTCAAGCCATAAAGCTATTCGTTTATTGAAAAATGGATGTCAAGCTTTCTTAGCTCATGTCACGGATCTAAACAAAAATACGTCAGTTTTGAATGATATTTCTGTTGTTAATAAATTTCCTGACATATTCCCCGAAGAACTTCCTGGCCTACCCCTAGAGTGTGAAATTAAATTTTGTATCGACCTTGAACCCGGTACAAAACTCATTTCCAAAGTCCCGTATCGAATGGCTCCTATTGAACTTCAGGAGTTAAAAACCCAGTTGCAGGAATTGTTAGACATTGATTTCATTCGTCCTAGTACGTCTCCTTGGGGTGCTCCTGTTCTATTCGTGAAGAAGAAAGATGGGAGTATGCGACTTTGTATTGATTATCGGGAGTTGAATCATGTCACCATCAAAAAATAGGTACCCATTGCCACGTATTGATGACCTGTTTGACCAGTTGCAAGGCGCCAAATTCTTTTCAAAGATTGATCTTCGTTCAGGATATCATCAATTGAAGATTAGAACCGGTGACATTCCAAAGACGGCTTTCAGAACTCGGTACGGGCATTATAAATTCCTAGTCATGTCCTTTGGATTGACTAATGCTCTTGCTGCCTTCATGGATATGATGAACCGAGTATTCAAAGAATATTTGAATCATTTTGTGGTCGTCTTTATTGATGACATCCTCATATATTCCAAAAGTTGTGAAGATCATGAGCAACACTTTAGGCTGATACTCCAAAAGCTTCATGAAAATAAGCTATATGCCAAGTTGAAGAAATGCGAATTCTGGCTTGAAGAAGTTGCATTCCTTGGGCACGTGATATCAAATCATGGGATATCTGTTGACCCGGCAAAGATTGAAGCAATTCAAAGTTGGGAGCAACCTAAATCAGTGACCGAAGTACGTAGCTTCACCAGTACAAAGTACCTAATAGACAACGCTTAATAGACAACGTTTTTTATAAAAACGTTGTGGTTTTTTTTTTACAACGTTTTTAGAAAAAACGTTGTAGTTATATATGTAAAAACGTTATCTATTTAGAAGGACGTTATTTTTATTTTAATTAGATAACGTTTTTTTAAAAAAACGTTATCTATTAAGAAAAACACGGAGGTAAAATATAGGCGGTTAAATGAAAACTTAAAATCTGCTCTCTTTCGCAGAGAAAGAGGAAGTTCTCTATTTCCTTTCTCACCGAGTCTTCGTCTCTCATCTCTCTCTGTTTAGCCTCTTCTCGTTCCATCTGAAAAACAAAAGCTAGGGTTTTCCTAGATTTCCTGTAACTTTCAACGGATGCTCGAGAAGCAGATCCCGGCGATCCTGTCGCACATCGAGCGATGAATCAACAAAGAGTCGATCGGACAAGCCTCGGCATCGCGGCAGAGAGAAGGGGAGATGCGTATGAAGCAAAGGCAAGCCGAAGAACAGAGTCGACTAAGTTTACGAGACTGTATTCATGCTTTAGAAGAAGAAGATGACGAAGGATTCGCAGGATGATTATACACCAAACCCTAGGGTTTGAAGATTAATTCAAAAAGTATTATTTTGAGAACCCAAAACTTCAACTTACTTCGGACTTTCAGGTATCATCGACGACACTTTCCGGCAAATGCATATTTATTGATCAAATTTGAGCTTTTTTTTTTTTGCAATTGTTCATAACAGTTAGGGAAGGACTTTTTGAAGATTAAATCAGCTTTGAATGTGTTGATTTTTTGTTTTTGATAATAGCATAGGATCCTATCTGCCATGTTTTGTAATTTTTCATATGTGCCATGTTTTTGATAATAATAATTTTTTGCAATTGTTCATATCTACCATGTTTTCAACTTTCATATGTATGATAGCTGCAGTTCTTATTTTTGCTATTAGTATTCTTCATTGTTGTACCTAAATTCAGCAAATTATTTTATCACCTGCAGGGCCAAGGCGTGCTTTGTACTACAAGAGAATGTGCCTTTTCTCTAGTGAGGAGGTATGCTAATTATTTTCAATTAGGGCCTTTAACAAGATATACTAAACAGAATTTGTTTAATATGGCAATGTGCGTATATGGATCTTGTCTTTGAAAACTGTTGGCTAAATTCTAATATGTTTAATATGGCAATGTGCGTATTTGGAATCAACGAGCAATCTGGCGAGAGCTGGTGCAGAAAACTGGGAGCAGATGCCTCACTCCCGATACCTGATCTTTCAGACACTTCTGTTTGGAAACTGATGGCTTCTCTGCTGTGAATAAGTAATTCACAGTGTTCAATGTAATGGGATGTAGGGACTCGTAAATGTTCAGGTATTCGATAACAATAGAAGTCAACAAGGTAAATGTTGTTTGATCTAATTATATAAACCAATAGTGTAATTATATAAAAATCTTTGTTGCAGTTACCTTAAAGTACAACAATGATGCTCTTCGACGCTTGATTGGTCCTCTTGGTGTCTTGAAGAGAAAACTTGAAGAAGAAACAGGTTTGTTTATATTGTTAATTCTGCCAATAGAACATCTTCGATAAATGATATGTCATCTTTTGTATTCCTTCTCATCTGTTAATTGAAGCACAAACTTGGATTGTTCAAGGGTTGTCTGCTGTCTTAAATTTTGAGCAGACCTTGGCTATGGAAGCTGACATCCTAAGTAATTGTTGTAATCTCCTTTGATGTGTTCCTAACTTTTGTTTAATTCGAATTGCAGGCTAGGTAAGGACTTCCCTTTGAACTCAAGCTCTGGGCTTTTTATATGTGCAATTTTCCAAATGGATCAGCCACCAAGTGATGGTCTGTCTGTTAACTCTGGGACATTCTTCTCACCTGCTTCAAAGCCATGGGAAGGCCCCTTCCTTTGCACCACATGTCGAAAAAAGAAAGATGCCATGGAAGGAAAAAGTGCAACCAGACAGGCAGTGACCGTATAATCTGGTAATATAGTATATATTGATTCTGTTTTACATTAATGAGCTGTCCGCGTCTTCTGAGTTGCGCTTAAAACACGTAATCCCATTCAGTTGTGAAAATTGTAGCAATGAGTTCAGAGTACCATTGTATAATTATGTATGCCTTTGGACTCCAGTCTCAACAATGCTTAACGACTTTCTTTTACTATGCACGCAGTTTCAGTAAGTTACCAGTGTAATCAACTTACAAAATGGATATTCCAATTACAAACAATCTGATATCACATAATGAGGATAAAATGAGCAAAACCATGAAACAAGTCCTTCTCTTGTTAAACTGCGCAATGTTAGGCCTAGGCAATTGTGGTGGTCCACTTGTGCAGCGACTCTACTTTGTGAAAGGTGGAAAACGAGTTTGGTTATCAACCTGGCTACAAACAGGTGGCTGGCCATTTCTCTTGTTCCCAATCGTGATCTCTTATCTTGTATCTGTATCTAGTCAGTTAACAATTTGGATTTAGGTTGTGTTAAAAGAATTTCTTTTTAAAAACTTTTCTTCTTTGTTTGCTATTTTGTAGCAGTTAATTATTTGGATCCATAAGTTCATAACTTTTACTATTTGAACTGTTTGAAGTTCTTATTTTTTTAATTATGTCCAGGATGATATTGCTGCTGGAGGATGGCATTCTACAGCAATAACAGGTGTAAGTTTACTGGGCATTCTACAGCAATAACAGTGACACACTGTAAGTTTACTGGGTTACTAAGGTTTGACCACCAAAAAAAGTTTTAATCTCTGAAGTCTAGTATATTGTTGGAGACTTCTAATGACATTTTTTTGGTGGAAAGGATGTATACATTTAGGTAGCAAGTGAATTTGAGATGTATGGATAGTTTGGTATTATTTGGATGTAAATGTTGTATGTAAATGTTGTATGGTATTAATATTCTTTGTAATTGGTATATTTTGAATTTGAGATATACAGATAGTATTATTGGGATGTATTTTGAATAGTTGATACATTTTGGCTTTAAATTTAAATGAGAATTTAGACCTTTTAGCTTTATATCATGACATTAGCATATTGCAGGTGAACCACAATATTTTTTTTTCTTTTATTTACTTTATCTACAACATTTTAAAAATGTTGTATAAATTGGTTAAAAACGTTGTCTTTTATACTAAACAACAACATTTTTAACCAAAAAACGTTGTGAAATCATACCTTCTACAACGTTTTTAAGCATATGCTAATTTTTTGAAAACAAATCTACAACGTTTTTTCCTAAAAAACGTTGTGTATTGTGCTTAACCACAACGTTTTAAAAACGTTGTGTAAGGGTGTTAAATAGACAACACCCTTAACCACGACGTTTTTTTGACTGAAACCACAACGTTTTTTCTGCGTTGTCTATTTACTGTTTTGTAGTAGTGCTTTCTCGACTTAGCTGGTTATTATCGGAGATTCGTAGAAGGATTTTCTCGAATCGCTACTCCATTAACTCAGCTGACTCGAAAAGATATAAAATTCGGTTGGAGCGTGGAATGTGAGAAGAGTTTTCAAGAACTCAAGAGGAGACTCATTTCAGCACATGTTCTGACAATATCATCTGGCTCGGAGGGATTTGTCATCTACAGGGATGCTTCGGGCAAAGGGTTAGGATGTGTTCTCATGCAACATGGGAAAGTTATAGCCAATGCCTCACGGCAACTCAAAGAATATGAGAGAAATTATCCTACTCATGATCTAGAGTTGGCAGTTGTCGTTTTTGCGCTTAAAATTTGGAGGCATTACATGTATGGGGAGAAAGTGGAGATCTATACGGATCATAAAAGCCTCAAATATTTCTTCACTCAAAAGGAACTCAACATGCGACAACGAAGTTGGCTCAAACTGTTGAAAGATTATTATCATATTATTCAATACCATCCTGGAAAAGCGAACGTAGTAGCTGATGCGCTGAGTAGAAGATCATATGCGGGTATGAGTGTAATATTGTCAACGCAAATGCCCATTTTGTATGACTTGCAAAGGATGGAGTTAGAGATAAAGAATCCAGGGACCCATGTGATGATGGTGAATATACGAGTAGAACCGACTTTAATCGATAAAGTTAAAGTTGCTCAAGCTACAGACCTGGAGCTGATGCCTATGAGGAAGAAAGTACAAGAAGGTGTTATGCTGGAAGCAAGAATCGATGAAGAAGGAATACTTCGAGTCAACTCCAGACTTTGTGTTCCTAACGACCCTGATTTAAAGTATAAAATCATGATGGAGCCGCACAACACACCATTTGTAATCCATCCTAGGAGTACCAAAATGTATCGTGATCTTCGACATACATTTTGGTGGAGCAATATGAAGAGAGAGATAACAGAATTTATCTCAAGGTGTTTAACTTGTCAACGAGTTAAGGCGGAGCATCAAGTACCAAAAGGTCCATTACAACCACTTGAAATTCCAGAATGGAAGTGGGAACACATTACCATGGATTTCGTTACTGGTTTTCCCAAGGTTTCTCAAGGCATAGATGTAATTTGGGTCATTGTTGATAGATTGACTAAGTCTGGTCATTTCCTACCTATACGAGAAACTTATACACTTGAACGTCTTGCTCGTATGTACATAAACGAGATTGTAAGACTGCATGGTATGCCAGTATCCATAGTTTCTGATCAAGACCCAAGATTCACTTCAAGATTTTGGGTTAGTTTGTAAAAAGCTATGGGTACGGATTTACAATTTAGCTCGGCATATCATCCTCAGATGGACGGGCAGTCAGAGAGGACCATTCAAACTCTTGAAGATCTATTAAGACTCGGTGTCCTTAACTTCAAGGGAAGTTGGGATAAGTTCCTACCATTAGTGGAGTTTTCCTACAACAACAGTTATCAAGCAAGTATTGGCATGACTCCATTTGAGGCGTTGTATGGAAGAAAGTGTCGTTCTCCGATATGTTGGGATGAGGTGGGTGAAGCAACGTTGTTGGGACCGGAGTTGGTACGTATGACTACGGAAAAGATTCAAACTATCCGACAACGTATAAAAATCTCACAAGATCAACAAAAGAGTTATGCTGATCTTCATCGAAAGGACGTGGAATTCGATATTGGAGATCATGTGTTATTATGTGTTGCTCCATGGAAGGGAGTTGCAAGATTTGGAAAGAGAGGAAAGCTCAACCCTCGATTCATTGGCCCATTTTTAATCCTCGATCGAGTAGGAACTGTAGCGTATAGACTCACTTTACCGTCATGTATGTCTCGTGTTCATAACGTTTTTCACATATCTATGTTACGTAAATATGTGAAAGACCCGAACCACATTATTTAATTAGAACCAGACGAGATAGAGGAATATTTAACATATGAAGAGTTACCTGTTAAAATCTTGGATAAAAAGGATCATATTCTACGCTCCAAGGTTATACCTCAAGTCAAAGTTTTGTGGAGAAACCACGATGTGGAAGAAATGACCTGGGAGTTAGAATCTGAGATGAAATCAAGATATCCTTACCTCTTCGACATACCAGGTACGCACCCTAATTTCGAAGACGAAATTTCATAAGAAGGGGAGGTTGTAAGACCCCAACTTTTTGAATAAAGATTAAATTTTCTTGAAATATATTTTTGAATATTATGGTGTGGATTTGATATAATGTTATAGTTGTGGGTAATATTTACAAATTTTACAAAGTACGCAAGTTGTTATATAATATTCGATTGGTCGGGGAATATTCGTTTTAACAGGGAATATTCGTACAACGACACAATCATTGGTGGACCCCAACAGGGGAATTATTGTCGGATTGAGAAAACGACAAAAATACTTTATGAAAATAATGGCGGAAGTTTTACCGTTAACTGTTGAAACACCCGGTGTTAAAAGTACAGTAATACGCGTGGTTGCATAGTAGCACACGGTATTGATTATTGATACTTACGTGAGAAGTCACTCAGTTATACTCAATTATTGCTACAGTAATTATTGCATCATACCTCTCATATTATTGATTCAATTATTGTCACAGTATCATTTATATAATATTTAATATTATTAAATCAATAATTGAGACGACAAAGTTATTCATATTATTATTTACAATATTGACAATGTCTAGAAGTTCTGTCAAGAAGAGGTTTGGTCACCTAATTGCGCGCCAATAAGAAAAAATTCTTATCGGAAAGCCCCTCTTTCCTGGGAACGACCTGGTTGTTAAATATTGTGAGTTATAATATTAATGATGAATAAGTTGTATTGATTAAAAATGAATTTTGATAGTTCCGTTGTGTTGGGATTATTAGTGTTAGTGAAAATCGACATCTATTCCAATGATAATTGATGTCTAGGGGTTATATTGATAAATCAGGTAATTTATCGGATAATTGAAGGCTAACGATAATATATTCTACATTATCTTAGTCATAATATTTCCTACTGGGCTAGTTGAGCTCACCCTTTTACTTTCATTGTTCTCTTTAGGAAATGAGAACGTAGCAGGGACTAGTCGGGGAACGGAGTGACGGACCAGATGATAGCATTAGTAGTCCTCACTATTCAGTGAAATAGTGGGAAAATAAATGTAATAATATTGAATTTGAGTTTGTATATTGTTTATACGACAATATTTGTATTAAAACTCACAGCTTATGTTTTGTCGTACTTTGCACGACAGTTGTATAATAAGTTGTATTTGTATTATGTACCATGTATTTGGCGACTCAGAATAGGTGATGTATACCTGTTTTGGGGGCGTCACATAGGTGACCAAACCTCTCCTTAGACAGAACTTTCTAGACATTACCAATAATGTTATCTAATAATATTATTCAGATAATATGAATTATTGCTTCGATAATGGAAAATACTGTGTAGTGACAATTATTGAAACAACAGTAATATAAAATATAAACGTAGCAATTACTGAATAAATAAAATAAAATACTGAACAGTAATTACCGTAACAATTATTGAGTAGTGCCTTCTTACGTAAGAATCAATAATTGGTGCAATATCGTGTGCTACTGTGTTTTAACCACCGAGTATTTCAACAGTATTAACGGTAACAACAACGCCGTTATTTATAAACAACTTATTTTTGTCGTTTTCTTCATCCAATCGCTTTCCGTTATGGGGCCCACAGAAGGCTGCGTCGTCGTACAAATATTCCCCGACAGTAAGAATATTCCACGACTAAACGAATATTCTCCGATAAAAATGAATATTTTATAACCACTTGCTTATTTGAAATATTTGCGCATTTTACCCATAACTAATCATATTAATCAAATTAACCCTTACTATTTCAAAATAATAAATAAATAAAATTTAATTTCATTAATAATAAGTTGGGCATCCTAGCTCTTAATTTTTTGCAAATTGCCCTTTTGTCTCAAATTAATAGTCCAATTGTAACTTTTTTTGGTCAAATTAATTCTTCTTTTAATTATAATTAAGCATACATAAATATATTTTTGAAATCATAAAAACTAGAATTAATAGCTAGCTATCAGAACACCATAATAGACTTAAAAATGAAAACCAAAGAACCACTTAATTACATTTATTCTTAATTACTTTACAAGTCATTTCAGTTATATATATATATATATATATATATATATATATATATATATATGAAGACTCCTAAACATTGATAATATTACTAACTAGATATTATCATTATCTAACTGAAATTTGGCATCACATGCACCTAATTAAACTGCAATTTTTTATCCTGTAACTTCCTGTTAGTGCACTCAGTTAGAATCAATGTGGGCATAGATTGTTGGGCATGCAGAAGCATGAACTAAATTAAAGAGAGACTTGAATTGAGTCTATCAGCAAGAAACCTCAATACTTTGTCAAATTTAAATTAGAACTAACCAAACTCATGGGAGTGACGCTTAGACCATGAGAGTTATTTGAAGATTTCGAACAAATTAAAGTAAAAAATAGTAATTGAGAATTAATGTCCCAAAGTGAGTTAGGATTTCCATGAATTCGAGAGAAAAATGCATCTATAATATATATATATATATATATATATATATATATATATATATATATATATATGGGATTTCATTTAATAATACCACGAGTTAGAAAGTTAGTTTTGTTAAAAATAGTTCAAAATTAATTCTTAAAACAGTCAATTTAACCAAACAAATCAAAATTAAACAATTATTTTGGGATGTAGGGAGTTTATAAAAAGAATTTTATGTGCACAAACTACGCACATAGAACTGGTCTATATATAACACATTTGTTATTTATACCAGACTGATAACCCAACAAGGCACATGTTAGTATCAATAATATAATTTAAACATTTGTTGATTAACAATGTTTGTAAACAACTTTTTATATGTAATTTATGCACATAGAACTGGTCTATATATAACACATTTGTTATTATACCAGACTGATAACCCAACAAGGCACATGTTAGTATCAATAATATAATTTAAAATTGTGGTGTGTAATATGTAGTATTATATTTTGATTATAAATAGTATAATATAAATGTAATGATACATTTAACATAAAATTGAAGAATTGCATGTGTATTGAAATCATTTTATATGTTTTTTAATACATGCATTGTACATCCTTAGATTAATATAACAAAGGATACAAAAAAGTTAGTATAATTATAAACATGAACTCGTAACTAACTCGATATTAACTCGGTACTAACCCACAAAATGACTCAATTAATTTGGATAAAATTTCAAATTGCCTTATGTGGGCGCATGTGCAAAATTAGGGTTCACATGACCTAATTAAATTAAATGCATAATTAGGGTTCCACGACCTCATTAAATGTGTAAATTAGGGTTCGCATAACCTAATAGAATGAAGATGAAAAAGTCAGAAATAAAAGTGCTAGACCCGGGAGAAGCCTCCACGTGTTCCAAGGCAGAAGACTCATGGAGGCGGCTCGTTTTGGAAATTGATTAAGGGATTGGATTGATAGCTAGAAAGACAGGGCAATATGGGTATTATTCTAATGACTAAAGGATATTTCTGGAATTTCCCTGAAAGCATGTGTTTTGCACATAACTACTTTACAGATAACCCTATAAATACCCTTCCATTCCATTGGGAATGGGACCTCTCTAGAGACACAAGACTTGAACTCTTTTGGTGACTTAAGGCCAAATATTCCACCTAAAAGCACTAAAGGGTTTGGATACTCGCTCTCAACTCAAATGATTCAACAAGAAGGCTCTTGGAATCCCAATAACCCTAACCTGATTACCGGATTCTAGGGGTTCTGTCACGCATCGTTGGAGAATCAATCAATTCCGTGCTCTTTGTAAATTTTTCTCCTCCTCAGCAAACACGAAACCCTAACTAGCAAGGCACGATTTTCTTGCCCACACCTTATATATATATATATATATATATATATATATATATATATATATATATATATATATAGATGCCGGATCCTGATCCTGTCCGGGAGTCCGGACAGGTTTAAAATACGGACCTTTTTTTTTTTGCTTTTTTTTTTGAAACAACTAAAAAAAATTTATGAAATTGAAATTTTTACATAATACAGTGTTTTTGGCGTGATTTGGATGTCTATAACAAAACATGTCTGTACAGTCTGGGCAGACTGTACATACATTGGTTGGTGTATGTATTAAAAACACACCCAAAACACTGTATTATGGAAAAATTTCAGTTCCATAAATTTATTTATTTTTTAGTTGTTCTACAAAAAAAAATAAAATTGGGTCTGGATTTGATCAGGTCCGGGAGTCCGGACCTGATCATTTTTCTATATATATATATATATATATATATATATATATATATATATAGACAGGATCAAGAGTAGACCTCTTAAGTAATAGAACTCTCTTAAATAATAGAACTTTATCAAAACGACGTAGTTTTGATAAGACGCGGTGGCATTTTTGTAAATACCATGCCACCGCGTATTTACAAAAATGCCACCGCGTCTTATCAAAACAACGTCGTTTTGATAAAAATTTTATTATTTAAGGCATTCTACTACTTAAGAATTCTACTCTTGATCCTTTCTATATATATATATATATGGGTCCTCATCCACAGCAACCGGTTGTTGGAGAGCAACCCATTTTGGCCAGCTGCTACAAGCTCTACCGGTCTTACATAATTTTTTTTTATTTTTTATAAGCCGGTAGAGCTTGTAGCGGCTGGCCAAAATGGGTTGCTCCCCAACAACCGGTTGTTGTGGATGGAGACCCTATCTATCTAATAAAATACAAATGATTTTGAATTTTTCGCTCATTCAATAAATCATCTGGGCCGTCCAAAGTTTGGGATAAATCCTACCGTTCATACATCTATTTAATAAAATACATCTATGTATCTAATAATCTAATAATAATTTAATAAAATACAAATGACTTTAAATTTCCCGCTCACTCAATAAATTATTTTGGTCGTTCAAAGTTTGAGATAAATTATATTGTCCATACAGTGCCGGAGGCACGGGACCCAGCTAGTATATATATATAATACTAGATTACTCCATTTTACTCCCAAAAAAAGAAGTTATGAGGTGCTAAAATTGGATTCCACTTTGGATACGTGAGTCCAAGACAACTGATAATAGTGAGCTAGCTTATTTGACCTTATGCCAAACAAGCCTTAATGAACCGGGGCTAAAAAGACCCACAACAAAAGCAAAAGCCCAATTTCCAGAAACATCTGCAAGCGAACCAAAACTCTGCAGTAAAAGAAACAATGGCCAAAGTTCCAAGCAAGCACGGGCGTGATCAGAACCTAGTAATTCCTCTCCTTCTCATTCTTCCTATATATATATATATATATATATATATGTATGTATGTGTATGTATATACGTGTTTGCTCTTTTTGGTGATTGACCGGAAAACTGATTCAGCTCTGGTAGCTACCTATAGTGAAATAATCAAAACATTGAAAAAAGAACGAATTGTATGTTTTACGAAATTGATTAAATTTTTGTTGGATTGGTTTTGATTCTTTGGGAAAAGGAGTTTGGGATTTTTGATTGGGATAGTGGAAGCTTAAAGCTTTTAGATTAATCGGAGTTTTGAGTTAAAAGTACTCCAATTTACTCTCCCCTCTATTTGTTTCACCATTTTCCGTTTTATCTTTTCGGGTAATGATCTCTGATTTGCTGATTTAGTTAATAAAAAATTGGAATTTTTGTGTGCTACAAGGGCTCTCGTTTTGGGACAGATTATGAGTATTTAGTAGTAATTACGTTTAGGTTGTATAATCGTAATATGCAGCTCTATTTTAGTTAAAGAATTCATATGTTTTATTGGGTAAGGTTTAGAGAATGTAAGACTAGTGGCATTTTACCAAGTCAAGATGAATATGTTACATTTTGTGATATATTTTTGTTGCATGGTTTATAAACAATGATGAGGTTCAAATTTATTTTTTTTGGCCAATAAATGAGATTGAGGTTCACGTTTACTTGCTCTAATTGTTATCCTTTTCATTGTAGTGTCTTGGAAACCAGGATTTCAAGGGGTTTTTGAATAATTTGCAAGATTGGGAACTCTCACTCAAAGACAATGAAAAGAAACTGAAATCTCAATCTCTTGGCAAGGAGAAGTTGGTAAGTTATGAACCCAACTACAATTAAAGAAAATAGAAAGTTGTTACGTTCTTAATTTCCTCTTAATGCATTGATAAGTATCCTTATATGATGGGTTTCTACTTTCTCCTGCTAAGAAGCACAACTTCGTACACATAATTAGCTAAACATGAAACAACCAGTACACTTATGTGACACATTTTAAAAAAGTTTACTATATGGGGATAGGTTTAATATGGTCCTTTGAATCTGTTTCAGTAATATGGACATATTATGCTGAATACTCTGCTCCCTAGTGCTTGTTCACCTTATAAAATCTTCCTTCTATCATACTTACTTTTGATGCTCCCTTCATCCTGAAAAAATAGTACCTATTTTTTTCTTTGTTTTTTTCAAAGAGAACCGTACCCTTTCTTTAGGATATAGGAATTACAATATTCCTTTTGCTGAAAGCATCCATGTTTTTTTATTGTGCTTTAACAAGTTTCCAAGAAATTTTTTTTGTCAAAAGGATTCTTGAATTTGCAAAAAATTACTTTAATCCTGGAAATATTGTAGATGTGTTGGATACATAAAGAGAGATGTCCAGTGATATCATGTCCCTATTACCTTTTGTTATTAAGTTATCCAATAATATGTATTTTCATATTCTTTTGTTTTCTTTTAGCATTCCTCTACTCAGACACATGGTGTGAGGGATGCAAGTGAGCTTTCAACCAGTTCTGGAACTAATGGGAAACTCTTTCAATCAAAAGAACAAACAAATAGAAGTTCTCAAGTAAGTAGATCACATATTCCAGTCATTGAATTATGATATTGTGTGACCAGAAGATGGGATCTATGACATGTGCCAGCATGTGTACGCATGCTAATTTTATATTGTAAGATTATGTAATAGCTGATATTGGATGGTTATTTATGATAAGTCTTCATCTTCTTAGAACATTGGAATAGTTGGAGAAGATCGAAGCCCCATGGAAAAATCTCCCTCGGTTAATAAATCGAGTTCTGCCAGTCAGTATGATTACTTGAGAAACTTCGATGAATTTGAAAATTTATCAAGTGGTTTTATGACAAAAGGGAGTTCCTTTGATGCTAATTCAGAAAAAGAGTTGGTATGATGTGTACCTTTGAAATTTTTATCATGTCAATTCAGGATAATAGTAGCATAGTTTGGTTACCTTATATGTTTATTCTATTGCACTTCACAGGGTAATGAAAATTTTAAGCAGAAGAAGTTCAAAGAAGCAATTGATTGCTATTCTAGGAGCATTGCTTTATCACCAACTGCAGTAGCTTATGCAAATAGAGCAATGGCCTATCTTAAAATCAAAAGGCAAGATTTTTATAAAAAATAATGCTAGCACTTTGATAGGTGTTTTTTTAGCTTTTATCAGAATTAGCGGTACAGCAAGTCTATAAGTAGCCATCTAATGTACTCAGCCATATACAGATTAATTCAGGGAGTACAATGATGCTTATTGAGATCCCCCTTCAATTTCATTACAACATCTAACATTAGATTCTATGACTTTGAGAATCGTGGTGTATATTTATTTTCTTAATTTATCGGCACATCAAATCCTTCAACGAATCGACCATGTGATCAGACTTTTCTTGACCATCACTGTTAAAGGGAAACCAATATTCATATCAACTGCTCCATCATAACCATAAGGCTTAATACATTAATAAAGGGCCGTCCCAAAAGGCCAAATTTATACTTTATAGGCAGAAATCATGTCACCAAAGAGTTACTGCCCGTAAATAGCCCTTATTTATATTTTCCTAAGCCTAATGAATTTATTTCCATACATTAGATTCCAAGACGCTGAGGATGACTGTACAGAAGCCTTAAATCTAGATGATCGTTATATTAAAGCATACTCGCGCAGGTCAACAGCTAGAAAAGAACTTCGAAAACTTAAAGAATCCATTGAAGGTATGTTCTCAAATTACTTAGTTAAATGGATTCGTCCCTCTTAGTTCTCTATTCTTTCATTGTCTGATCTACAAATTAACAAGTAGCTGACTGCAGATGCTGAGTTTGCCTTAAGATTGGAGCCTCACAATCAAGAAATCAAAAGGCAGTATACTGAATCCAAATCTTTGTATGAGAAGGTATATATGATACCTTGTCTATCTTCCTTTTAAACAAACAACTGGTTACAAAAAAAAATTGCATGCTTTTAGAAGCTGTTAATCCAGTGTTACTTTTTGGGATAAAAAAACAAAAAATCATGGATGCTTGATTTTATTCTGCTTATCATGGTGAGAAATGTTGTAGTAGTAGTTTGTTCCTCGTTTGTTTAGCTAGGAATACTATGAATTAGTCACCATTGCTGGTATGAAATGCATATTTTGTTATGCCCAATCCAAGGTATGACTATGAATTAATTGACATGATGGATGCAATGCTTTAGGGAAGAATAAGAGAAAATAGTTGAGAGTAGTGTGAAAACAGAACTTATGGTTAATCCTCTATGGCACAATCATTTTGGAGAAACTGGTACTGTGACTTGAGCTAGTATGTCAAGGATGCTGTCTTCCCTCCCTCCCCACCCCTTATCTTCCCCTGTTACCTGTCCATGGAATAAGGTGTCAATGATGGCTGTAGTGTGTGTGAGTTTGTATTAATTGTTTCTGTTATGTGCCATCGAAGTGACTTTGACTGATCTGTCCAGGAGATCTTTAAGAAGGCATCTGAACCATTGAAAGGCACAGTGCAAGAGGTCCAAAAAGCAGGGAAGCCAGTGACGGAAATGAATGGTGATGGTCACAGTGTCCAATCTGTTTCAAGTGCCTCTCAGAGAACAAGTGTGGCTGCAATGGAAGTAGATCGTAGCAAGGTATAATGAATAATGTATACTTTTACTTCATTATTATTGATGTGATATATTATTGCATATTTGTTTTAATGGGTGAAGAAATGTGGATTTTCGCTCATTGATCCCAGTCTGAAGACACAGCTGTTTGTTGCTGTAAATGAAGTTGCTTAAAGCTTCATATCAAAGTTTGAAATCTTAAGAGCACCTTTAAGACCATTGAAGATCTCCCAAGTGTACCATTATTTTAAATAAATAAAAAACTTTCAGAGACATTGGAAAAATCAAGAGGTTATCAAGAACATTGTTACTTTCTAGTCAACCTTATTCTCATTGATGGGAATGTAGGGAAGGGGAAGACAAATATCTGTGGAGATAATAAAGGAGGAGAAATGAAAGCTTGCTTTTTTAACAGATTGTGGCAGTGGACAGCACATAATGCTGATATATGAAGGAAAACACTTTGTTTTTACTATATTAAAGTTGGTAAATACAAGTTTAATTTTCTTGGAATTTTGATGTATGTGCAACTCGCAGGATGGATTATGAGAAAACACTGCATGAGAACTAAGGGGAATGAGTGGATGCTATTTGTTTTCTTTTCCTTTTTTCGGGTTTCTTACCTTGATCATCAAACTTTATGTAATCGTTATCTGATAATTATAACTGCTCATTGAATTATCATTTATCAAATTGAATGGGTGGTGGGACAATGATGATCAATGGTGGAGTTGCCACTTTAGCCTTTTACTTTCACATATCCATTTTTTGATTTATGAAGTGTCCATGACCAAAAATATATTAGGAAAAGCCATTCCTTCGATCCACGATATGCTGCTTCATGCAGTGGGGTGTGTACTTTATATCTATAAGGTGTGTAAATTTGTACGAAAAATTTACTTGTTTAAAGAAAAGAGCTTTAGAGCCTGGTACAATCCCCCTAAAGTATTAAATTTTTCGAAACTCGAAATGCAAGAAGATATGTGATCAATGTCATTAATCTAATTCTGTAAAGGTCTGTATATGTTATATAATTATTCTCTGTTGTATTTTGTTACGAAATTTCCCTTCAGATCAAAAAATAGATTTTTAAAAAAATTCTTACATGCTCGGAGTTGGATCTATACGAAAAATCATGTGATATGTCTTGGCAAATCTTTTATTACCGAGTTGGTCCTTAAAGTTCTCTCTTTTCCCTTCCCCTGACACTTTTTATTGGTTTTTAATTGTTTCACAGAGAAATCACAAAACTGGCCAGGAACAGCTAAAAGCATCAGTTGAAGAGCTTGCTGCTCGGGCAGCTTTTCTTGCAAAAGCTGAAGCTGCAAAAAACATCACACCACCTAATTCTGCCTATCAGTTTGAGGTTTCTTGGCGAGGACTCTCTGGTGATCGTACTCTACAGGCTCAATTGTTAAAGGTTTAGATAAGCATTTTCATTAAATATGCTTATTCAGATATCTTACTCAAGAACATATAGCAATTTGAACTACTTTTCATTTATGCTGGTTGTCTGCCTGTCTTGCTCCTACACAAAGCCATCAAACATCTATCTATTTATATATATAGCTTCAAGCTTGCATTTGGACACAACAAGTGAATAAAACAACAGTAATTATCAGATCTACTTGGCATCTTATATGGGCATTATTATTTTTTGCAATTGCTACTCTCTATTTTACGTCTTTTTCTTTTGTTTATGCTCCACAGCTGGTTCATGGTGTATCAACTAATAGTTGTTTCCTTACAATTAGGTAACAGCACCAGCTGCATTACCTCATATATTTAAGAATGCGTTGTCTGCTCCAATACTAATTGAAATTGTTAGGTGCATTGCCACATTTTTCATGTAAGAGAGTTTAGCTTATTATTTTAATTCTGAACTTTTTAGTTCTAATATAATTCCTTTTATCATTTTCATAATCTAATTAACTATGTTTTACATATTTGTGACAGTGAAGAAATGGATTTGTCGGTCAAATATCTAGAAAGTTTAACCAAGGTCTCAAGATTTGACATAATCATCATGTGTCTTTCATCTGCAGACAAAGCTGGTATGTGAACAATGCATTAATCCTTTGGTGCTTGGATTCTAAACATTAATACTTTCAGTCACTTTTACTGTAACTTAGTCACGGCATGCTACATTCATTTTGCATCACAAAGTTTTATGCACTTATATATGAAGACAAGGAGAAATGGATCTGATTGTTTTTATCATTCCATTTTGGAAGCTGTCAATTTAATAACAACTGCTATTTAGAATGACATTCCATGCCACATAATTTTGTAAGTTGCATATCTTTTAAGTAGATTAAAAGTTCCCTCGATCTTGAGAGCTTAGGAAAGACGCTTCACGTTTTTCAATCTTTGATGAAATTTTTTTTTTTTTAATAAAAAAATCATGTTACAAGTTCAAAGACCCGCGCTAATTAGTGATAAGAATTTCAATTTGATAAAAGTTTTTACAATAGCATAAAATAGAAATGTTAGATGAATAAATATGATCCTCCTTTGCAGTTCGAAACTAAAATCTTTTTGCCAATTACCAAATTGCGGAGTTAAATAGAATTGGTTTTTGATAAATTTGGTTTCTCCTTCAAACAGATATTGTGAAGATATGGGATGGTATATTCTGTAACAACGGGACTTGGGCAGAATATGCGGAAGTGCTTGGTAAACTGCGTTCAAGATACTGCCCCAATCGGTGAAGGTGTGCTTGATCTTCATGAAGTTAACTAGTGTATTCTCCAGTTAAAACAAAATCATGTGGTAAATCAGTTGATGTGTGTTGAAATGCACTTTTTGGTAATTAAACTCTTCAGGATAGGCCAACTTGTTAACAATTTGAGGTGACAATAGAAGTATATTTCTTTTAGTTCCCAAGTATTATTATTAGTTTTTGTTTTCATTTTATTTTTATTTATTTATTTATAACAGACAGGTAAAGCTCTTTTGAGACGAGCTCCAAAATATTTAGCAAGGGACAATCTTCTTGACTGGGTTTCTGGCTCTTCTTCATCTAACTCCAAATTTTGAGGTTCCATTTCTAGTTGATATATAATTATTATTTTTTTATCTAAAAAACAGTTGAACTTTTCAGGTAAAATTAACAACCTCCTTCCTGTATATCATCGGCTCCGTGTGATTTAGATTCAAGCTCCAAGTTAATTATGTCATAAATAAGCAATCTCCATTCTTTTAGAGGTTCTCATCCTTCAAAGCTAGTAGTTACCCCCATTGAACGGTTGAATGTCACTTCTGTCCCTCCACATTATCACGGGATGTCACAGTCGTCCTTACAGTATTTCTATCATACTAAAAAGATGAAGAGGAGTTGTTGATATTGCCATAGTAAAAACATACAATTCTATCGGATTTAGAGAGTTTGATGTTTTTATATACTAGATTTTGAATCTATTTTATAAATCTAATATGATATCAGGGTGGACTATCATTGGACCTTTGAATCTATTTTATAAATCTAATATCGTATCGGGAGGAATTACATATTTTATTACATTTTTTAAAATAATTACAACAATAGTGCACTCATAAAATATTTATATAATTAATACATTTTTCATATTTATTTACAATATTAGTGCAACTAAGATTCCTTATTTTAAGGGAATTAGTATGCAATAAGAATTCCTTAATTTAAGAGATTAATATTGATTTACTTATTAAATTAAGTAATTAATATCTATACATATTACAGTCTTTCTGTCATCTAAAAGGCGAAGGCGAGGAGAGTCTCCGACGAGAACCCCTTTCGTCGCCGACAAACTCGCAGGCGGCAATGCAGAGCATGGGTGATTATAGCTGATATGGAGTGAAATGAAATGGGTGGTTCGAATTTGAGGTCTGGGGAAGTGAGTCTGAATTTAAAAGGGTTGTACAGTATGCCAGTGAAAAGTACGGATTTGTTTTTGTTTGGTTAATAAAAGATTGAACAAGTTTGAATGAGATTCATGGACCTCATCGTCTCCTCCTCTGCCTCCACCACCTCCTCCTCCATTAACAGTCTCCTGATTTTTTTCTTTCCCATAGTGCAGTTGGTAGCCAAACCTCCATACCGAGGTAACTTATTCGATTTTATTAGGTTGCCAAATTATTTTAAATGTGATGCAGTTGGTAGCCAAACTTTCATACCAAGGTAACCTATTCAGTTTTATTAGGTTACCAATTTTATTTTGAATGTGATGCAGTTGGTAGTCAAACCTTCATACAATTGGTTGCCAAACCTTCAGACAAAGGTAATCAATTCAATTTTATTAGGTTACAAATTTATTTTGAATGTGATGCAGTTGGTAGCCAAACATTCATACAAAGGTAACCATTTTAGTTTTTGTGGATAACCAAATTGTCAAAAAAAATTCAGAACAGTAACGCATGTACTTTCAAAGATTTGCGGCGGAGGAGGGGGAGGATGATGAAGGGGAAGAGAGGGCGATGTAACAGCAGCGCAACTAAGGACTTCTGGAGATTCACGGCGGAGGGGGAGGATGATGAAGGGGAAGAGAGAGGAGGCGGTGATGAAGATAATTAGCGGTGATGGAGATGAAGATTAGGATGAAGAAGATATTTTTTTATTTTTCCCTCCTTTTGATTTGAATTATGGATTTATTTTTATTGTTAGATCCCAAAAATTTGATTTGAATTATTAATTATGGCGATTATTTCTCCTTGATTTTAGGTTTTCTTATTTAATGTGAAATTGAATGGTTTGAATTTGTTACTCTTTTTGTAATTATTTTGTGGATACACTAATGGTGTAATTATTTTGTTGTTACACTAATTGTGTAATTACTTTTTAATTGTTGTATATTTATGTAAATAACCCTAATTCTTATCCACTTACAGTCCATTTCTTAACTATTCATTTCTTAACTAGCACTATTTATCAATAGGGCCAATAATTTATTTCTTAAGGGCCAAAGTTATCTATTTCTTAACTAGTACTATTTATCGATAGGGTCAATAGTTTCCTGTAATTGACTAGATTTCTTCTTTCTTATGAGCTTGTCGTTCATTTCTCAAGGGTCAAAGTTATCCATTTCTTAATTAGTGCTATTTATCGATAATGCCTATAGTTGTCCATATTTTACTAGATTTCTTTTTTTTTTGGGCTTGCTTGTGAGATGGAGTTAGAGTATATATCTTGTCCCACATTGAATAATTAACTTTAGAAAATATATCTTATTACCAATTAATTTTGAATTAAAGAATTTGATGTATTTATGTACTTAGATTTTGAACCCATTTTATAAATACATTTTAATACTTTAGTTGTACGTAGCTTTTTTGAATTTAAGTAACCTTACTAGTAGTAGCTAGTACTCCAGGGAATCCTATACATTTTATTGCTTGTCAATAAACATCAGATTTATATTTTTGCGCTAGATTCGACTCGGATCATTACTCGGACTTACTCGGCTCGTAAATACTCGACTCGTTTACAAAGCGAGTTACTCATAAGCCTTCAAATCGAGCTTCGAATATGAACTATTTCACTTAAAACCGAACCACCACATACTAAATTGGTTACACTTTTATTTATGTATTGAAATTATAAAGTGTAATATAAATTGACATTCAATTACTTGATTTATTCAGGCACAAGTTTACCCAATTTCATACTATACTTCATAAATTATAAAGATTGATACAAAAATCACATATTTAGCTTACTAGCATGGATCAGACCAATATTTGAATATGATCCATCGGGCAGGTATCGAGTATGGTTCGAGAAAAAAATGAAAATACTCGAACCCTAATATGAGCGAACACTGGTATGCTCGAATTCGACTCGTGTATCATTAAACAGAAAACGAGTATGGATCAGATTCGACTCGGATCAACTTCAAATTCGAGCTTCGGATCATATTTTCGAGCCGATCTCGAGTCAAGTATCGAACTACTTGGTTCGGCTTACACCCCTATCCTTATTAAAGTAAGATTGTGTTTTCTTATTTGGAGGAGATAAGGAAATCTAATTTGGGAAGGAATCGATCGGTCATTAATTACAATTATAAGGTGATTTCTAAAAAGAACTCCTACTCATAATTGGATTCGGGTGGACATGACAGCTATAAATACAACAATAAGTAAGGGTTTGGGGGAGAACACAATAACATATGACACAAATAAACAATTTATACTTCCGTTATTATTTCATAGTGAATTTCTTATCTCTCTTTGTGGTTTTTTTTCAATTGGGTTTTCACGTAAATTCTTGTATCCATATTTTATCTCTTTTACAATGATGTTTGTATGCTTATCTGTGTGTATTTCGTGAGTTTGATTTCACAACAATACAATCAACTACTCCATAACTCATGTTAACACTGTTTTGACATACTGTTTTGATGATTTCGTCATGCGTACAAAATCTGACGTTAACAATTAGGTTGCAAGTTTAATTTTTGTTATATGTTTTTTCTTTTATTATGAGAATTTTATTTTCAGACTTTATTATCTCTTTATTTTGAAATTTATATTTTCATTGGAAAATTGGAGTATCTTCCATTATAAATTGATTCTTATATTAATAATTATTATTAAACATAGATATTATTTCACTTTTGTGACTTATTGAACAGACCTTTTAATTTTTTTTTGTCCTTTTCAAAACTTTATGTAGGTAATAAATTCAGTGGATTCTCTAGATATTAACGTGAGGGTATAATTGTCTATTCACATTTTTATATTTTGTAAAAATAATTCAGTACGCTAATGAGATGCATAATATAAACATGCATCAAATTTGAACAAAAATTTACAAATTACACGTAATTTTTAAAATAAAACATAAGGGTAGCTAAGCTAGACACGAGTAGTACATACATACTACTAATAATAGGCAGAACCACTTATTTAATTTACTGGGAAACATTTCCATGCATTACCACGTACGGCCTAGCTAGCTAGACCGCTTTCATACGTACGACATACACAGATGCGCACACAGACACATTATATATATATATATATATATATATATATATATATATATATAGAGTCCGGATCCAGTCCGGGATCCCGGACTCTACTAAAATACGGACCTTTTTTTTTTTTTTTGCTTTTTTTTTTTGAAACAACTAAAAAAAAAAAAAAATTTATGGAATTGGAATTTTTCCATAATACAGTGTTTTGGGCGTGATTTGGATGCCTATAAC
The DNA here is from genome assembly GCA_020205505.1 of Panax japonicus. Lineage (NCBI taxonomy): Eukaryota > Viridiplantae > Streptophyta > Magnoliopsida > Apiales > Araliaceae > Panax > Panax japonicus. The sequence continues at coordinate 58,732,105 of CM035105.1, read as the reverse complement.
GAAATATGTCTGTACAGTCTGGGCAGACTGTACATACATTGGTTGGGGTAGGTATTAAAAACACGCCCAAAACACTGTATTATGGTAAAATTTCAGTTCCATAAATTTTTTTTTTTTTAGTTGTTCTACAAAAAAAAAAAAAAAATATACAGGGTCCGGATTTGATCAGGTCCGGGAGTCCGGACCTGATCCGTTGTGTGTATATATATATATGCACCACCATCACAAAAGACTGTGACACCACCGCCTTCCGTGGTTGTGCTGCCAATGAAGCTGGCGCCGGGTGGTTCTATTAAATTAAGTAAAACCATGCACATTTATCGCAGGTGTTGGTGAAGGTGTTAAAAACGCACCACTTGTTACAGAATCCATACGATGGCATATTTAAGAAGCCGCAGGCGGTACATACTTTGTTATTTCCAGTGCCATAAAAACAGAAATTAATGGTTGCGCATTGACCATCTACGTCTGGTCCAGTGCCATAAACACAGAAATGATTTCCAGTGCCAAAACACAGAAATTACCGAGCTTCAGTCAGTGATTTTTCGCAGGAAGAGAGGAAAGTAAGAGCTGTTGCTGAGAAGATGAGGATCACGAGGATGGACTTAAGAAAAACGAAAGCCATTGTTGCAATTATATATGAATAACTAAAGCTGCAAGAGTAATCGTAAATGTGATCAGTTGGGTTATTTATTCTCCTCTTATAGAGGCAAAATAATACAGATGTCACTGTCACTAATTAATAATTAAGTTGAGGTAGAAGGGGGAAAAAGGAATTTTTTATTTTATTTTTTTGTAGAAATTAATTTCTTTTGTTTAAGATGGATAATGGTTTTGTTGAATTCTGTGTCAAGTCCTTCTCGGGAAACCCCAAAAACCTTACCGATCAATATGGGTTATTTATAGCTTGCAAATGCGGGTGAAGAAACAAACAAAACCAATATCATTGCTATCAAAGAAGTTACAATAAATATTTGGTATATAATGAAAAAAAAAGTTAAAAAAATTTATGGAGAGGAGCCGAGTACCCCCCACAAAACATGGCCAATATTGGTTATGACCTCATTCCGTCAGGCACCAGCTCATTATAGTTATTAGAAGCTTCATTTGGATTCCCCATTGACCAAACAATGATCGAACACTTAATATATAGCTTGGAAAATTCTGCAAAAGAAAGAAAGAAAAAATGTAGAAACAAATGTACACATGTTAGTATACATGTCAGTTTATATGGTTAATTTTTTGTTTTTGTTTGAAGTTTAATAATTTTGAAGTAAACAAAAAAAAACTTGTATTCCATTTGTTGAAAATTATAAGGATCTTATCGACTTTTGAAAATCAATATAACGTATTTATAAACTTAAAAATGAGTTACAGCATCGGCCCTGGGTTAAAACCCAAGGTACCCGGGCTTTAGGTCCATTAAAATTGATAAATTTTTAGGACCCCCAAGAGTTATTTGTGTTATATATATATATATATATATATATATATATATATATATATATATATATATATATATATATATATACACCCAAACAAAATAGTCCGACCCACGCCAGTTTAAATTTAAAGGCCCACAAAAAATTTACCCAATAAAATAGGCCCAAATCTCAATGGCAGGCTTGTAGTTTTTAAATCAGGCCCTTTTTCATATTACAAATACACAACTTTTTTACACGTAAACAATTATACATACACATACATACCTTTTTGCCTTTTTGCTTCCATTTTAGAATCAGGAATGTTCATTTTTTTGTTGTCGCTTTGAGCCCTTAAAAACTTAGGGTCGGCCCTGATGAGATGATTCATTAAAAATTATGAAAATATAAATCTTACAATGTATTTGTCCTTTTTAAATAGTTTAAAATTGATACAGGAAGATCTGAGTCTGATGATGTTGAGTTGTCGGATAGTACATTGATGGGGCTGAAATACCATGAGTTAGTGGATCGGCGCAAGGTCGACGGACGTTGATGTCTTCGGGATCGGGAGTGGAGTAATTCGGCTCATTTGATTTCAGTAGTTCAACTTCAAAAATCTCTTCGAGAGTGTCGAGATCGGATCACTTCAGTAGTTTTTCTTCAGGCATTCTTATTTTAAGCTACTCTTATTTTTAGCTATGTTTTCGTTCTTTTATGGTAGTGTTTTATTATTAGGAAGTGTATCTTTTTTGTTATTATGTAATTAATTTCGACATAATTATTGGGAGTTTGTTACCGTGATTATAGGGATTTGCTTACATCTTGATAATGAAATATTTTAACTATAAAGTTCGACTTGTGAGGTGAATGATGGATTTTTTTTGTTTTGATAATATTAATTAAAGTATCAAAGAAGTTTCTTTGTATTTTGGGTAATTCTGCTTTCTTTGCCTATGAATTTTCTGTTAAACTAGTCAAATAATCATTATTCTGCTTGGCGTCAGTTGGTATCAAAACTTCAATGACTTCCTAGGGTGAAATATCATCAGTTTCAATTGCTGGTGGTCATGGTCGTCGTAGGCAAGTTCCGAACGAGAGGAAGTCCTACATTGTGATCTTAACGTTCAGGATGTGATAATTGAGGATTTATAGAGACAAGTTGCAGAGTTAACCTGGTGTCTAACAGCGCATGATTTTGGTAATTGTGGAGTGGAAGATTACGATTCTGATTCCAGTTTTGAAAACCCATATCACAATTGCACTACAGTCGCTGATAGTGGTCGCAGATTATCTGGTCGTTGGATGGGCTCCGACAATCGACATCAGCGACCACGTGCCTTATCAGCGACCGTAATTGTCACTAGGCTGAGTCAAGTTTTACTGTGGCGGGATGACATGTGTCAACGACCTTAGCGAACGGTGCGGTCACTAATACTATTGTACCTGTTAGCGATCGATGCGGTCGCTGAAAGGTATTAGCGACCACATGTGGTCGCTAATAATAAATTAATAAAAAATTCTTACTTTATGGATTTCCAAAATAATTTGTACTTGTTTTGTACTTGTTTATATCCCAACACACAACAATTCATATATACTCCCTCTGTCCTAGGATAAAAGTCCTTATTACTATTTTGGGTTGTCCCATGTTAAATGTCCTCTTTCATTTAATAACTAAACTTTTACACATTTTTTCCTATTATGCCCGTAACATTAAATATCTCATACTTTTCTTATTCTAATTCTCTCTCCATATTTAATGACATTATTATGGATACTTTTGTCATTTTATTTCTCTTCTTAATATACGTGAAAAGTCCATCAGGACTTTTATCCTGGGACGGAGGGAGTATAAATTAACTCCAACACACGTGTTAATTAATATTAACTTCATTTAATATAAATAAACCAAAATAAAATCTATATACAAACGTTAAAAAAATGAATAATACAAATGTAGAACAAGATAAAGAGAATACAAATTTCTTCACGCATTATTGTCCAAATGGGCATGTAACATCAAAATAAATCATGTTAAATATATAGTATATATATAAGTGATTAATTTGATTGTACTAATTACTAAGATTACCTCATCGCCGTCCTGCTGCTGTCGCCACTACATTGCTAACTCATTAGAACTTAGAGACTGCAGATGTCCGTCCAGTGTATAAAGAAGATCATGATCTCGACATATCGCTCTCACACAGTCAGCAAGATTATGTAGCGTCGAATGCCTCAATGACTGAGTAGACTGGCTACCAGAGCCGCCTGTGCCACTAATAGACAATCGTTATCCTTGGCCTTTGACATAGTTCTTCTTTACAACCGACGCCCTCTCCCATAATTCTTGATCTATCAGCGACTACGGGGTGCCAGTGTTGTCTGAAATTAGTATTGACAAATACACATAAGTATAAGTGGTCAACAAGTAATATAGTAATAAGTAGAGTGACGATCCCACGAGGAATATGCTAATAATATTAACCAAGTACTAACTTTGTATCAATTCAATATTATTTTAAAAAATGAATTTAGGGTTTCAAATCAACTACTACAATTACAACTAAATTACTACAAAAGATTAATAAAAGTTATGATTATAATTTACCCCAATGCCTCGTCTAAATCTCTTCAAGCTCTTTTTAGTTAAGTAATCAATATAAATCGCTAACTGAGAATCTCTAATTATTTATATAATCATTTTCCAAATAATTACATTGCATACTTATTCATATTAACTTCCCTATATTCCTATGAGAAATAATAATAAATGAACTCAATAAGTATCATTCTCAACACTTTACTTGTGACGCCCCCAAAATAGGTCCATTCCATCCAACCCATTCTGAGTCGCCAAATACATGGTACAGAAATAACTACAACTTTATTATTACAACATATAAATTGTGAGTTTAAATACAGATATTACCGTCTAGATAATATCCACACGCAAATAAATTCCCATCATAATTATTGATACATTATTTTACAAAAATGGTGAGGACTACTAAACAACTCTCTCTAGAACCTTCATTCCATACCCCGACTAGTACTCGCTACATTCTCGCATCCTGAGAAGAAAAATGAAACAAAAAAGAAAAGGGTGAGCTCAACTAGCCCAGTAAAGAATATTATGACTAAGATAATATACAACAAATTATCGTTAGTCTTCAACAGGGAAAAATCTAATAGAATACAATAGACAACCAATTTTAAATCAACAACTGCAGCGGAAACAACAATTCATTAGAAGAGTTAAGTAGAGAATGCAAACTAATATCTTCTATATATGAATTTAAAAGTTCATCGTCGATATTTTTTCCCTGTAACATCAATCAATATATATCTGGAATCAAATATTCATCTTTGCACTACAGGCCAACGATATTCATCAGTTAGTCATTTTCATCTAAACACATGTTCATCTTTGCACTACGGGTCAAAGATATTAATCAGTCGGTCATGTTCATCTCAACACCTGTTCATCTTTGCACTACGGGCCAAAGATATTCATCAAGAAATCATTCATCTTTGCACTACAGGCCAAAGATATTCAGTAATATCATCATTTAGGACTGAGGATGATGAAAAATATTTTAAAGAAAACGAATCTAGTGAAACAAAAGAACAAATATTAAGGATTCGTATTTTAAACAATCCAAGTTCAAGAATACTTCATAAGTAATCAGAGTGGACTAAAATTCAAGAATGATCAAAACATGGATACAATCAAAGCTAGTATCCATAATAGATTCTAACTAAGCATCCTATTTATAGGAGAATTGAAAGGATACTATTTGAGAAGAATATCACGGGTGCCGTATTCGTGAATAGTGCCGTATACGTGAATAGTAACTTCGACACCAAAAGATAGAAATTTCACAAAAAAACATCTTCACGCTTCGTGAATAGTACTCGTGAATAGTAACTCATGAATAGTTACTCATGAATAGTAACTCATGAATAGTAACCCCGACATGAAAAAGTTGGAAATTTGATAAAAATTTCCAACCAATATTTCGGTATAATGATATTGAAGAAATAATATCATTTTCGAATAAAATAACATCCTTTACCTCGAAAGACAGTACTTCTAGTTGAAACACCGGATATAGGCTATGACGAGTCATCTTAATCTACCACGAGATCACCCAAAATGTCATGACTGAATATAGTACTGTTAGTAACTTAATTCCTTAAGTACAGACAAATTTTTCTATATTTTAATAGTCGGCTTTGATACTATATGAAATAACTCTGGTCAAATCTCGAGTCCAAAATAAATCTTGAGTCAAATTCGGAGTCTAAATCGAATCCATTTAAATAAGGTCTTAAACCACTAACCCAATAATATCTTCTTGGGTCATTTTAGCCTGACTCACCTAAAAGGTCATGACTAAAGATGCTACCTTTTCTCTTATCTTTCGGTGTGGGACTGGAGTGTTACATTATAATTTATCTCGTCCGCACAATGATTATGCTCAGAAATGATGTTTTATCCTCACAATGTGCGGATGGTATATTCCATATGTACAAGCACAACTATTGTGCGTATAGGGTCAATTATCCGCATAACAGTTATGCGGATGAAAATAATTCCAACTTTAAATCACAAAAATGAATGGTGGAATCTGTGTTGGATGGACTAAATTAATAAATTACTAAATTACATTTATATTTTTCTTATAAATATTTTGACCCGTTTCGACATGAACTCCTGGTTCCTCCACCCCAGGCCTGGCATATCCCGAGTTGGAGTTTTCAGTTCAAGTAGTAATGCAGGAGAAGGGCTTCTTTGAAGTTCCCTACTTTAGGGAAGAGTGTGACAATCAAATGATCATTATTTATGGGTTTTTGTCAAAGAGAGTTAGGACAACGGGTTTAAAGTTCCGCTTGTTACCATGATTGCGATGTTTCTATTAAAATCTATGGCACACAATTTTCACATTCTATTTCTCGAAGCATCATTATTTCAAGCTTTACAGCTCAAGGGGTTTTGTTCTCAAAACCAATTAGTAATGAAAATAGTAGGCTCTAATCCTTATATAATAGACTATTATGAGAGAACAGTGTGTGAGATATTTAATAAGTAGAATATATTATTAAACTAACAACTTATTACTTTTATATAAACTTTAATTTCATTTGAGACTGTTATGAAATTTTCATGTGCTTTAATTTACCTCTCATGTACATTTCATCTTTAATTAGGGGCCGTCCGGTGCTCTTTATGACTGGTAACGACCGGTTCCTTTAAAAAAAAATTTTAACCACAATTACAAGAATAATAAATAAAAAATAATAAAATAAATTTGAACAAAAAATATACTTTCTTTTATAATTTTTTGTTCAAACTTGTTCTATTATTTTTTATTTATTATTCTTATAATTGTGATTAAAAAAATAAAAATTAAAATTAAAATTAAAGGTTACTAGTCATTAAGAGCACCGGACCCCCCACTCCCACCCACCCCCACCCCCCACCCCCTACCCCCTACGCCCTACCCCCTACCACCTTAATCTTTAGTCAAGTGAACAGTGTTGATGATGTTACCCACTCCTCCAAGTCTGTTATCTAGTGTCATTAAAGATTGTAAAGCAATCTTTTAACCAATCACACAACTTTTAACTGTAAATAAATTTATATATATTACTTGTAAGTGATCTAATTCCATTCCATAAAGATCAAATGTACAAGTTTGAAGTGGAAGGGTCATCATTAAGAATATGAATTTCAAATTTCAAACTTTATTTGGAAAAGATATAATTGATAGCAAAAACTCTTCTTTTTTTTTTTGGGGCTCGTGAAGCATGAATTGTTGACAGTTTTTTGTATCTGCTCACACTAAAAAACATTGATTGTAGAATAAAATTTACTCTGGGGAAAATATAAAATTTACTCATTCTGTTTTATATTATTTGATCATTGTTATTTTTTTTACATCAATTTAAGAGATTTTTAAACTCACAATTGACGTAGATTTTTTTAATTTATACGTATACGGAATACATTACAGGACCGATTTCAGAGGCTTCGGGACGAGCGTATAGCTGAGCTGGAGACTATTAGAAGGGGTTCTGAGCCGTTAGATTATGCCACCCCTCTTCCCGATATTGTATTTAGATCGGGATGAGGAGCTGAGACTATGGGTCGCTTCTCAGGATCCCCCTACTAGCAGTACCGGCAGATATCGAGTGTTGGGTCTGCCGAGGATACCCGCATATACACTTCTTGGAGGTAATATTTTTTAATCTTTCACGAAATTATCCGAATTTATAACATTATATAAATTATTATTTGTAATCGAATTTGTATATCTTTATAGGCTCCAGCCAGCACCAGCGTCCAAGAGCACATGTCGGACTGTAACACCCCAGTCCCACATCAAAAGATAGGGGAAAAAATTGTCAACATATAAGTAAATAAGTTACTACCAATAGTACCTTCAAGTCATGACCTTTTGGGAGCCTGTGGTGGGCTAAGATGATCCAAGAAGATACTATTGGGCCAGTAGTTTGAGGCCTTATTTTGATGAATTTGATTCGATTCGGACTTGGGATTTGACCCGAGATTTGTTCCGGACTCGGGATTTGACCAGGGTTGTTTCATATGGTATCAGAGTCGACTCTCAAAAGCTCGGGTCGGGTCATCCGATCGGGTTTCCAGAGGTGGGGACACGAAGGCTGGTGGTATTATCCCACATTGGAGAGATGGAGGTCTGGAGGTGGGGACACGAAGCCAGCAGGTTACAGATACATTAATGGGTTTAAAGACTTGGAAACTGAACTTTTAAAATATGCAATTAAAAAAAGGATAGTTAATTTCGACGGAATAGGGTAGTTGCGACGGAACTTTCCTCGGAAGTAACAAATAAGCAATTTTTAATAAATGTCGAAATATCCTAATTTCAGTCGAACATACGTTATCTTCGACGCAACGAATCCGTCGTAAATACTCTATCTCCTACGCAAATTCCGTCGAATTTAATAATTAGCAAATTTTAATGAATAGTGGGTTATTTTATTTTTCAGTCGAAAATAAGATAATTCTGAGGGAATATATCCGTCGAAAATAGGTACTGTTATATTCGACGAAAAGTTTCGTCCTATATATTCTGTCGAAGATAGTTAATGTTCAATGTACATCCGTCGAAGATACGTTCGTCGAGGATAATGAAATTCCGACAGAATTTTCGACGGATCTTATTTTCAACGCGATTATTTACGACTGAATATCTGACGGCTATTTCCGTCGGGAATAATATATTTTCGACTGAATAGGCGTATGTCCGACGGAATAATCCGTCGGACTTAAGCTTTTTTCTTGTAGTGAATGATAAATATTATAAATTATCTGCAAAATATTACTTATTATAAATTTTATAATTTATAATTTTAATAAATTGTCTCAATTTTAAATTTAAAAACGTTTAAAATTAATTTTTAAAAATTAATAATAATCGTATAAAACGGAAGAACTATTTACCAATGGGTAGAGTATCCATATACTGTTATATAATATAGAGAAGGTAAAAAATAGAGGAATAAACAGAAGAAAGTATCAATCAAAGTAAGTCGTACATTTTAGACTTGGCATGCAGTCTTTGTATGGCCAATCATCATGCACAACATGTACCAGCAACTCTAGTATGCCTACTCCAATTCTGCTCTCTCATTTATATTATGTTTGAATTGAAAAAATGAACTCACTCAAGGAATGGAGTAGAGAAGATAATAAAATGATAAATGAAATGATTCAATTTAAAATCAATTGGTAATGGAAATGGTTAGCATGAAGTTTATTTTTGGGTAAGTTGGTCAATTGACCAATAGAATACTGATACGCAGGCGAGACTCTATGTGTGTCAGTATTTTATTGATCAATTGACCAACTTACCCAAAAATTAACTTCATACTAACCGGATCCATTGGTAAGGGAAGTAGCATCTTAAGTTATATATTAAGTCTTCAGGTCTTAATTAACTGATGTGAGACTTTTTATCTACCAACAGAAGGAAATAAAATGATGAGTAAAATGATTCATTCCGCTACCGCTGAAATGAGTCGTTTCATAAAATTCTCAAAAGAATAAAATTTATAAATTTAACAGAAATAAAAATAATTCATTCCATTAATTTTATAGAACATTTAACCAAATATATATTTTTTTATTTTATAAATCTTATGACGAGTTATTTTATTCTCACATTTATTTATGTAATCTAAACGTAAAATTAATGTTTTCTTCTTTATATTATTGACATATAATTTGTATCCATTTGTTTGCAATTAAATTTGTAAGTTGTATAGAGATTATGTGAGCAGCAGCAATACATGGAATGTGACCGTAGAGACGAAAAGGGAGACAGCACATTTGAATTCGCCGTACACGTCTGAACGTGACAGATACAGCAAGGAAATCTATCTGCAAAACTGAAAATTCTACTGTTTGAGAGCGTGTGAGAACATGAGGTGGGGTTTTCCTTTTAACTCCTTTCTTATTTATTAATTAATTAACACGTCTCACCGTCTCATATAACACCAACTACCTCCATCTATCTCACTGTCCCCTCTCTTTTTTCTCACACACACACACACACACACACACACACACACTCTCTCTCTCTCCCTCTCTCTCTTTCTCTCTCATCAACCCAATTGTTTATTTCTTTTTCTCTATATATTTGTCATATTTTGACAATTGATATTTTTTTTAGAAAAAAATTATTATCAAAACAATATAATATGGTTTAAAGGGTTAAATATAGTTACAAAACAATACAAATACTTTTAAATATATTTATTTTGAAAGTATGACATATTACCCCCTCAGTTATTATTTAAAAGTTTGAGAGCATTAGATGGACTATCCCATGAATTATAATATTAAAATATTATATTATATTTAATGAATTATAATTCACAAATTATTCTTTTACACTCTCATTTAAATATATTTAAAATTATAATCTACCAAATTCTAGTCCTTTGATATAGTTCATTAATTTCACTGGAAAAAAAAACTCATAAATTAAATTTAGTCTAAAATAAAATATAATTTTTAAATTATATTATGATTAAGTTGTCTCCCAGCTGCTGGAGATCGTCTAACAAGTCTATCAAGTATTTAGATATTTGTCTGATTAACTACTCTATCATGATATGATTAAGACTGCCTTGAGATGTTTATTGGGAGTGTAAATTTTTTACCCTTTTTAGCTCTTTATCGACCTTGTAATTTCTTTCCCCTCTTTCTCTCACCCTTATTTATAACAAATAATAATTTGATGATTAAATAATATTTACAATAATAAGATATAAAATGATATACGTAATTGTTGTTGGGTATAATTAGTTAAATATAATTTGACACATATTTTGTCACTATTCTTTTGTCATTATATTTTGTTACCATAGTATTACTCTATTTATAATACTCCCCCTTCATAAAAAGATTTTTATTATTATTTACTTATGCCCAATAAAAAAATATCACTTGTCTATTTTTTTATTCCATAAAAAAGTCCTCTTTGTATAAATAATTGAATAAAATGATATTTTTAAATTAGTTATTATAATTTTACTATCCCATCATTACTATATGCAAATTATTTTTATTTTAGAATTAATCTCTTTTTCGTCTCAATATATTGTCATCTTAACCTACGTATATATATACCACAAAATCACTCAAAAATTCATAATTTAATATATTAATAATTATAACTTGAATCCTTATACACATCACACGTATTCCACATATGTTAATGTAACAGTGGTGTGATAGATTTCATCTATCTAGATCTCTACTTAGTTAGAACTCTCAACTTTACTAGCCTATTTTCTATCTTAAACAAAAAGGCTCTTTTTGTAGAGGCATTAACTTATCCACTTTCAGCGAAAACCTGAACCATATTGCAGCTTTGATTAACTTGACTAGTACTTAATTTGGCTAGCCATTCCAAGTTTCAATGAAGTTGGAGAATCAGATGCCGCTGCTTCCATTTCAGTCAATGGAGGATGTTACTGAATCAGAGATAAAAGCTCAGATTTCCAATCATCCTCTTTATCCAAACTTACTATCTGCTTATATTAATTGTAGGAAGGTATGTATTCATCAATTAATCTGCATCTTAAATTCTTACCCTAGCTAGTTAACCAATCATACTCGATAAAATTTATGAAAAAATTGCGTGGAGATATATTTTACCATAAGAATTGTATCTTCAACTGCAGGTAGGACTACCTCCGGAAGTGGCTTCACTTTTCGAAGAAATCAGTATGAAAACCCTTCCGAGCCGTGGCGGCTGCAGTGAGATCGGAGATGATCCTGAGCTTGATGATTTCATGGTATATAAAATCAACTTACTAAAAATGTAAAAGTAAGGAATAGTTTAATCCTTCCCTACCCCCCACCACCCCCACCCCCCACCCCTCCACCCCTCCACCCTACACCCTTTAAATCAGGTGTTTTTACAGGAGACTCCAAATCTATTATTCTGTTGATATTTAACTCATCGAATTACTTCTCAACAAAAACTATGCATTTTGTAGGGAGGTTTTTTAAAAGATTATAAATCTTTGCTTCTAAGACTTAGATCAAAGACTTAGTTGCATATTTATATATATTTCCAGAATTAGTTTTTAATAAAATTAAAAATAGTCATTATGATCTTATATTATATTTGGTGATCTTTCAAACGGATCTAGGGATATATATTTAGGAGTCCTTGGTCCAAAAACTAGAGTATGATTTAATTTCCTCTTGTGAAACTCGTTTTTTTTTCTTTAGGACAAAGGGATTATATAGTTTTTTACTTGAATTAATTTCACTAATAAATTGGATACTTAACTAAAGAATGCCTAACAACGAGTTTACTTCAAGCTTTAATAATATTGATTTTTTTTGTATTTATTTGTGTTGAAGGAAACATTTTGTAAATTTCTTCAAAGATTACAAGGAGGAATTATCAAACCCTTTTGATGAAGCGACATCGTTCTTATCTGACATGAAATCACAGCTCAGTCACCTTTGCAAAGAGACGTTCACCTACGGCTCCGGCTCCGGCTCCGGGAATTGTCACTCCGGTTAAATTCCTCTTCTCTTGCTCTTCATTTTTGCATTTCCTTGCTAGCTTATTAATTAATTCGTACTTAGACAATGACTACACTAGTAAGCCAGTCATAGAAGAAGCTAAAATATTCTCTAGATCTATATCTATCTATATACATAGGGGCAAGATCACAGTCAATGCCGGAGTATTTAAGTGGATAGATTTTTACACTAGCGTCTTAACTGTTAAGACGAATATGCCAAAAGATAACTATAAGGGTAATGTTAAAGGATCTCAAATAGTATCTCAAATTATGTGGCATCATTACTTGAATGGAGTATATTTTATGTGATGATTACCAATGTCATAACCGATTAAGAACCCTTTAAGAACCGATTAAGAATCGATCATTACTCTTCGTCTTAATTATAACTTTCGTCTTCTGTCTGTCTGTCTGTCTGCCTGCCTGCCTGCCTGCCAAACTATTTGACAGACTTTTGGCTATTACCAGCATTGGTAGTGGATGTTTTATATGTATATAGTTTGTGCGCATTTTGAGAAAACTGACTAACACATGAGTTGCAAAAGCTTGGCAACCCCTGAAAATGGAGCACAGCAAGCATGCAGTAGCCGTACGACATGCAGTATAGAAATAGAGACAGTGTCTGTCTGGTAAAAATGGGGTCGACTACTTGCACAGGATATAGTAGTTGTCCACGTGCAACCTGTCATTAACATAAAATTTTGTCTATCACTACGTACCAAACTCTACAGGCATTTGTAAGAAAAAATTGATGGCATCTTTCTTTCTCCCAAATTTATCTGACCTCCTTACTGTTTAATTTGTAAAGTCTCATAATATGTGAGCTATTTGAATCCTATTCATTCATTCCTTCATTCATTCCTCCAATCAATGAATATAATATCTTTATTGAACTGTAGTAAGTGTTGGAAAAATTAGAGGGTCTAAATTTTAGGAAAATTCCGAAGAACAGTGCTGTCGGAACTTGATAAAAATGTTCAAAGTACATGAGAGAGGCAAGGGGGATGTTTTCCTAGAGCGTTCAACTTTTTTGGGATAGTTTTGTATGTAGGTGAATTAGGTTTTCTTGTATCGAATAATAAAAAGGGATCATATATTGTATACTCGCGCGACCTTTACTTCTTTCTTATTGATGAATTCTCAGATGAAATGATATCTTTTATCAGTGTGCTTGCTTATCATGACTACTAAGATTATTAGACAATTCCATCAGGGAAATGACAGTTCCAACAATTAAGATTACTATTCCAGCACAAAATGTACAACTTCTTTAATTGATCAACAAATAAGACTTCATCAAAACCAGATAAAAAATAGTAATATACTATGGGAAGTTCAAAAGGTTTAATTGGATAGGGCCAAACAAATTTAATTATACTGAGATCCACAATATTATAAAAAAAAAAAACCAAAGAGAAAGGAAAAGAAAAAGAAAACAAAAAGGGAAACACAATGCATAAAAGCTCAAGCCTTATAGACATTCCAAAGGAATACTTGGTTGGATCATTTGCATCAGACTTGGGTGGTATTTGATAAAATTGAATAAATAAGATTAGAATGATTAATATATTTTAATAAATTAGATTTGAATGAAATAACATCTGAACTTTAAAAGTTGTTTGGTAACTACTCCCTCCGTCCCAAATTAATTGCTCAGTTTTGACTTTTTAAAGTCAAATTGACCATTTTTAAAGCTAATCTTTTTACTATTTTTGCTAAAATATAGGTGAAGAGATTATAATCAAAAGAAAGTATAAACAATTTATTACTAATCTTAATTTTTATAATTTTAGAAATATATTTATATATGCTTAATTATTAATTCTAAAAATAGTCAATTTGACTTAAAAATGTCAAAATTGAGCAATTAATTTGGGACAGAGGGAGTAAAAAGTATAAAACATCTAAATGACTTTTAAATTTAAAAATATCAAATTTAAATTTAAAAATATTATAAATTGACTTTTCAAAAATCAATAATGATTTTAAAATTTGGAATGGAGGGAGTATAATATTTATAGAGGGTCCATAAATTTGAAATTTTCATTAAGAGGTAGCTCTTAATAATTTAGATTTATATCTGCCTCTTATCGATTAAGAGAATATAAGAAACAAATAAAATTTTACCAAACAATTTACCCTCTTATCGAATCAGATATAGAGCTATTAAGAGGTAAAAAAACACCACCTTACTGACCTTATGTTTTCCTACACGTGATATAGTTGTATATTGAATCATTTGCAATAAAATGGTAAGTAAACTTTGGGATGAAAATATCAATCCCCGCCATTAATTATTTCATTTATAAATTTCATAATAATAGATTTACATGTCCCTATGGACATAATTTATAACTTGATATCTTTAGTTAATTTGCCTATATTGATATGAGAGTCCACCTACATTATATTGATTAAAATTCATATATATATATATATATATATATATATATATTTGTAAAAGATTGATCTCCTTCTCTCATGGTTCAATCCTCTTTAAGAATTATTCATTCTGATTGACATGAGAGTTCAACTACATTATATTATTAGAATTCATATATATTTAAAAGAGGTTGATCTCCTTGTCTCTCTCATGGTGCAATCATCTTCCTACTAAATCACCTTTCTCTTCAATCTACATATACAAAATATAAGACTAATGCTACTTTTTATCGATCAAAACATGCATAGACCCCCTTTGATCATTTGTACGTTAAGTTCCTTTAATAAAATAGCTTCACAAACACATGATATCGCCTCAACTTACTAAGGATATCACTTGATCAATCTCATCCACTCTTCTAAGGAGGGTTATGCTTCGTCTCCAATAGATCGATAATCCTCCTACAGCCTTTGTCTCCTTTTTTTTAGACAATTCTGAGTTTATATTAGATCCCCTTACTTAATCCCTAAATCATAACATAGGTCTATAAAGATAAACACCCAACTTCCCAACGGATAGTGAGCAAAGTATATTGAAGCCAACATAATGAAGAATTGAGAAAGGTTCTTTGGGCGAATTAAGTCTTTCAACTTTATCTTCGAGAGCGCTAAAAGGTGGGAGAGAAGGAAGTTGAATAGGGGCAAATAGAAAATTCTTGGTGTCGTGAGATATTTGAGATTAAATAAGTAATTTTGTGGGTGTTTTCAAAAATAGCATGGTTTGGAAGAAGAAAATGAAATACGAACAACTACTATGGTCGTAATAGATCCACTTGAAATTTTGTATGTGCATAGAAAGGTGATGAATAGGTGTGTGTGTGTCAACGAATTATGTCAAATTTAAATTTTTTATGTTTCAAAAGTAATCAAGACAGATAAAATTTAGATGTCTGTTTTAGAACACGATTGCTTTTAGTTGTCTGTTTTGAATTATTCATCTAATTTTTTCTGTATTACTTTAGACTAACGTAAATCATGCATGTAATGGTATTTTGGGATTTTCTAATGTAGAAAAGGATTAAATAAACTGAAAACTAAAGCAACAATCAATCACACATGCACACTAAAATTTATACTTGGTTCGACCCCTTAGTTCTCTACCTTACATCTAGCAAGTTTCCTTTAGTATTAATAAAGTAATTACAATAATATCAGCTCTTTGTACAACATAATTTAGAAAACTTCCTGAGCACACAACTCACTTGAATCTTTGAATTCTGCTTTAAATTTCTGAATGATCCACGTATTTTGATTTTACAAGCCTCGAAAACAAAAAAATTCCTAGGAGAAAGGAACTCCCTAGGGGAGCTCACCCAAAATTTCTTGAAAATCTTCCATAAATCCTGCTCAATCTTTACTTTCTACTTTGGCACTTGAAAACTAAATTAAGATATATTTAATTAAATTTGGAAATTATATATTACCAAATCAAATCAAATCAAATCAAAATTTCCCTTGTATATATAATTCAAAATCAATTAGGATTACACTCAGATATTCCTAAATTGATTTGTACTGAATAGAGATGATCAGGAATTTAAGTATTTATATACTTCATTGTAGAGGTTAGAACGTAAATTAAGAAACGAAATCGATACATGGTTTTTCGTGGGACAGGTACGCCAAACTATGATTGGTACAACTTGAATTTATCATAATTATTATGCATACTGAAGGAAAAGACGAGAATAACTTCCTTCCCATGATTATATGCAGATGATCAGTCCTCTGATTATATATGATTATAAATATATAATATATTACTCCCACGATTATATATGATTATAAATATATAATATATTACTCCCACGATTTATATATGATTATAAATATATAGAAAATTCTTGGTGTCGTGAGATATTTGAGATTAAATAAGTAATTTTGTGGGTGTTTTCAAAAATAGCATGGTTTGGAAGAAGAAAATGAAATACGAACAACTACTATGGTCGTGATAGATCCACTTGAAATTTTGTATGTGCATAGAAAGGTGATGAATAGGTGTGTGTGTGTCAACGAATTATGTCAAATTTAAATTTTTTATGTTTCTAAAGTAATCAAGACAGATAAAATTTAGATGTCTGTTTTAGAACATGATTGCTTTTAGTTGTCTGTTTTGAATTATTCATCTAATTCTTTCTGTATTACTTTAGACTAACGTAAATCATGCATGTAATGGTATTTTGGGATTTTCTATTGTAGAAAAGGATTAAATAAACTGAAAATTAAAGCAACAATCAATCACACATGCACACTAAAATTTATACTTGGTTCGACCCCTTAGTTCTCTACCTTACATCCAAGGTCAAGTATCAATTAATACATAGCAAGTTTCCTTTAGTATTAAAAAAGTAATTACAATAATATCAGCTCTTTGTACAACATAATTTAGAAAACTTCCTGAGCACACAACTCACTTGAATCTTTGAATTCTGCTTTAAATTTCTGAATGATCCACGGATTTTGATTTTACAAGCCTCGAAAACAAAAAAATTTCTAGGAGAAAGGAACCCCCTAGGGGAGCTCTCCCAAAATTTCTTGAAAATCTTCCACAAATCCTGCTCAATCTTTACTTTCTACTTTGGCACTTGAAAACTAAATTAAGATATATTTAATTAAATTTGGAAATTATATATTACCAAATCAAATCAAATCAAATCAAATCAAATCAAATCAAAATTTCCCTTGTATATATAATTCAAAATCAATTAGGATTACACTCAGATATTCCCAAATTGATTTGTACTGAATAGAGATGATCAGGAATTTAAGTATTTATATACTTCATTGTAGAGGTTAGAACGTAAATTAAGAAACGAAATCGAAACAGGGTTTTTCGTGGGACAGGTACGCCAAACTATGATTGGTACAACTTGAATTTATCATAATTATTATGCATACTGAAGGAAAAGACGAGAATAACTTCCTTCCCATGATTATATGCAGATGATCAGTCCTCTGATTATATATGATTATAAATATATAATATATTACTCCCACGATTATATATGATTATATGTATATAATATAATACTCCCATGTAACAATAAGTTTGATCCTGCCGGCACTTCACCTATGTCAATGGTAATATTAATTTTAGAGATAAATATTAATTAGTCAGCCTCTTATGCGACGTCGGTGGTGATACTTCGATTTTTTTCCTTCGAACGACTCCGACAGTAAGTATATGCATGACTTACATCACTGTCCAAACCCAGAGTTTCAATTAAAATTTATGACTTAATTTGTTCTTCTTCCATTGCGTTTTTGGAGTGGATTGGTTTTCTGTTTAGTTAATTTTTTCGTGATTACTTCACCGATCTACTTCTCTTTTTAGGTGATTGTAGTCTTTATTTTCCGGTCCATCTCACCTTAATAAGAATTTTGACTCAGATATAGGAAAGGATACACTTTTTTCCACTGAAACAAGAAAACATCTGTTCTGGGCCATTTCACATTAACAAGATTTTTGCTCGATCGGATTCTCAAAGAAAAAGAAGCAACACCGCAATGAGGAAGCATCTATTCCGGGACATTTCACCTTAACAAGGATCTTGGCTCGGATATTCTCAAAGAAAAGGCAACACCACAACGAGGAAGCATCCATTCTAGGCCATTTCACCTTAGCAGGGATCTTGGCTCGGATATTCACGAAGAAAAGGCAACACCACAACGAGGAAACATCTATTCCGGGTCATTTCACCTTAACAAGGATCTTGGCTCGGATAAAGAAAAAGGCAACACCGCAACGAGGAAACATCAATTGTGGACAATTGTAGTCTTTCTTTTGCAAGCCATTTTACCTAATTAACAGGATCTTGGCTCAGATATTCTCAAAGAAAAAGTCAACACCGCAACAAGGGAGCATCAATTTCAAGCCATCGTAGTCTTTCGTTTCTGGGTCATTTCACCTTAACAGGATCTTGACTCGAATATTCTCAAAGAAAAGTTATTTCACCTTAACAAGATCTTGACTTTTTCGGATATTGTCAAAGAAAAAGTCATTTCACCTTAAAAGGATCTTGTCTTTTTCTCTGGATATTCTCAAAGAAAGACTACAACTTTTTCATAGCGAAGCAAAATTCATTTCAAATGGTTGATTCAACAAGAAAGGAGAAGTTAAAGGTAAAAGGGAAGCGTTCCCTAGGTGGCCAAACCCTAGGGGAACCAAACCTAGTGGCCTCCTCCTTCACATTTTTTCGTTCTTCCTTAACTCTTTTTTATTTGAATGACTTCTATTGTCGTGCTCTTTTTTGCTTCTTCTTTCAGGTGATTCCAATCTTTCTTTTGTTTTTTGAGCTCCATTACCTTGATTGTATCTTGATTTTTTACCTCAGATCATAAAAAAAGATTGACGTTTTTTGGGGCCAAGCCAAACTTATGATCGTACAACTTCTCACCCGCCAGAGAAAGAAGACTTGTTTCAATATGTTGCGGCTTGCGGAGATTTGGGTGACTTTCCCCATTCTGATCGCATTCACTGCATATGCATAGAGAAACCAAAATACCCTTTCAATCCCCTTCGTTTCTTGTCTGATTTATCTAGTTGCATTCAGGGATGACAGCATTGGACCGACGAGGTCCTCGAAAGTTCTGATTACGTGGATATACTGAAGAGCGTTGGCATCTTCGTTGTATTCAACTATGCAGGGATCCTCACATCCAACAGGACCATGATGCTCTTACCATGTTGATTTCACGTTGGTGTTCCTCTACATGCACATTCGTTACTGCTTGGGGAGAATTCACCCCTACTCTGGAGGATGTCTATGCCATCTACCAATAAGTTTCTCTTCGCAAGTCCTCTAGAAATACCGAGTGTGTTACATATTTGACAGAAACCTTAAGGCGGGCTTCCATTTAAACCTCGCGATTTAAGGGGGATATACTCCTTCTAAACTTCGAGACCTCCAGACGACAGAAATTTAGGTCATATGTGAACCCCAACTTGTACTTGGGCTCACACACTACAAGAAAAAAGCTTATTTCCGGCGGAATTTTCCGTCGAAAATAAGCAAATTCAGTCGGAATTAACTTATTTTCGACAGAAATATTCGTCGAACATTTGGTCGAAAATATGCAGGTCAGAAATAAGTCTGTCGAAAATTCTCTCGGAAATAGTTATTTTCGAGGGAATATTTCCCACGAAAATTTGGTCGGAAATAAGTTATTTCCAACAGAAAATTCCGTCGGAAATAACCTTTTAAAAATTTAAAAAAAAAAAATTTGTTTTCTATTTTCCCTAGGTTTTCAAACCAATTCATGCCCTACAATATCCAACACAAACAAATATCCAAGATAAACAAATAACTCAACAGAATTAATTGTAAACTTTTTCAAAACATTTGCATTCTTCATAATGTATTTCAATAATTGCACCCCTTTTATCTTCTCAGGTCCACTAATTTCAACCTCTTTGAGATGCAACATTGAACAAGTCTGCGCCAGGTTGCAGTTCTCTTCTTCCTTCTTCCATATTTCCCTAGGAACAATCCGAAATGAGAATAAGTAAACACAAAATATATAAAATCATAATCACATAATATGTAATATATGTTAGAATTTGCATTTCTAAACTGACCATGTTTAAAACAAGGATTTCCAAGTTGGGTGCACTTTTAAGGAAGTGTAGCAAGAGATTCCACATAGAAGGACCAACAAAAAGTTCCAATTTTGTCAAACCATGAAACCTAGGTAGATTATCAACAGGACCAACATTTACGACCTTCATTAAGAGTGTCAAAAAGAAAAGGTTAATTACTTTAATAAAAATGATAAAGAAAGAGCTCCAAACTAAAAAATCAGATAAAAAAGGATCAATTCACTAACCTTCATAGTACTTTCAGAAATTGATAGATACTTAGCAGAAGAAAGTCCCCAAATGAGCTTAATTACGCGATCGTCAATGTCACCATAATCAATGTAACCATATTCAACACGCATATACCACCATGTACCACTGTTAATCTTTGCTTGGACATTCGACAAAAAATTTTCAAGTGTGTAGGAATATTATGGGGAATCATCTTCAAAGGAGATATGTTCCAACATAGGAACAACAATCAACCCCTTCAACTCCTCTGGTGTTTTATTTTCATCCCATACACTAAAATTTAACACCTTAGATCAAAACTGGAGCAACAATATTGAAATGGCTACAACATGTCATATTCCCCAATGATACCGATAATTCCTCAAGTCGAGGAAGACTCGAAAAGAACTTTGATGTTAACTCATTATCTGCATCTTCAAGCTTAATGTAAAACTTTTTGAGGTTAATAAAGCATTTCAAACTAGGCATCCGTAGATGAACATCCATGTCACTTTTAAGAACTTCAATTGATTCACAATGTAAAAGACACAACTCAATCTCACAAATATCATTATCATGAAAGAAAAGTTGAAGATCAAGCTCAATTACTTTGCAAGATATCACAGTTTGTACCCAATCATTAACACAAAACAAATGTGTTCCTCCAGATTTCTCAAATGAAATCTGATTTTTTCAATATTTGGTGAGATGTTACGAGAAGATGAAAAATGCCTACAGACATGTACAGAGATGTACACACAAACAAATAAAGTTGACTGCATTATATATGTAACAAATAAAGAATTTAGAACAAGCAACCTTATATAAGCTATCCACATACTAAGCAAGTTGCAAAATGGAAAGCAATTCCCAATAAAATGTCTACAGACATGTACAGAGACGTACACACAAACAAATGTACAGAGACTTGCACAAATCTTAACACTCTTTTTCATGGGAACAAAAACTAAACAAATTAAGTATTTTCTTTTTATTCATGTCCATTCAGCTAATTTAATTTCACCTCCACATCAATCAGACTCCCCTTCTATTTCATTTTTAGTCACCCTTTAACAAGATATATCATTTGAAACCTTTTATCCCGTTATCCTAAAGCTGATCACCAAAGGTTCATGTACAATTGCAAATTTTCCAGTGAAACAAAGAAATAGTATAAAAATAGTAAGTATAAGGCAAACAATATTATCTTCTAAGTTAACATTAGAAAAATAAGAACTGAATGAGGAAATATATTGCAAGATACTTCTCCATGAATACTATAACAAAGATGACATCCATATTGTAATACAAAGCAGGGCAGCAGCCAGCAGGCATACCAAAATCATAAATTTAATAAAATTCAAGTTTCAAGTCTCTGATGGATCACCTAGATATAGTACTATATTCACTTAAATTCAAAATCATCATTAGCCATAACTCCAAATTCAATCTTTTTAAGTATATAAATAAACTTGTCATGAGTATCAGCTAAAACTTTTTAGTAAGAACTCAAACAACAAATATAAACAAAAAACCTATCACTTTTCAAAAAATTGATATTATCTTGTAGACTTTTCGTCAATATCTCCCAAAAACCTAATTTTTAGGGGAAATTCAAAATAAAGAAAATTTGTACCTTCAATTGGACAATAATAAAAGAGGTTGAAGGAGAAGGAGAGTACCACTATGCCGCCACGGTACTATGCCACCGCCGCCACTAATTTTTTGAGCTAGGGTTAGAGGGAGCGGAGAAAGAGGAGAAACGAGATATGGGTGTTAGGGTTGCAATTTGAGAGAGGAATAGAGAGGGGCTGAGATGTTGCCATCGATCTGGAAAAGAAGGTCACGATCTGAGCAGCCACTGATATGAGGAGGAACGAGATCTGAGGTTGCTGTAATTTTTTTTCTTTTTTTGCTCTGCGCTGAGGTCGCGAACTGTTTAATTAAAAGGGTGGGTTCAATTTTCGACTGAAGTAATTGCAACGGAAGTTTCCATCGAGATTAAATTATTTTCAACGGAAATAATTTCGTGGGAAATAATTCAGTCCAAAATAACTTTTTTTTTGTTGTAGTGACATTTGTTTGCCCCTGCACGTGAGTCACGCTTTTGATAGGACGACCGTATAAAATATTTCAAGTGATCATTTTAGGAATCGTTCAATTAGCTAAGAGAAGTCAAAGGTAAGAGAGGAGAGCCTATCTAGGTATTCGAACCCTATGAAGCTTTGGTCTCTTTCTTCATTCTTTTCATTCTTCTTCTTTTTTTGGTGAATCTTGGGCATCTCCTAGCTTGGTTCCCACATATACTTGATCGGATACATATTCACATGGCCCTCCTTTAGACCTTATTAGATTATCTTGGGAGCCTTATTCTCTCTGTATTCTTTGCGTGTAGAGGATTTTGATAGGTTTAGTTACGAGGTTGATGATTTCTTGATCCTCTATGGGCCTTGACATGTCTCCCTTCCGTTCTAGGCTGGATATCTTTATTTCCAGTTATCATGTCGTTGCACTTTGTTCGAATGTCACTTTATGTCATCATGAGAATGAATTACTTTACATAGAGCTTTAGGAGATTCAAGATGTCATGGATAAATTGAAGATCAAGCTTCGGGAAATTGAGTCAGCTGCCTAAGACCTTAATAGGAACTGATAGCCTCAAATATGAAGGCTCGGGATACCGCCATTGTTGACTTGGAGGCTTTAGTTATGCCCCCTCTTCAGTTCAACATGTCACTGCCTTTAGATTATGAACTTTCGTAGTTTTTCCATTTCCTGTATCCAAAAATTCATTTGCATATATTTCATTCATCAAAATAAAATTTCTTTAGCCTTATTGATTACCTTTAATTTGAATTTTTCCTTAAGACCCAATGTTTAACATTGAATTCCAAGTTGTTCAAATTAATACTTCAAGACAACAATAGCCAATAGGCATATTAAAAGAGCAAATATGAATTTTATTGAAGAAAAACATGTTTTTTTTTTCAATTATCTCGCAAACCAACACTTAAATTCATACTTTTTTAACAAATCAAAAAAATATTCAAGTATGAGTGAAAGTTTAACATTTTATTGATAATCATGCACCATGAGTAATAGTGTTGCACGTTTCTTTTCCTTTGTGATTTGGCAGTGGCTTGTCATACATGTTGCTTTTTTTCACAGTTTAATTTCTCCGGCCGCTAGCTTCCCATGGTATATCCTCCGCAGAATGTAACAGTCTATATTGGAATGTCCTGTGAATTGGTGGTACGTATACACAGAAGTCTGGTCTTCTTTTCATCTCTTCCGTCATAACAAACCGAGGCCTTGGAGGTTTCACCACTCCGATCCGTGCTCAACCCATTGTTCATACAGACCCCTGAATGCCTTCTCACTGCATGTAATAGTCTCCAGAATTGTCTTTACTGCATATTTATCCCCAAAATTTCATCTGTTCCGATCAAAATTTCTCTCGTTCTTCTCCATTTTGTCCCCTTATGGTTTTAACTGAAGATTTGCCAAGGCCACGGTTGCGGTCCTCTTACCCTTCCATGTAACCGTCACTTGGCAGGTGGGCAATGTCATGATTCCTCCCAAGTCTTGTGCAAAACATGAGAGAGTCGCAAATGAATCACATGCCTTTGTAACGAGATGGGACTTGAATGCATCAAAAGCACTGTTTTTATATATGATCACCAAATTCTTTTCTTCAATTGGCTTTACACATTTCTGTGCTTGGACCCTAAATATGTCCACATAAACTGATAACTCCTCATTCGGCTTTTGCTTGAATCGTATGAGCTCTAAAATAGTTACCTGTTTCTGCACATAGAAAAATTTCTTTAAAATTTATAATTTTAGATCATCCCAATCATGGACTGATCCCTTCTCTAAATTGTAGTACGTACAAACTGAAGGCACTATCCATCAAAGTCTTGTTGAATTATCTAATCAACAAGTTGTGATTGTTTACTTCATCATAACCCAACCATGGAAACATTGACTCCACAAACCTGACAATATGTATCCTGACATTTCATTTCTCCCTGTTGTATTTTGGAAATTGCGGGGGATGCTCAATATATCCTTCTGGGTAAGGTTGTTTCCGAATATGTATCGGGTAGGGTGGAGTAAAGTCTAACTTCGAAGGTCGAGATGTTTGCTTACGAAGTTGATTGATCACATCAATCATATCATCCTTCGTCACGTACTAGCTTGTGGTATAGACTCTTTGTTCTATTGTGATGTATTTTTGCATTAGCGGTGTGTATGCTAAAGAGATCGGCTGATGCACACTTGCATCGTG
Organism: Panax japonicus; assembly: GCA_020205505.1. NCBI lineage: Eukaryota > Viridiplantae > Streptophyta > Magnoliopsida > Apiales > Araliaceae > Panax > Panax japonicus. The sequence goes on along the minus strand of CM035105.1, from coordinate 58,707,039 downwards.
CAAAGCTTGCATTGGTTGTACTTGTTGGCTCGTTCGTTGGGCATGGCTCGGGATGGTTAGTATATGTACTTGTGAAAATGCGGGAAGAGTAGTCGAGATGATGTTTGTCTGAGGATGGCTTGCTTCCAATCAGGGTTGTGGTCTGTCACCACTATTCTGGGGTTCCAAGTTGATGAGAGGAATCGACTGATTCTTTGTTAATTGAGGTGCAGTCTGATTCTATTTATTATTATTGTTGTCGTTGTTGTCCTTCACTCTTGCGAACTGCCTGGAAACATGGCCTTAAAAGTGGGGATTTACATCAACTGGTGGCAAAATTTCCCCATTTCTTCTTGCTTCATCTGCATCTCCAGCATTATAGCCATCATCATTCATTGTCCTTCTCGTGCTTCCTTCAATGTCTTGAGCATCTCCAGTTGCACAACATTTTTTCTGCTCTTCACCTGCTTCCTCGCCTTGCCTTCCCGTGCATATCCTGACATTCACTTGTTGATTAGCCATGTATGGTGATGCTGAACTTCCTTCTGAAGCATCTTCAAGGATGGGTTGATCGAGATCCATATTTTGCGCACTGGAAAGCTTGATTTGCTTGCCTTGGAACTGGATTCGGTGAAGTAATGTTCATTGTCGGTGAAACTCTTCCTATAGTTCTCCTACTTCGAGTTGTGGACATACCATTCACGAATTCTACACCTCCCTAGCAGAGTCGCCAAAGAAATTGGGCAAGGAAATCGTACTTTACTAGGATTAGAGTTTCGTGCTGGCCGAGGAAGATAGAAATCTACGAAGAGTACGAAATTGATTGATTGATTGAAGAGTGGAGAATAACATGTGAACGATTACTCCAACGACACGTGGCAGAACTCTTAGAATCCGAGAACCTTGTTATGGTATAGCAAGGATTCAGAGAGCATTCTTGAGTGCTACAGGTTGAGAGAGAATCTCCAAGTCTTCAGTTTATCCAAAAGTTCAAAAGTCCAAAAGTCCAAAAGTCCAAAAGTCCAAATTAAGAAAGGTCAAAAGTCTTTTCCTAATAGAATTGAAGGGGTATTTATAGGATTTTCTGGAAAGTGGTCATGTGTCATGCACATAACCTTAAGAAAATTCCATAAATACTCTTAGTAACCAGAATAATGCCCAGATCGTCCTGTCCTTCTAGCCACCAATCTAATCACTTAATCAATTCCCAAAATGAGTCTTCTGCCTTGGGACACGTGGAGGTTTTTCTCGGGTCGTGCTCATAATTTATTTCTGCCTTTCCGTTTGTCATTTAATTCTTTTAAGTCACATGTGAATTCTAAATTACACTTGGGCCCACAATATTAAAACAAACTTTCCTAACTTATTATTAGAATAATATGTAATCTTATCAAAACAGATTTTATCAAGTGAAGATTAATATTAGTTATATTATATATATGCCTTGATTCTAGGAAATAAATGTAAGGAAAAATGTTAGAAACCTAACATTTGTTTCCTATATACTCCATCACTCTTTAATGTTCACAATTCTTTGTACCAAGTTATATCTTCAACTCTTAAAACTTCAATAAATCATTCAACTTCTAAAAAATTTATAAAATTTAAAGCAGTCAAAGTTCAAATTCGTAAAAATATAATAATAATATAAAGCAACTTGTCATCATTAAAAGTAAAAATATATAAACCAAAACTACTTTCTTGCTTAGCAAAAAAGTTCCATTTAAGATAAGGACGACGTGCTATGATCGATACTTTCTAGGTTGTCCAACCATGATTTATTGTCTGGATTTTTTCATGAAACTAGCTCCATGTGAAAGTCATTTCACTCATAATTAAAGAAAACAAAAATGGTGGTACTTTTTCTATCATCAACATCTCTTCCCCAATCCCTATATAATATCCCAATGGCAGACAAGCTTGAAAACATTATTGGTGATCAACATACATACTGTTATTGGTGAAATGTAATCCGAATATTGATTCATAGGTAATTGTAAAATTATTCAAAGGGTAATTGATCTCGTTTCTGAAACAAAGGGTCGGTATTGGGGAGATAGTTTTGTATTTTCAGGTAAATTAGGGTTACTTATATTATATTATGTAAGGAAGGGATCTTGCAAAGTATTATGTATGAATTTTCTAATAAATAGTGAAATTATCAACAGCCAACCACCATGAACTATCCCAAACGTTTCGGGTGAATCACGTAAATTTGTGTCTTGTGTGATTGCTTTTGGTTAGTTATTTCTTTGCTATTGTTTTCGCCGGGTTGTTATTCTCTAACACATACACATTTTCATCTAGAAAACTTCAAGATAACCTATTTTGTGACTCTTCCATTCATTTTGCACTGGTAAGGAAAGTACAAGTCTAATTAATGGTCCCCAAATGTCCCATACACTTGCTACATAAGGGAATAATCAGTCTTGGAATGATAGTGCAGCATTAATAAGAGCACAAAAAAGGTGATTTATGTAGTTTGCATGGCATTATATCTCCCTCAAACCTTGTAACCTGGTGGCAAGTTCATGCAGAACTTTTATTTTAAATCACGGTGTTAAAAGATCGATGCAATGACTAGTTGGAAATAGAGACAAACGAAGAGGAGTATTCGGCTACAACCAATTTTATTAGTAGGCGCATATTACTAAAATGCAAAACTCTACGCTATGTTTGTGTCATGTTTTTATCCTTGAAGTTGACTAATTAGAGAATCCCTCCCTCAAAGTACTGTTACAAGTGCAAAGCTATATCATTTAAGGTATAATTAGTAGTGCAAAACGGACCCAAAATGTATAGTTTTGCACTATTAATTGTATTACGAGATCGCAGTCAGGTAATAAATTCATGGTGCAAGTTTTGCATTTTAGTATTTTGTTTCATATAGAAATTTATGCTGCATGCATGATTTTTATTTTATTTATTTTTTCAGATGAAGCAGCCGATAGTCGGCAGGAGGATGTAAGCTGTGGGGAAGTAGAAACAGTTGAAAGCCAAGATTCTACCGGTGACTGTTCAGGAGATCAAGCGCTGAAAGAGATGCTGTTAAGCAAGTACAGTGGCTATATTAGCTGTTTGAGAAATGGATTTTTGAACCAAAAAAAGAGAGGCAAGTTACCAAAGGATGCAAGGGCTTTCTTGCTGGATTGGTGGAACACCAACTACAGATGGCCATATCCCACGGTAATTTAGTTTAATTACATTTACCTGGATTATTTTTACATGAAAATTTGGACATAATGTATTTGAACTTATTCACTTATTTATATTTTCCGATTGTGGCCCACGTGCAGCTCGCATGTTAATTTAACGACGAGGGGTAATAATGTCAAATCACACGTCTGTTGATTACAAATGCAACTTACCTTGGATAAAGAAGGCCATAGTTTGGATCAAATTTTGCCTCAAATTTAAGAATAGCTGTATAGAGTATTGTTAACGCCAAGTTTCGCCGGCGCGTCCAATCACAGAATCCACGCGCTAGAACCTGCACAGTAACAGATCACACAGAAGCTTGACGGCTTGTGCCGCCGGGGGATAGCTCCGGTGTGAGAATGAGTACAGGCCGTTACAAGGGTAAACAATGGAGGCAAAGTGTTTAGTGCTCAAAAGTAGGTATTACCTCATAATGTTAACCTAGGCATTGTATTTATAGAGCTCACCACCTTAGAATCCTTCTCCCAGTCGGATTAGGACTCCTAGTGTATGGTAGTTACCATAACTTGGGTCCAACACAATCTCCTTAAAAGGTGCAAGTAGAATCCAATCCCACCACTACCTTTGGAGTTACCGTATATGAATAGGCCCCCGGACTCTGCACGCAGGAGAGCCCACTGTGCAGGCCCAAACGGTCCTATTATCTGGTCTGGGCTTCGGCCCAAAGGACTCGAAGGCCCGACCCCTCATCATCACAAGAATGGGTTCGGCCCCGACCCCGAAGGACACATATGCCGACCCGAACACCTATAACACCTTCATGGGCTTCATCCCATCGGTCTATCAAACCCTTCTGCCAGAAAGCCTTCGGCCCAGATGGAGGTCGGTAAAACGCTCCCGAACATTGCCCCCCAGTCTCTGGTTATAATGTATTTATGACTAGAGACTTGAAAGGTCACGACAACTAATGATGAGTCATCTTGGGAAGTCCAACGGTCTGTTATAGATATTTTAAACGTTGCACGCCTTTTAACGCCTGGACCCACCTCAACATTTATTAGCCGCCCTAGGGCTCCGTGCCGTACAACCTATAAAAACCCCTCACCCCCTTCATTATCACCTTTACTGACTCCTCCTCCTCAAATCCTCTCATTTGAAATTTTCCGGCAAGGCGATTTCCGGCGAGATACTATTCTGTCGTATTCACCATTTTCCTCATCTCTTTGTTCGTTTGAGTGCTATTTTTGCCTATTTCTTCCTCTAAACCTCTTGTTTCCGTCACTTCGCACAAAAAATGGCCGATTCCAGCATCATCCCCATTTCTGAGCCTACCAACGTCACCGCCGGCGACCTCCTGGAGGTCATTATGCTGGAGGCCTCCTCTGACTCCGCTCCTCTGAACCTTCCTAGTTCAGGGGATGCTGAATTCAAGATTCGAGATGCCTACCGTTCCTCTGAAGAGTTTTCCCACCTCCATACCCGTTCCACCCTCACCCCATCCCAAATTTCTGACATCCGAACTCTCTTCAAGATTCCTGAAGAGTATCAACTCAGGATCCCTCGGCCGGGAGAGAAGATGTTCTGGAGGCCCGAGGGTGAATGGGTGGCCGTTCCCCTATACGTCTTGAGGTACGGGGTTCGATTCCCGCTGCATGACTTCATCTCCTCCTTCCTTAACTTTGTGGGGATCGGGTTCGCACAACTCGTGCCGAACTCGTATATCCAGTTGATATCTTTCATCGCCGTCTGTCAAGAGGTGGGTCTCACTCCCGGGCTCGACCTCTTCTTTGCACTCTTCACCCTCGGCGGGTCAAAAGAGCCCGGGCTTCGCCAACTCACCAAACGCCCCAACCGAACGGTCCCCATCAAAACCCCTTCAAGCAACAAGGGATGGCATGAACAATGGTTCTACGCCAAGGGATCTGACCTCCAACTCCTTCCCTCCTGGGCCCATCCTGCCGACCAGGCGGCCAAAATCTCCAAGTTCCCATCGGGTCGGGCCGAGGCCTTCAAGACGTTCTACACCCGATGGAAGAAAACCGAGTGGAACGTGGGGATTCTAATGGACGAATCCTGGCTGTACAAACATGGTTGTGAGTACCTTCTGTCTTTCTATATTCTATTTATTTTCCTGTCAAGCACTACATGTCCTAACTCTTTCTTTTCCGTGCAGTGACTATTTTCAGGCCCGAAGGCGTCGCCAACTCCTTTGTGCCAGCTACCATTACTTCGGGGTTCATCCGACCCCCCGTGACCGACGAGGCTGTTGAGGAGGATACAGTCCCGATCAACGAGCTGTCACTGGGGTCCACGTCGGGGCCCGAACCCCCGAAGGCAAATAAAGGGGCGCTGAAGATGAGCCGCGCGGAGAAGGCGGCTTTAATGAAGAAATCCAAGAAGCCCTCCAAACCGGCCATCAAGGCGCCTGCAAAAGTTCCTCCACCTCCTGTGCCGAGGCCGTCTCTACCACCCCCTCCTCCGACCGAGGTCATCGAGGATTCGGGGGAAGCTGAGGATATTCCTGCCGAACCTCGTCCAAAGAGGCCTTGAGTGTCGGAAGATCTCGATCGGGCAGCTGATCAGATGGTGGCGTCAGGCCCGACACAAGCTGCCACTCCTCCCTCCGGGCCCAGCTCCTCCCAGGGCTCGCCGATAACCTGCTGGCCTAAGAGCCCATCGGAAGTATTCCATTTCTCCCTCTTCGAGCACTTCAAGCTTCCCGGTGACGACGAGCGGTTTAAAGGGTATTCCTCGGAGCAGTTCTTAGTGGCCTTCATTCGAGCTCAGACTCAGGTATTTCTTTTGTTTGGTGTTATAATCACTGCTAGTAATTATAACGCTTATCTCTTGAATTGATGTACATGCTTGTTGTAGGCCAACGCCATCTTAGCCCGAGCCATTCCCTCCCTTGGCAGATCAACAAAGCAAGAGATTCATCTGGGGACGGAGATTGAGCTGCTTGAGGCTGACGTGTCGGGGCTGCAGGATGAGCTAAAGAAAGAGCAGGAGGCCCTAGTTGAAACACAAATTCGGGCGGTCCTGGCCGAGGAGAGGGTCAAGGAGTTGGAGCAGGAGAAGGGCTCGCTTCTGGCCGAAAAGGATCAGATGCTTCAGAAGATCAAGGATCGGGAGAATGCTATCGACCAGATAACCGACAAATATTCTGAGATGAACAGCAAGATGATGTTCTTGATTAAGGAGAACAACACCTTGACTGCCACTGTCGATACATTTTCTGAGAAAGTCGCCGAGGCCCGGCAGCAAGCAGTTGCCGAATATGAAGAATCTGATGCTCTGAACGATAAGGTCCTAGCCCAATTTGGGGAAGGATATAAAACTTATCGGGAGAAGGCTAAGACAAAGCTGACTGCTGCCGGGCTCGATGCCTCCATCCTTGACTCTTCTGATGATGAGTCCGAAGCCGAAGACGATCCTCCTTCAGAATAGTTTTTTTTTTTTTTGTACTGTTGCCCGACTCGTAAGTGATCGGGTTGTAAAAAATTTTATAAGTATAAATGAAACTTACTTTTTTGGCCCATGAATGTTTGTTATCAGTTTTACTTAAAACTAATCTCGATCAGTTATGTTCATCCGAACCTTTCAATCAGATTGCCCTTAGAGTTTATCTGATATTGAAGGGTCCGACAGTTATACTCGGGACTTATCTCGATCAGTGGCATCTTTTTGAACCTCTTGATCGGATAGTAGCCGAGATCTGTTCTTTGAGAATGTATTGAACTCTCGGTCAGTTATGTTCGGGATTTATATCGATCAGTGGTGTCTTCCCGAACCTCTTGATCAGATATTGCCCGAAAACATGTCCGTTCGAGTAGTAATGAAACATATGAATATAGATGAAGTTAAGCATTGCCAAGAATAAGAACTTTCATTTATATTATTTAAATTGAATCTGTTGCATAGACAAAAGTAAGAATAACACAACTATTACTGGTAAAATTTTCTAAGTCTTCCAGCATGCCATGTATTCGTTACCTCCGAACCGTTCATTGCTCGAAGCCGGTATGTTCCGGGCTTCGGCACCCCTATCACTTCATAAGGACCCTCCCAGTTAGGCATTAACTTGCCAGTGTTCTAGGGGGTTGAAGCCTCCGACTCCCGGAGGACTAGATCTCCTACTGCAAACCTCCTAGACTTCACCTTCTGATTATAGTGTCTGGCTGTCCGCTGCTGATAGATTGCCAACCTCATCACAGCCAAATCCCGAACTTCATCCAGTAAATCCAGATTTGTTCTCAAGCCATCGTCATTGTACAATTCTTTATACTGGCTGACCCGAAGGGTGGGTGATCCGATCTCAACAGGAATTAGAGCATCGGTCCCATATGCCAGTCTGAATGGAGAGTCTCCCGTTGTAGTTCGTGGGGTAGTTCGGTACGACCATAAAACAGATAATAGCTCTTCGGGCCACCGACCCTTTAATTCATCCAGCCTTCATTTTATCCCGTTGAGTAGGGTTCGATTGGTTACTTCCACCTGACCGTTTGATTGAGGATGGGCAACCGAAGTCTTTCGGTGTTGGATCCCTAGATCTTTCAGAAAGCCCTCAAATTTTGATCCGACAAACTGTCTGCCATTGTTTGAGACTATTGCCATCGGGATGCCGAACCGGTAGACTATTCCTTCCTTGGTAAACTTTAAACACTCCTGCTCGGTTATCCTTTGCAATGGTTTGGCCTCGACCCACTTGGTCATATAATCGATGGCCACGATCACAAAACTGACTTGTCCCTTAGCTTTTGGTAGAGGACCTAGGATGTCGATCCCCCACACAGCAAAGGGAATTGGGGATAGAACCGAGTATAACTCTTCTGGAGGTTGATGTGGAATGTTGCTGTTCATCTGACATTTGGGGCACCTTCTGACGAATTCCTTAGCCTCTGTGTAGATAGTCGGCCAGTAATACCCCTGCCTCAGAATTTTATGTGCCAGTGACTTTGCTCCCATGTGATCCCCACAGATCCCTTCGTGAACCTCTCGAAGTGTGTAATCTGCTTCTGAAGGAGTCAAGCATTTGAGCAGTGGAGAGCTAAAGGCTCTTCGGTAGAGATCTCCATCAATGAGGACGAAGTTCGAGCTTCGATGCTTGACTTGCCTGGCTAGAATTCGGTCCGAGGGTAGGGTCCCGTCAGCCAAATATGAAATATAAGGAGTGAGCCAGCAATCGTGTCGATCCAAAGTTAGGATTTCTGTCTTTGGGACACTGGGTTTTTCCAGAACCTCTAAGTATACCGATCCGTCGAAGGAGCTTGCTTCAGTAGTTGCCAATCGTGCCAAGGCATCTGCTATGGTGTTTTCTGATCGATCCACCCCTAAGCAGCTGTGCGATGCGAAGTATGTGAGCTTATCTCTTAATTCGGCCAGATATTTGGTCATCCTTGCCCCCCGAGCTTCATATTCACCCGATAACTGCTTGACCACCAGCTGTGAGTCACTGTAAATGATTAACCTTTGCACCTCGAGGCTTCGGGCCAATCGTATCCCTGCTAAAATGGCCTCGTACTCTGCTTCGTTGTTCGTGGCCTTGAATCCGAATCGAATGGCTTGTTGGACCTTGAACCCTTCTGGACTCGTCAAAATGACCCCTGCTCCACTGACGTCTGAAGTTGATGATCCATCCACGTATAATGTCCACGAGGTCTACCCCGGTTGTGCTTCGGCCACTATGTTCATTTCCGGCTCTCTGAAAGAGCACTCTACTACGAAATCTGCCAACGCCTGTCCTTTGATTGCCGTTCGGGGATGGTACTCTATAGCAAATTGTGTCAATTCAATCGCCCATGCGGCCAGCCGACCTGACACCTCGGGTTTATGCAGAATTTTTTTCAAAGGCTGATCCGTGTAGACCACCACCACTCGACCCTGGAAATAGTGCCTAAGTTTCCTGCTAGCAATTATGAGGGTGTAGGCGAACTTTTCCAGGTTCGGGTACCTCATCTCTGCGTCTCTGAGAACATGACTGACGTAGTAAACCGGAAACTGTTTGCCTCCCTTGTCCCTCACCAGTGCCGCCCCTACTGCCATCGGGCTGGCAGCTAGGTATAAGTATAAGGGTTCAGAGGCAACCGGTTTCATCAGCAATGGTGCCGAACCCAAATACCTTTTGATCTCTTGGAATGCGTCTTCGCATTCTGAAGTCCACTGGAAGCTTTTGTCATTTTTCGGACCCTTGAGAGTGTCGAAAAAGGGTAGACACCGTTCTGCTGACTTTGACATGAATCTCCGAAGGGCTGCGATTTGGCCCGTTAGCCTCTGGACATCCTTGTATGTCTTCGGGGATTTCATATCTAAGATAGCCGAAATTTTTTCAGGATTGGCCTCGATTCCCCTTTTACTGACCAGATATCCCAGGAATTTTCCTGAACCCAATCCGAAGGTACACTTGGTCGGGTTTAGCCTTAGATTGTGCTGCCTTACCGTCTCGAAGCAATCTGCCAAATCCTCCAGATGATCTCGGGCTGCCATGCTCTTGACGATCATGTCATCTACGTACACTTCCATACTTCTTCCCAGCTGTTTTCTGAATACGAAGTTCATCATACGTTGGTAGGTTGCCCCTGCGTTCAGTAGTCCGAAGGTCATTTTCCGATACGCGTATATTGCCCGATGAGTGATGAAGCTAGTCTTCGGGATATCCTCCTTATGCATCGAGATTTGGTGATATCCCGAGAAAGCGTCCATGAAACTTATCATCTCATACCCTGAAGTGGCATCAATCAGCTGGTCTATGTTGGGCAGGGGATAGAAGTCTTTAGGGCATGCCTTGTTCAGGTCAGTGTAGTCGATACACATCCTCCATTTCCCATTTTGCTTCTGAACCAATACCACATTCGCCAGCCATTCAGGATAGTCGATCTCGAAGATAAACCCGGCCTCTAGCAATTTGGCAACCTCGTCGTCTATGATGCTCTGTCTTTCCGGGGCAAAGATCCTTCTTTTCTGTATCACGGGCTTCTTTTTAGGATCGGTATGAAGCCTATACAGTGCTACTGATCTGCTTACCCCGGGCATGTCACTGGGTTCCCAAGCAAAGATGTCGGCGTATACCCTGAGTAATTCCACCAGACCTGTTCGCAGCTGTTCGGTTAACCCGACCCCAATTTTGATCAGTTTGGCTGGATTCCCCGGTATTAACTTTACATCCTCCGTTTCTTCGGCTGGTAGAGCCATGGGTTCTGTACTTCCCTCTGTGAATGGCTCTAACTCAATGGTCATCGCCTGTTTATGTTTACTGACCCCGATTCCTGAAGATATTAAAGTGTTCCGATAACACCTTCGGGCGATATCAAGATCTCCTTTTGCCTCCCCTATCCCGTTCGGTGTTGGAAACTTTAGTTTGAAGTGGGGTATCGATGTTACTGCCTGTAATGCTGCTAGAGTAGGCCTCCCCAGGATGGCGTTGTAAGCCGAATCCACTTGTATCACAAAGAATTTTACCATGATTTCTGTCTGTTGTGGGGCCGTGCCAAACCGGACTGGCAGTTCTATCGTGCCCGACACGTGAACCGGGTCCCCACTGAAGCCGTATAGGGGACCTTCGCCCCCCAATTCCATCTTCTTTCCTCCCAAATCCATCCTCTGGTAGGCATGCGTATAGAGTATGTCGACTGAGGATCCGTTATCTATCATCATTCGCTTCATGTCAACCGGCCCGACCTGAGCTGTTATGACCAGAGCCCCGTCATGCGGCTCAATGTGATCGGTCGGGTAATCCTCGTCTAAAAAGGAGATAGTCGTGCCTGAGTACGACCCGTCCTTCCGGGGCGAGGAGCCGGCTAATGATAGTACTGCCTCGAGATGTCCATTCCTTTTTCGACCGGTTACACGCCCTACCGACCCGCCCGATATCACATCGATAACTCCTCGGGGCTGGGCATTCGGTTGCGGCTGTGCTTCCCGGGGGGGTTCTCTGACGTTCTCTTGGGGAGCCTCCGATCCCTCTCTGCCGACTACATATCGCACCAGCTGTCCATTCTGCACGTTCTTTTCTATCAGATCTTTCAGGTTGACGCATTCGTCCGTTGTGTGCCCTCGACTCTGGTGATACGCACAGTACTTATCCCGACCTCTTTTTCCCGGTCTGGTGACCGTTTGGCATGGTTCGAAAAAGGGTTTGTTCCGTATCTCCTCCAGTATCTTGGCCCGATCTGTGGTGAGTGCGGTGTACACTTTGTTGACATTTTTGTTTGGGAAGGGCGGCCTTCCACTACCCGACCCTCCTCCACTATAATTTTTCTTACTATAGTTGTCCGACCTGCCTTGGGTATCGGGCTTCTGATAATTCTGTTTGTCCCGATCTTTGGATTTGTCGTATGATTGGGACTGTGGTTTGAAGTTCCCCATCGCTTCCTCAACTGCTATATGACCCTCGGCCCTGTGGAATGCCTCTGTTAAGTCCGTCGGAGGGTTGATCACTAGGTCCTTCATCAGCTTTTTGGATTTCCCGATGTCTAGCCCGGTTGTGAAAAATCCCAAGGCCTGTGGGGAGTTCAATTCTGCCACCGACCCCACAGCCTCTCGGAACCTTTTAACGTACTGCCCCAGACTCTCATCGGGTCTCTGTCTGACCTGCATGAGGGATGCTGTGATCTTTCCCCGTCTCTTGTTACTCCCGAACCGAGCGTGAAACTTTTCTCGAAGGTCCCTCCAAGATTCTATTGACCCTGATGCCAAGGTTCCCATCCATTCTCGGGCACTCTTCTTCAGGGTGGTTGCGAACATGTGACACTTGGCCGCGTCAGAATGGCCGTAGTATGTCATTAACCTATCATACCCATCGGAGTGGTCATAAGGGTCTCCCAGCCCGTCGTAAGTCTCCATTGGGGGCATCTTTCTTTTGGGGTCGGCGATCTCCCGATTAATCTCCTTAGAAAAGGGGGACCCTATACAGGTCGAAGGTTCCCCCGTCGAACCTTTTGCCAATAGAAGTTTTTCCAGCTCAGCCACTCTTCGGGCGAGGGGGTCGGACTCTCCTTCATGAGGGGACGATCGGGGTCTGTCCCTCTCACGTTCGGGTGTCTCGTCTCCCTTCTTTCCCGAATGGCCATGGTGTTCTGATCGGCGTCCTGCCGAGCGGCTCCTCCTCCGGCTACGGCCGTCCCTTGAACGGCTCCGGTATCTGCTCCTCTCTCTGCCAGCCTCTCGTCTTCGGGGAGATCGGGACCGGCTGTGGGGCCTACGCCTCTTGGAGGATGCCTCCTGTTCCCCGGCCACGTTGGCCATTTGTAGTTCGAGTTCCTCCTGTTGGAGACGTAGAGCCGTCATGACATCTTTGTTTTGTTGCATCTTTTTCTGCAGGAGAAATTCTCTTTGATCTCGACTACCTAGTGTACGACTCTTTTCATGCACCTCCAACGCCTGTGGGTTAGCTTCGCCCATCCGACTAGCCTGGTTGGGGGTACGTTGGCTTTCATGAAAGAGCCGCCTCCGAGGGGAGCCAGCCGACTCCCTCTGATCGTCCTGGATTCTGGAACCCAGTCTGTCCTTCACCGACCCTCTCACCTGAGTGGTCTGGTGCGACTTGGCCTTTTCCCGGTCGGAAACTGCATATTCCACACTCGCCATTGTTTCTCGCCGGAAAAGAATCTGATTGTGATTGTTTAAGCACTATGCCCTCCTTCTAGCGCCAATGTTAACGCCAAGTTTCGTCGGCGCGTCCAATCACAGAATCCACGCGCTAGAACCTGCACAGTAACAGATCACACAGAAGCTTGACGGCTTGTGCCGCCGGGGGATAGCTCCGGTGTGAGAATGAGTACAGGCCGTTACAAGGGTAAACAATGGAGGCAAAGTGTTTAGTGCTCAAAAATAGGTATTACCTCATAATGTTAACCTAGGCCTTGTATTTATAGAGCTCACCACCTTAGAATCCTTCTCCTAGTCGGATTAGGACTCCTAGTGTATGGTAGTTACCATAACTTGGGTCCAACACAATCTCCTTAAAAGGTGCAAGTAGAATCCAATCCCACCACTACCTTTGGAGTTACCGTATATGAATAGGCCCCCGGACTCTGCACGCAGGAGAGCCCACTGTGCAGGCCCAAACGGTCCTATTATCTTGTCTGGGCTTCGGCCCAAAGGACTCGAAGGCCCGACCCCTCATCATCACAAGAATGGGTTCGGCCCCGACCCCGAAGGACACATATGCCGACCCGAACACCTATAACACCTTCATGGGCTTCATCCCATCGGTCTATCAAACCCTTCTGCCAGAAAGCCTTCGGCCCAGATGGAGGTCGGTAAAACGCTCCCGAACAAGTATGCTCATATCTTTAAAACTATAGGGACCATGGAGAAACTGATAGTAAAAACTGAGTCCAATTAGCAACCAATAAGTCTGGGGGGACATTATTTTAGTGATATTCTAGTGATTTTTTTGGGGTTTTTTTTATAGTACCTCCCAAAAAATATATAGTATTTATTTCAATTGATTTTTTTATATAAAAAACAGTGGTTTATGTGTAATTTGGATACAAACAAAAAACATGGTCTGTACAGACTGTTTTAAGTGTAATTTGGATACATACAAGAAACATGGTCTGTACATACCCTGTTTCTTGTATGTATCCAAATTACACCTAAAACACTGTTTTTTATAAAATTTGTAATTAATTGTAATAAATACTATATATTTTTTGGGTGGTACTACAAAAAAAACCCAAAAAAAATCACTAGAATGTCACTAGAAAAATGTACCCCTAGAAGGACTCGTTAGCAACACATCTATTTTGAGTGAGTATTAGCATCTGCTACAACCATCGTAAACTAACTAAAACGTACTACTAATTATATATAGGACTAATGCTGTAAAGCTGTATTACAGTCAAAGTTGGCACATCCCACTATCACTAGACACTATAGCTATGTTTGTTTGCAATGATTATAATCTTGCGATTATAATTCTTGGGATTATTATAATCTCAAAACTATTAATCCTAGGATTATAATTATAATGTCAAGAATATTAAGTCATTTTATAATCCCGAGACTAATAATCCCATCTAAATTTAAAAACAAATAAGATACTTGGGATTAATAATCTTATCCCAAATATAATTCTTGCAAACAAACACATCTATAAATATTAAATATTGACGTATTCGGATACATATATAAGATAGGAGGTAGCCATTCACATTCGACTTAAAATTAGTGGTCGTGTATAAATTATTTTTCTAAATTAACTAACTGATGATCGATAATGCAGGAGGAGGAGAAAGTGAAGCTGGCGGAGATTAGTGGATTGGAGCACAAGCAGATAAACAACTGGTTTATAAACCAGAGGAAGCGACATTGGACACCATCAGAAGATATGAGTAATGGCAGCAGAATCACTGACCCTACATGCTTTGATAATACAACTGGAGGAACTGGAAGTACAGACTTTTACAGTACTGGAAATTGATGAAATGTTTTAATCTTCATGCCATTCGCTACAATCTTTTCTTTTTGTGAGAATCAGTGTGCTTGGTTTTTGTGTGTGCTGAAATTCTTGCACTATGAAACATAATTATGGTTGCATGTAAATTGGTGCAAAGACCAACTAGTGCCTGCTTTTCTATAAGGTTTGAGGTTTTGGCTCGTGTATAATTTATAAATAAATAAATAAATATCAGTTGACTCTAATTTGATCTGTGGATTTTGAGTTCATATGTTTGGTTGTGCTTCAAAATTGAAATATTTGCTCCCTTACAAAATCTCTATTGTGTATATATGAGACTTATGTCACAGGTTTAGTAGCACATGCACTTCTTGATTACCTAGCCTAACTAATTTAACCTTGAATTACCTTAATTTCAAAAGATTTTTACTTGATATCCCAAATGGGGTTTGCGCAGGCACTAGTTGAATCTTGATAGATGCGGCAAAAGAGAAGCTTCTGCATCTGCCATTACCTCAACCTGTTCTCCCTCAGCTCTGCATCTCATTTTGGATGGCAATCAAGTAATTCTATTGGGAAGTGCAGAACAATGAAATGGATTTTCCCTATATATAGCAGGATTGGTAGGTGTTGAAATGAGGGTGATTTTATTCTCACTCCGTTATGATTTGTGAGGATGCTGGTGTGTTGGTGTGATGCTAGAACTAATAATGAAAAAAATAGTGACAAATTAAGAAAATTATATCATTTAATAATCTTAAAATAATTTATATATATATATATATACAGAAAGGATCAAGAGTAGAATTCTTAAGTAGTAGAATGCCTTAAATAATAGAATTTTATCAAAACGACGTAGTTTTGATAAGACGCGGTGGCATGGTATTTACAAAAATGCCACCGCGTCTTATCAAAACTACGTCGTTTTGATAAAATTCTACTATTTAAGAGAGTTCTACTACTTAAGATGTCTACTCTTGATCCTTTCTGTATATATATATATATATATAGACAGGATCAAGGGTAGACCTCTTAAGTAGTAGAACTCTCTTAAATAATAGAACTTTATCAAAACGACGTAGTTTTGATAAGACGCGGTGGCATTTTTGTAAATATCATGCCACCGCGTATTTACAAAAATGTCACCGCGTCTTATCAAAACTACGTCGTTTTGATAAAATTCTATTATTTAAGGCATTCTACTACTTAAAAATTCTACTCTTGATCCTTTCTGTATATATATATATATATATATATATATATATATATATATAATTTTGAAACGGATGGACTAACACATTACCGTAAATACACATACACAACCCATTTTTTACTTGAATTCCGTTGAAGTAATTAACTCGGTCAAATTCATTAGTATGAATTTATGATATATATTTATGTTTTATAATTTAAAAGGCACCAGGAGAAGTTTTTGTTGCTTTCATGGGTCTTACTACTAACATGCGTTCAAGTACAGTAATGAAAACAAGAAGAGAAGGGGTTCCATATGTAATAATTAATGACTAACTTAGGGGAGTTGCTATTGTTTATCCTTAAAAAAAACAAAAGGACTTGAACATAATTTTGTAAATTTCAGGGTCCATCTTTCTTTTTTTAAGGGGAAAAAAAGAAAAAATATAGAAGTTGGCCCATAATTTTGAACCTAAAAGTTTGAAACAACTTTACTTTATACCCCTATGGTAAAAAAAAATTCAAAGAGTCAGCGAGGTTCTCGAATAAATGTGCCTAAAATTATTCAAACTAGAAAATATTTGTAAATTCAAAAAATATTTGTCCAAAAAATGTGAATTCAAATTCTAATTTTCTTTTTATTCTTATGTAATGGCAAATCTCATTAACTTTTGGTTGATCTGCTACACATGTGGCAGCTAATTAATTGGAAACTCAAATTACTGGGATTTGTTTCTTTTAATAGAAACCCCTATATATATCCTTTGTGTACTTCCATTAAACCTGTTTAACTAGGTAAAAGATTAATTCAAGCGTTTAGTGATAGAGAATGTCTTGCCAAAGTACAAGTCTTTAAAGCATAGTCAAAAACTATCTTACATGCATCCATTTAACAAGTTAAATAATGCTATTATCATATAAAAACGGTCATATAATGCTCACATACACATACATGTATACTGCGGGTCCCACATATCAGGCAGAACCCACAATATACATGTGTGTGTATGTGAGCATTATGTGACTTTTTTTATGTGATAGTAGCATTGTGTAACAAGTTTGGGATTAGATTTTGTCACTAGTACAATAATATTAACTGTTTTGGGGATAAAAATGCCATCTTGAGTAAGAAAACATACACGGTACAAATGGCAACATGCAACAACAACAACAAAAAAACAAACATGGAGGGGCCTATACAACATGTCCCAAGCCAAAGTCTAAATTTATTCCTCTAGTAGCTTAGTGTTAGCCTCTTAGTGGGTTGACATATACTTGGCATGCGGGACGCTCAGATAGCATGCCAAGTCAAGCCTTGACAATCATCAAGGCACTGAGCAGCAGCGTGCAGCAGCAAAGGGCGCTGTGCGGCAGCAAAGGGCGCTGTGCGCACGCACCCGGCAGACATGTTTGACACTCGGCCATTTGGGCTAATGATCAGCTGTGGGCAGCATTGGGTGACTCTATGCGGCAGCTTGGGGCATTGGTCAACAAATGGGCACATGTCAGAAAACTAGCAAAACTAGAGGGTTTGCATTATGCTTCCTCAGACAGGTCTGATGTCTAGTGCTGACAGTTTGAAAATTTTCATAAGTGCTACTATAGGGGAGGGGTACTCCGTGAAGGTTACCCGGGACCATGGGCAGGTGCCATGGGCGATGCGTGCGGGGCATTAGGACATTGTTGGGCTCCCTTCCAACAATGTCAAACATCAGATTGGGAAGCTTGGATCGAATCAAAGACTTGTGCATGGGCTGGGCATGAATAAGCAAGAACGTTGCTGAGCGTGATATCGATTGGGCATGGCATAGGCGTGTGCCTATCATGACAAAGCATGGCATGAGCAGACCCTAGCATGCAACAAATCTAATGCATGTGGACAGACGTACGGGCTGGACGTGCACAACAAACTTGGACAACACCTTAGGCAAGTGCTGGGTTAGTTGGAAATTCGTGGACCAAATGGACAGCATGATTGGGCAACATTATTGGGCGACCTGATTGGGCAACTTCGTGGGCTGAGACAACAACAATGTGGGGTGACAATAGTGGGTGAAGGACATCAAGAAGGTGGGCTGACACTATGGGCAGTTTTGGATTGGATGACTGAAGCTTGACCCAACTGACTGACAGTTGAGGGTAGTTGCTGGCAGTAACTTCCATACACATGATTGGCATGTCTCCAACTAGTTGCACAACATGGGGCGCCTAAGACCTGCTGGTGGGCGGTTGATGGGCAGTTGCACATCATGGGGCACACACATCTGCTAGTGGGCAGTTGGCAGGCAGGCAGTTGCTGATTCAAAATGCTGGTTCCTTATTGGTTCTGAATGACCTATCAGTTGGGGATGTCAACTGCAGCCTAAATTCTGTATGCTTATATATAGATATAGCATATGGCTTAACAAGCTACGAAATCACTGACCAAGTGAGTCTTTCAGCCCTAGTCAGATTTGTAATCCTTGCTATTGAGAGCAATAAGAAAAGGTTGGGACATTGTCCTGTTATATAGAATTTGGTTTGTGTGAGTGACAGATTGCTGACTGGTTGGGCGAACCAGTGCATCACAAGGAGATCAAGGACGCGAAAAATTTGTATCAGATGTGACACTTAGCAACATTTCAAAATCATTGACATGCATTTAGCCAAAATTAGGCAGATTTGGATTCCATAAATTTGTCACACTTTTCACCAATATGTAAGTTAATAACTGTGTGTTATGTCCCTTATACCAAAAGCTGCATCTGTTATAAACTTAATTATGGTCAAGTTTGTAACAACTTTAAGCATATCTTACTAAGAAACAAACTAACAAATAAAACAAAATAAAACAAACTCTAGGAGGGATCATATTCGGACCGTTTACTTGTAATGATTATACTGGTAGAAATGCATGAGCCTTTGGCGAAATGGGTTAAATCCAATTTATTATTCACCTGAATATTAAACAATTACATAGGTCCAAAACATGAACTTATCTAGCTGCAAATAAAGGAAAAAACATGCTCTCTTTAGTTCAAGTATTCTGCTTTAGTTGCAATATCTAGCTGGATAAGTTTGTAGGGTAACTGCAAATAGAATAAACAAAAGAGAAACGGAGGAAAGAAGAGGATAATGATCTCATATAACAACCTCCATTGACACACATGTTGGCAAAAAGTACCACTAATTTGAACAATAGTCTGTTTCTCTTAACTGCCTTGATCCAGCATTAAGATCGTCATAATATCTACCATAAAAGGTAGCACTAGCTTATGGATATATTACAATTTTCATTAGAAAGCAATCGAAATTAAGCATATCTTGTAAATTCATGTAGGCATTATCCTGTAGCCGATGTGGCCTTATTTTAGAGTAGGGTTTGAGGTTAGGTTTTATATATGTCCTTCTCGGATCCAAATTCCACATATCTAAAATGGGCAGTTCAGTTGGAGTATCTATAAAAATAAGTTGCATTTATATATAGAGTTTCATTTCAGATAAAGTACTCACTTTAAACCACCTAAATTCAGAATCTGTCCTTCTCCACCACTATAATACGACAAATATTAAATAAATTAAAAAAAAATAACAGTGCCTTGGGCAAGCAGAACTAGGAAAACTGATAAGTAATATATATATATATATATATATATATATATATATGTATATATGTATATATGTATTACATGATGATGATATATATAGGCAGATGTATATATATATATCTGCAACAAGCTAAATATATTGCTTCATATATAATACATTGTAACCAGAAGGAAATTAAGCATAGAGTTGTTAAAAGGTACTCATGTTTATTAAAATTAAGATTAAAAGACACAAACATGGAAACATTTTTCATCTAGATCATAAAACGTTAGACATGCATGATTAAACTATGACAAACCAATTAAAAGGATCCTCCAATTCCACAAGATCCTGATTCATAGATGGATAAAACAAGAAAAATAGGGAATTAAAACTTCACTAGAGCTGCTCCTCAAGCGCCAATTCCTCAATCATATTAATCTGGTTAAGGGGATTGAAGCATTGGATCTCAGAACACTTAGTAGGAAGTACAATAGGTATTGCTCCAAGCTGCTGCTGCTGCTGCTGTTGCTGCAGCCCCTGCTGGTCAATTACTGATGATGGATGAAGTGGAGGCATTGAAAATTTACGCGCAATCACAACAGAATTAATAACATCATCGGTAGGATGAAACACCGAAAGAACCTCAAAACCTCGAAGATCACAAGGATCAATCACCGGATAAAGAAAAGCTCGAGCCCCATGAGCGCTCCTCAACATTAAAATAGCCCCCGGGGCCATGTACTTAGCCAAATGATCAATAACACGAATTTTTTCCTCTTTGTCCATCCCCACCAAGGCTGCCAAAAACACCACATCATAATCTTTCAATGCACTGGTGACATCCATCACGTCTGTCGTGTGGAAAACCATCCGTTCTGATAAGTCCGGATCATTTGAGACTAGGCGAGACGCCATCAAATTAGCGTTGGCATCGATGTCATAGTTGTGGAAAATAGTAGTTGTGAGGTAAAATGAGGCTAAGACTATTGAGGTGAGTGGGAGGGAACCGGAGCCGAGAAAAGCGACGTTTTTTGGGACTAATAATTGGGGACAGTGTCGGGATAAGATGGTGAATTCAAGGAGGCTAAGATTGAGGTAATTGGAGTAGTAGGGGAAAAGGCTGAGATGGTCTAAAGGGTTTTCAAATGAGGCTAAAATGGTGCTGAAATGAAACTCGAGATGGCCCTCGGCTTCGCCACAGAGCCTAATGAGCTTGGATCGGATTTCTTGAACATTTTTGCATAGCTTGGCTACATCAATTGAGCTTGGTGGGATACACGTGAGAACAAGTTGGGTGAAGAGAGTGTTGACATCTTTGGAGGGTTTGAGGCTGTCGAGTTTCGAGATTTTCGAGTATATTTCGCATACTTTTTGCACTAAAGGCTCATTCTGGCAACCCATGTCGACACTATGAGGTTAAGATGAGGAGAGGATTGATGGATGAGCTAGGCTATGAATAATTCTATGTTAGTCTTTCAAAGTAAAGAAAGAATAGTACAGTAGGGGAAGAAACTTTTTTGTTTCTTATTAGTTAGAAACAATTTTCCTAGTCCCCTCCAAAGGGTCTCTATTTATGGACACTTTCTGGGTCCCACATACATTAGAATGTAGGCAAGTATCATGCTGCATTGTTCCTTGGGAGTTCTTTCGTTCTTTTTCTTTTCATCGCTGTGGGGGGATTATAATTTTGTTTACATCAACTTGCAAAAAATTCTGTCTATATTTTTCTTTCTTTTTTATGGGCATTAGTAAGAATCTTTAATTTAACATTCCGTCCATTCAAAAATGTGTATCGTTTGTCTTTTAATTTTAAGTTTATATTGTAAGCTCTAAGACACGTGGACATAATTTTCTCGATATAAAATTTTAAGATTAAATCAATACTTATGTGCAATTAAGTGTATCCTAAACAAACAAAGACTATATATATTTTTATTTGAAGGTGTAACAAACTGGAAAATTAATATTTTTCTTATTTTCTTGAAGGACGGTTGGGCCAAGCATCCCTTGGCCTCCAGACCCTCCACATACAATCATACAGATCTTGTTTGTTGGCCAGAAATCTGCCATTTCCAAGGTTTTCTTAATTTGTAATTTTTAGACTCACTTTGATGAGTACATTTTTCTCCAGATGAATTCACATCAATTCTAAGTGCAGTTACACATTCTTGCCTCTCGTAAAAACTGATATGAATAATTTAAAACAGAACCTAAAGGGCACACTGCAATGACAGCATTGTATTAGGGTTTCATTTATAGTTACATGCATCAAGTAGGGTTTTGTTGGACCACCCACAAATTAAGTACGTACATGATTTTCCCTAGGGAGTTGGATCATACAGTGATCCTAATCCCAATGCATGCATAAGTATTTATTCTTGTTGTCATGGGATTTACAACCTCTAGGCTGCAGAACTGCGCATATAAAAATTAAAAAAATAATAAACAATGCGAATTAGCTTGTCCCCTTTTTATTTTTATGTTCGTGTGATATTTTTCTATTCGAGTTTAACTAATTAACATACTATTCTCTCAAATTACAATTATTAGTGCAAATTATATCATCTTCATTTTAATCAAATTGAAATAAATAAATAGATAAAGTTTGAAGAATCAATACATCTTTTTTTTTTTTGTCCTTTTTCCCCATATTCCATGATCGAAATAGGTTGCCAAAAATATATATATAGAAGAGGACATCGATGCTTATTTTTTGGACAGTACTCCATTGCGTGAAAACAGAAAATGCCTATATCCTTGTCATAATGTTATTACAATCAATTTATATATATGTAGATCTATATATAACGTGTCAATAATTTCTAGGTTCCTCACACCGTAATATAATTTTCTTGGTTACGCTTTAGGTAAGCTATGTTTGTTTGTAAGAATTACATAAACTTGAGATTAGACTATTAATTTCAAGTCGCTTGTTTGATTTTAAAAATAGACTTGAGACTATTAATCCTGTGATAATAAAATGACTTGAAAGGAGAATTATTTGATACCATATTATAATCCCTAACATTTGGGACTAAAAATTTGTTGACAAAAATAACATTTAACTTTGTTTAAAAAGACCAATGTATCTTATCATATCTATTTATGCTCAAACTAATGCGAATATGATATTTTTGTTATTAATGGTAATGGTATAATAGTCTAAATGGTAAGTTGTTATCTAATTCTTTAAATAATCATGGACTAAACAAACAAAACATGAGATTATTTTAATTCAATCCATAAATAATTCCATAAAAAATAAACATGCAATTAAGACTATTTAACACAAAATTAATAGTCTTGAAATTATAATCTATGAAAATATAGTTTTACAAACAAACATAATTTAAATCTATTAGACTTCTTAAATCATATACTCTGATAAGTTATTAAGGTTCGACAATCTTCAATTAGTAGATTATTGCCTCTAATATTATTATTCTTTTTAATGGGATTGCCTCTGATATGAAATATTCCTTATCAAAATATTGACTTTTAAAAAATTAATTTTAAATATTTTCAAATTTAAAATTAAAATAAATTTATTCAATTTGTATCAATATATACGATGATAAATATTATTACCTCCATTTCATAATAATAGTCGTTTTACATTTATGCACATGAATTAAAAAAATTATTTAATAATTAAATTTTGTATGAATTTCCATCACTACCCCTTTATGGGAAGTTGAAAACGATTAATACAAGAGATAAAATTTCTTGAGACAATGAGAGAAGTCATGGGTGATATAAAAAAGTAAATAATTTATTCTCTTAAAAAGTTGTAGACGACAAATAAATTAAAACAAAATTTTTCTCCTAAAAAGTCAATTATTATAAAATAAATAAAATAATAATATATAATATACAAAAAGTTCTAATTATAAAATTTATTATTTAAAAAACTTAAATAAATATCTTAAACTGATTTTTAAAAAGTCAATAAATATATTCTCTTAATTTTATGCTTTCATATTATTCCCATTCACATTGTAGTGGATTTTTTTGGGAGATTGCCTGCAAGAAAGAAATAACATAGATATATTCTAGCGTGTTGATCGACGATTGGTATTTTTTGGGTTCACACTAGCTTGCCAATTTAATACTCCCTCTCTCTCATAATGAAGGTATTAGTTGATTTTTTGCGCATATTAAAAAGAGGATAAAATGATAAAATTATTCATATTTAAATTCTCAATTAATTACATGATTTTTTGTACATAACTAGTGATATTAATTTGCTCTATAAATATTTATAGAAAATAAAAATATGATAATTAATACTAAGAGCATTATGAATAAAATATTATAAAAAATATTATTTAAGATAAGTAAATATTTAAGTTGGAACTACTTATAAGAAATTAAGCCCCGCTTGCCTTATCCTATAGCATCTCCACACTCAATCACACCACACAACTCGAACCCCCAGGCTTATGGTTAGTATGAGTAGGTCACACCACTCAGACCAATAGCCTTCGGTACACATCTAAATATTTAGTTGCACAATAAAAATTGTGGTAAATTACATATAATAGTACATTTTTAAAAATAATTACAAAAATCATACATTTATAAAATAAGGGTTAAATTCAGATGACCACCTGTGGTTTAAGCGGTTTTTCACTTAACCACCTGTGGTCCGTAAACCTACATTTAAACACTCGTCCTTTTGAGGTGAAGTGAAAAACAGCTTTCCGTCTTAACTCTGTTACTTTATTTGGCTAAAGACTTTATTACCCTTCATATATATAATTGAAAACGACAGATGCGTAGGGGGTTTTGTCTCATTTCATTTCAAATCGATTTCTAGGGCTAGAGAACGAGCGATCGTGGTGATCTCTAGGGCTAGAGAGGCGAGAGAAATTTTGTGTGGGTTTAGTGTGTTCGTGGGGGATCTTCGTTCGTGGTGGGTCTGTGATACTGAATTTGGTGCCGATTTAGGTAATTTTTTCCTTGTCTGATATATATATGTACTTTGTTTTTAATTGTGAGTTGTTTGTTGTATATGCATGCATGTTTTGTGGATGAATTAGTTAGTATATTTGGTGCTGGATAAAGTATGCTCACTATTATGATCCCCCTTTCTTTAATTCTATTTTTGTCCCCCTCTGTCTGCCCTTTGTCTGCCACTGACATTGGTCCCCTTATTGTCATAGTTGTTATAAAGTATTGTATGTTATTCAAACATTTCTTCTTCATTTCTTTAATGCAGAATGTCTATCAGAATTGTTTTTCATTATGGTGGGAAGTTTGTTAAAGATCCAGTACATAAGTATGTTGGGGGTAGTGAAGACATAGTAGAGACTGTTGGGTTGGATTACCTTTCTTTGCTTAGTATACATGAATACTATTCTACCTTATGCACATTTTCAAATTTGAATATTTATTATCTTGTACCAGGATATGAAGTTTGGGAGGGTGGGGCATTATTGATGCAAAATGACAAAGATGTCATTGATATGATTGATTTCTTAGTTAATGCTGAGAGTGAGGAGGTGCATATTTATGGACAAGAAATGGAGGGCCCCTTAAAAGTTGTTAGGCCAGAAGAAGTTGAAAATGAACCCATTAGATATATTTGTGGTTTGACAACTGATAACATGAACCAAAGTGAAAATGAAAATGACTTTGGACTTCAAAGTGAGCCAACTGATAACATTAACCAAAGTGGGAGTACTGATAAAGGGAAACAAAAAGAAGAAGAAAAAGGGCAGCACAAAGAAACAGACAAGGGAAAAGGTAAACAAACTAGAAAGGCTAAAAAACAAACAAAACATACAAAGGAAAACAGTAAAAATCAAGCTGAAAATGATAATGGGGAAGAAGAGCATCCACCATGGATGGATGAGGATCTAGAGGGTCCTGGGGATGATGATATATTCGAAGAAGGCCCAAAAAAATAGATGAACCAAAGGTGAACATGAATGATGTATTTGTAGAGGATTGGTGGAGTGATGGTGATGATGGAGAAGGGAAAGATTCATTAAGGAGAAAGTTTGTTCTGTCAGATGATGAGGACAATTTAGAAGGGGATGGATGTATGGAGTTTAATGAGGCAACTGATATGGGTAAGATAGAATTTGAGATTGGAATGGAATTTGGAAATCATGAAATTTTTAGACAAGCATTAGTTGAATTTTCTGTTAAAGGGGGGTTTGATATAAAGTATATTCAAAATGACAAGAAAAGAATAACTGCTAAGTGTAAAGATGAAAACTGTAAATGGAGGATTCATGCATCAGTCAAACAGGGTGAACAAACTTTTAAGATAAAATCTTTGGGGGGGGGACCATACATGTGTTGGACATGATAAGAATCATTTTGTTGACAGTAGATACTTGGCCAAAAAAATATATGTATGACTTGATAGATAATCCTAAGTGGGATTTGC
Source organism: Panax japonicus (assembly GCA_020205505.1). Lineage (NCBI taxonomy): Eukaryota > Viridiplantae > Streptophyta > Magnoliopsida > Apiales > Araliaceae > Panax > Panax japonicus. The sequence goes on along the minus strand of CM035105.1, from coordinate 58,681,342 downwards.
AGGCATGGAAGAAGAAGGCACAAAAAGAATGTAACTCAACTCTAAGTAAATCATCCCTATATAGAGCAAAAAGAAAGGCTTTAATACATATGTAAGGTGATGTAGGAGAGCAGTATAACAGGCTTAATGATTATGTGGAGACAGTCAAACAGTTTAATCCAGGAACAGTCTTCAAATTTTGTAGTGAGGGTCTAGATGACAGGCCTGGTTCACTACCTGTTTTTCAGAGACTTTATATGAGGCTTGCTGCTTCTAAACATGGGTTCCTAGTTGGGTGTAGACCTATTATAGGCCTAGATGGGTGTTTTTTTAAGGGGGTTTTTGGAGGGCAGCTACTGAGTGCTATAGGCAGAGATGCTAATGACAACATATTTCCCATTGCAGTTGCTGTTGTTGAAATTGAATGTAAAGATAGTTGGCAGTGGTTTCTTACTCAGCTTTTAGATGACATAGATGAAAATGAAACAAGGAATTATGTTTTCATTTCTGATAGGCAGAAGGGGCTAGTAGAGGTGTTCAATACAATGTTACCCAACAATGAACACAGATTTTGTGTAAAGCATTTGTACAACAACTTTAAAATTAAGTTTAGGGGGAAGCTGCTTAGAGATTTGTTCTGGAATGCAGCTAGTTGTGGTGACATGGCCTCATTTGAAGCAGCCATGAAGGAGGTGCACAAAGCAGATGCAGAAGCAGCTAAGTGGTTAATGGCTGTTGGGCCAAAATTTTGGGCCAGGTCTCATTTTACCCACCACTGTAAGTGTGATGTAGTAGTGAACAACATGAATGAGTCATGGAATAGTTACATCTTGGAGGCAAGGGATAAAGGTATAATAAACATGCTAGAGTGGATAAGAAAGAAATTAATGGTTAGGTTTCAAGTAAAAAGGGAAAGTATGGCCAAGTATGTGGGGTCACTTGGGCCTAGAATTCAGAGAAAATTGGAACTGATTAAGAAAGCTAGTAGGGGATGCAATGCTTTGAAGTCTGGGACTGGGGAATTTGAAGTAGAAGTTGATAACAGAACATGGGTTGTTAATTTGGCAGCTTTGACTTGTGGTTGTAACATGTGGCAGCTTAGTGGGATTCCATGCAGACATGCTGTGTCTGCAATATGGGCAAATAGTGAGCAACCAGAGGTGTATTGCCATCAATGTTATAGCAAGGATGTATACTTGAACACATACAACTTTGTCATAAAGCCCGTGCCAAGTCACCATGAATGGGTTCACTCCAATTTTGCTAAGATTCAGCCTCCACACTATCATAAGCCCACTGGCAGACCAAGGAAACTCAGAAGAAAGGCTGAAGATGAACCAAAAAATCAACATAAAGCAACAAGAAAAGGTGGCACTGTGACATGTGCAAGGTGTTTAACACTTGGGCATAATAGCAGGGCATGTTCATTGCCTTTTCATCCTGCATCAAGAATGAACAAGGTATATTCTTTATGTGTTCCATACAGTCCAACTGTCTTTTTAACTCTTATTTATAACTGTCAAACATATTTTGATTTTCAGACAAATAATAAGGAGTCAACTGCACAGTCAACAAAGTCAGACATTCCTACAAGACATCCTGCTAAGGTACATTTTAATGGTTATAAACAGTTTTCAGTTATAAACTGCTAAGGCTATTGACTTGTAACATTTCAGACTATAGGACAGTCAAGTCAAGGAACTGCTAATGCTACAACCACTTCAAAAATACCTAATCAACCCACATCAAGCTCTCAACCTAATCAGCCTACGAGGACTAGGCCTAACATAAAGATGGGAGCCATAAAGAGCAAGAAAGGAAAATCACCAAAAAAAGGAGGATTGGGGGGATTAAGGCTCTAATGTTTGAATGTTATCTGTTTTTGACTTATAACTGTTTTTGACAAGTGAAAATTGTGTATACTTTGACCAACAGTTAGTTTTTGAATGGGTAGTTTTTGAATTATGTTTGCTAGTTGGATATTATGTAACAGAGTTGGAATGTAACTCTTTAATGTTTGAATGAGTAGTTTTTGGATTATGTTTTATACTTGGAAATTATGTAACAGACTTGGAATGTAACTCTTTAATGTTTAATGTCACAGACTTGGATCATGTTTTAAGTTTTTGCATAATTTTACACCTTGTTTGACAGTAATATTTCACACCTTGTTATACAGTTTAAACATTACCATTAAACAATTTATAAGTCAAAAACAGTTTATACACACCTTATTATACAGTTTATACATTACCTTTTCATTCACACCTTGTTATACAGTTTATACATTACCACACCTTGTTGCTAAGCTTATACATTGACAGTTTATACATTCCATTAAACATTGCACATTACCATTAAACATTGAACATTACCATTAAACATTAAACATCACCATTAAACATTACCATTAAATAGTGAATATTACCATTAAACATTACCATTAAACATTAACATTAAACATTACATCATAGTTGGTAGGTCTCCTAAATTACCATTAGTTTATACATTCATTTGTTACTAATAAAATACATCATAACTGACATGCAATACAACACAAGTCCAACAACAATTATCATCTTCACATTACTTTCAACAACTATCATCCTACTTGGTATGTTATTCAGCTCACACGAACACTTGTATTTTGTTCCACTCACCAATGTCCCCATTCTGTCATTGTCTTCATTGGGGCCACTGACTATTCCACCTGAGTTTGTTGTAGAAGGCAAGCACCATGCCCAAAACTCACAATCATCGCATACAAAATATAATCTCCCCTTCGATGGTTTGTTCGAGTCAACAATTCTTACACTTGCTTTTTTCCCTCATTTACATCGCTTAGGTATGTAGCGCAACTCACCATTCATCCTTCCTACATCATTGCTTGACGAAGACATGACTCCTGATTCACATAAACAACAGGAATAGTAATATCAAAGAGTAGACCATAAATATATATATATATATTATTTCCATGGTTAAATTGCTTTTTGCTATAATCTAATATATAGTTTTCAGTTAAAATAGTTCTTTTAGAACTTTTATCAAACAGTTGATAGGCATAGTTTTAGGTTATTAATTTCATAACCATTGTTTACAATAACAACCAATAACAACATCCTTATTACTCCACAACCATACATATCTCCTTAAACCTAATTTTCATACATAACAGTAGCATTCGGCTAAGAAAATAGCAACAGTAGCAGCTAAAAGGACAAACAGTCCTTCAAGTTCAGATCGAGCCATTCGGCTATGAAAGTCCTTTTCTTAACAATGATGGAGTGAAAAGGGAATGGAAGGGGATTGGAAAACTTACCTTCAGAAATTACAATTAATGGTTGTTGCTCAATTCTTTCTCTTTTATCAGCCGGATTCCTTTTCCTTCTCTCACTATGTGCTACGGTTTTTGGAGCTTGAAGAGGTAGCTTTCAATTTCTTCTGCCGTGGAGCTTAAATAGCTGAAATGGGATGTTTGAATGATTCGATCTACTCTTACAAGCCAACAAACAGGAAGAAGAATGGGTATTTATGACATTTTAAAGTTGTTTTTGATCGACACAGCCCCTACTCACGCGTTTTAGGCGTTTGACATACACGCACAGTTAATTCGGATGGAAAAGATAACTTTTTCACTTCACCTCAAAAGGACGAGTGTTTAAATGTAGGTTTACGGACCACAGGTGGTTAAGTGGAAAACCGCTTAAACCACAGGTGGTCATCTGAACTTAACCCATAAAATAATTATAAAAGTATTACACTTTTTTGTTTTTATTTTCAATCTTAACATAATTAAAGGTCCTTAAAATAAGAGATTAATATGTAATGGCTGACATGACAATATTAGTATAATTAGGATTCTTTAATTTAGGGGATTAGTTTTGGTAGGTGTCATTTTCTCTCTCAACGCCTCTTATTCTGCCATTTTATTCTTTTCTGCCATTTTCTCTCTCATCTCCTCCTACTTTCATTTTCTGTACACCACTGCACTTCTATTCTTCCATTTTCATATTTAAAGACAAAAGCTGAAGAGTGAAGAGAGAAGATGAAGACGTCATTGAAGAGAGAAGATGAAGACGCCATTTTGCCATTTTCTCTCTCATTTTCTTCTATTCTGCCATTTTTTTCTTCAAAAGATGAAGACGCCATTTCTGCCATTTTTGTATAAAAGATGAAGACGCCATTTCTGCCATTTTCTTTTATTCTGCCATTTTTTCTATCTCTTTCATTCTTCCAATTGTTCTTCATATTTCTTTGTACTCTGTTTTTGTAAGTACGTCTATTTTACCTCTCTCTCTATCGAGCACTAATTTTTAAGTTTTTCTCTTTAATTTCATTCATTTGGGGTTTATGATCTTAATTTTATGCAAAATGTGCGTTTGATTATGAATTTATGATCACTTTTTTTGTTGATTGGTGTTTACCTTAATATAAAAGTTTGGTTACCTCAACCAAACTTTTATACCAAAGTAACCAAACTTTTATACTAAGGTAACCAAACTTTTATATCAAGGTAACCAATTCACCTCCACACTATCAGGTTTTCATAGTAAAGTTGGTAACCAAACCTTCACACCAAGGTAACCAAACTTTCATACCAAGGTAACCTTGGTATAAATGTTTGGTTACCTCAGTATAAAAGTTTTGTTACCTTAGTATAAAAGTTTGTTTACCTTAGTATAAAAGTTTGGTTACCTTAATATAAAAGTTTTGGTTACCTTGGTATTAAAGTTTGGTTACCTTAATATAAAAGTTTAGTTACCTTAGTATAAAAGTTTGGTTACCTTGGTAATTACCAAGGTTTGATTACCTTGGTATAAAAGTTTGGTTACCTTAGTATAAAAGTTTGATTACCTTGTTATAAAAGTTTGGTTATCATGACATTACTAATGATCTTCTCATCTTCAGTATCTTGAGAATTTCCTTTTACTACAGAAAATGGTTGCTCCCGCCACTACCGCCACAGCCTCCACCCCCACCGTCTCTGTAACCACCACTTGAGCCACCACCGCCATCTCCGCCACCACCGCCACTGCCATTGTTACCTCCTCCATAGCCATCACCACCGCCTCTGAAGCCACCATTACCACCTCCTCCGAAGCTGTCACCTCCTCCAAAGCTTCCACCTCCTCTAAAAATTGCCTCCGCCACCTCCTGCAAAGTACAAAATTTGTACAGTCTTTCCTATGAAATTTGAATTTGAATATTTGAATTTGAATTTATTTTTGTGGTTAGATCCCATATACTTGAATTTGAATGATTAGTTATGGCAGATATTTCTCCTTAATTTTAGGTTTCCTTATTAATATGGATTGCGTTATTTTTGTAATTATGTTGTGTGTGTTTTATTTTTGTAATTATTTTTTAATTGTTGTATATTAGTGTTAAGGACCCAAAAAACTGACATAACAATTAATTTTCAATCTTTTTTCTTTTTCTCAATTTCTCTTCTTTTCTCGAGAGGCCCTTAACTATATGTAGGGTTTAGATCAGTCCTCCTTGTGTTACTACTTTCAGTTTGCGAATTTTCTTCTAAAATGAAATAACTACTAACTTATGATATCACCCTGTGCGAAGAGTTGTTATAAAATTATTTTATTATTTTATACTTTTTTGTATTATACTATACTAATATATTAATTATAATATTATTAAATATTATTGGATATCAAGAATATGAAGTTTAAAGAACACTAATTTAATTAAAAAAATGTATCCGAATAAGAGACAGTGATAGGAATATAATTATAAGGCAAAGGTGCAAAAATGCCCCTGAAATATACACGGATGTCCCACTTCCACCCTAAACTAATTTTTTTTTCAAAAGTACCCTTAACGTTACAAAAACCAGGTCACTCGTGCCCTTGCTGTTAACGAACTAGCCACCTAGATTAACTCTATTTACATGTGGACAATTATTGCTGATTAGGCACATTTTTTATTTACAGATACTCGCTGTCTCTCTAGATTTCTCTCTCTAGACTTGTGCAAGTTTTTCTGGTTCTTCTTCTACATCAAGCAGCCTTGAAAAAATATACTGTAAATCAATAATCAAAGGAATATTTACTACCGGAGGTACAGAAATGGCTCCACGGAAGAAATCAGCCGGCGGATCCAAGAAATCCAACCAAAACCAGCATCAATCACAGCCCTCCAAATTCGGAATTAAACATTTCTTTTGAACATCACACGCAAAACTTTCAAAACCCCAAATCAAAAACCCCCCCCCCCCCCACTTTGAAAAACCCCGATACCTCACCTTCAACCTCAAAACCCCCCCAAAATGTGTCCAATTCAGAAACGACTGATTCGAAAAAAAGGGATTTTTACACTTCAAAATCCAATAAATGGTGAATGAATCAAAAAAATTAGATTTTTACACTTAAAGTTTTCGCCAGGAATGGTGAATAAATGACAGATGGGAGACCAAACTGGGCGGACTTTTTGTTGGATCTTACCCTCTCAAAAGTTTCTTTGCTCCAAATCTTGTATCTCATCCTCTCTTTAGGAAAAAGGCAACTTACTAATGAATTATCGTGATTTGTTCATCTGGCAAGGAGGAGAGAGAGAGAGAGAGAGGGAGAGAGAGGATAACATTCTTCCTGGGGATGGAGAAGAGTATTATTATTATTTAAGGTATTTTAAAAATAAATTTTGATTAATTTTATATAGTAATTATATTAATTATAAATTATATAAAAACTATCATTAATTATAATATTTTTTTGTTAAAAAATATTTAAATTAAATTTAAAACTCTAACACTAATTTTATATTTTGAAATGAAAAGGACAAATCAATAATAATAATAATAATAATAATAATAAATAATAATAACAATAATAATAATAACAACATGCTATTTTCCATGTATGCATTGCCTTGTCAGTAAGTTTTGTTTAGGTGTCAGCTCCGTTTGTCAAGGTGGCGTGTCTGTTAACGGGAGGAGTATAATTGACCTTAAATTTGTAACGTTAAGGACACTTTTAGAAAAAAAATAGTTTAGGGTGTAAGTGGGATATCGGGGTAAACATCATGGGTTTTTTTTGGACCTTTTCCCTATAATTATATGATAGTAGAACATATATATATATATATATATATATATATATATATATATGTATATATATATATATAAAAAGATTTTGACATGAATTTAAAGATGAAAATAAATTCTTTTCCTAAATTTTAGGTTTTTATTCCTAAATTTTAGTGTTGAATAATCATTCCTAAATTTTAGGGTTGAGAGATGATTTTGTGCTAATATTATACTAATATATTAATTATATATTATTAAATTATTATTTTTATCAAGAATATGAATTTTAAAGAACATTAACTTAATTTAAAAAATATATGGAATAATTAGAGATAGTGATAATTATATAAATATATGATAGTAGAATATAGATAAAAAAAAGATTTTGAAATGAAATAAAAAATGAAAAAAAAATTGCTGTCTTAGATTTGTGGTTTCTATTCCTAAATTTTTAATGTTGAAGGACCACTCTTAAAATGTAGAGTTGAGAGACGATTTTGTACTATTTGATATATATATATATATATATATATATATATATATATATATATAATTTAATAATTTTATCATTATCATCTTGCTAGTTCCACAATTCGATGTGGGTTGCCCATACTTTTTCTTATGTTTTTTATTTAGACAGATAAAAAATACTTATTTTTCAACTTGCAGAAGATTAAATTGAAATAACTTAACGAATCAGAAAACAACACATAATGTAAACAAAAGCCGACTGCTAGAATAGGAACAAGTTAATCCATATCATTCATTTTTTAATTTTATGCCTCTACTGTCATTGTTTGGAATTTGTCGTCATCACCAAATGCTAATCTTACGTAGCGAAATGGTTGAAATCAATTTTATAGGATAAAAACACTAAAACAAGAAATTTGGAGTCACCTATAATTCTTGCCAACGTCACTTCAATTCTAGCTCTTCAATATCTCTGACAGACAAGATTGGCTGCTTCAACCCTTCGAATATTAAAAGATATAAGTCAAAAGTCATCTTAGATCGATCTAAAATAAGTTATCGCAAGTCATTTTAAGTTTTAATATTATATTATTTTAATATTAATTTAATAATCTAATCGTACAATATAATGAATATGTAAAAATCTGAGATTATGTAAAAAAAAATTATTTTTTTTCTTAACTAATCAATTTACGAAATTCTAATTTTGAAATTAATTTAATTTTGATTCACGCAATAATTAATAAAAAAATGTTTAAAAGTTATAACTAAGAACAAAATTATTGTTTTGAAAATGAAAATATTAATTAGGATTATATATAGTCAAATAAGGCCCTTTTTATGAACCAGAGGGGGTTTATTCTTATTTCTAACCAATTAATTATATAATTAGTAAAGTAGACAAAATTTACTCAAGGAACTATGGCTCATTGTTGTGCTTTGCATTTTTGGTTTTAGAAAATTATGTACAAGAAGGGTTATGATAAAGGAGAGTCTGGTGGTAAAATCATATATCAAACCCAGCAAGACCCACCAGCGTAGGTAAAGGAGAGTTTATGATGTGATAAAGGAGAGTCTGGTGGTAAAATTAGTAGTTTATTTGCTTTCTATTCCTATTTAGTTCTTTATTTAATATTTAATAATATTTTATTATTAGCAAGTTTGTTATTTGTTAAGAGTTGTTTCCGTAAAATTAGGAAGTTTGTTAGGATCTATTTCACATCCTTAAGAGGATTTTATTTTCATATCTCTAAGAAGATTCTAGAGTGATTTGAATATAAAATTTTGTTAAGCTATATAAACCCGGCTTGTGGGTTGAATTCATAACTTTGATTTTGATAAATATAAATTTACACATTAGAGAGAGTTTCTGTGTTTTCTGGTGAATCTCTTGTTCCTTTATTTGTGAGTTTATTTATTTACCAGCCCGCAGGATAATTGTTATCTCGCCCGACATCAGTTGGTATCAAAGCTTAAACATCTTTCTGGGATTTGACTCATCGATTTTAATGGCTGGTGGTCGTGGTCGTGGTTGTGGTCGTGGAGGGCAGATTCCGGCTGAGGAAGTCCCACACCATGATCATAACGTCCAGGATATGATAATTGAGGATTTACAGAGATAAGTTACAGAGCTAACCCAGCGCCTAGCAGCGCAAAATCTGGGTCGTCGTGGACAAGTTCCAGAGGAGGAAGTCACGTACCTAGGCCGACATGGATGGGTCCCAGAGGAGGAAGTCCAACATCTTGAACACGATGAAAAATCTTATGATTCTAAATCGAGTTTTGATAACCCTTACCACCATAGGAGGCAACTATGGGAACGACGTGACCGTGAGTACCGTCGTAGTGATCTGTGTTTTAGAATAGAGCTACAGAAATTTTCTTGTACACTGCAAACAGAAGGATTCATCGATTGGATGAACGAAGTGGATCGCATCTTCGAGTATAAGGAGGTATCAGATAGCGCTATATAAGGTAAAATTGGTTACCATTAAGCTAAAAGGTCGAGCATCTGCTTGGTGGGAACAAATTAGGCGTTCAAGGGAGAGATAAGGAAAGGCTAAAATCACCAAGTGGGAGAAGATGAACACTACAAGAATACCGGCTATTTTCGACGGACTAATCCATCGGAAGTAATGTTTTTCCGTCGATAATATCATTACTTCCGACGGAATAGCCCGTCAGAAATTCGGAATATAATGTCGTCGAGCTTATTTTCTTCGATTATTCGGTCAAAAATAAATAGTTCCGACAGATTTATAAGTTCTGACAAAATACTCGTTAGAATTACCTTATATTCGACGAAATTTATCTCGACGAAATAATTACGTCGAATACATCTTGTCACGTGGACAGGCGCGAAAATCTGGTATTTTTTTAATTATGAGGCAATATCCGTCGGACATAATTTAATATCCGTCAAAATTAACTGCGATAAAATAAATTATTTATATTAATAGAATTTTCCATAATTAATTGAATATATTATTTCCGACAGAACTTCCGTCGGTTTTAGGTTATTCTGTCGGAATTATATATGTGACGCCCCCAAAATAGGTATACATCACCAATTCTGAGTTGCCAAATACATGGTACAGAAACAAATACAACTTCAGTAATACAATTGTCGTGCAAAATGCGACAACACATATACTGTGAGTTTAAATACAAATATTGTCTTCTAGACAATATCCACACTCAAATAAGTCCTCATTATAATTATTGATACACTATTTTATAAAATAGTGAGGACTACTAAAACAACTATCTTGAATCATAACTCCATACCCCGGCTAGTTCCTGCTAAATTTTCTCCTCCTGAGAAGAACAATGGAACAAAAAGGAAAATGGTGAGCTCAACTAGCCTAGTAAAGAATATTATAACAAAGATAATATACAACAATTTGATTAATGTAATTAGTTATGGGTAAAATGCGCAAATAATTTAAATAAGCAAGTGGTTATAAAATACTCATTGTTGTCAGAGAATATTCGTTTGGTCGTGGAATATTCTTACTGTCGGGGAATATTCGTACGACGGCGTAGCCTTGTGTGGGCCCATAACGAAAAGAGATTGGATGAAGAAAACGATAAATATAAGTTGTTTATAAATAACGACGTAGTTGTTACCGTTAGTACTGTTGGAATACCCGGTGGTTAAAACACAGTAATACGCGTTGTTGCACAGTAGCACACGATATTGCACCAATTATTGATTCTTACGTAAGAAGGTACTACTCAATAATTGTTACAGTAGTTACTGTTCAGTATTTTATTTTATTAATTCAATAATTACTGCGTTGATATTCTATATTACTGTTGTTTCAATAATTGTCACTACACAATATTTTTCATTATCGGAGCAATAATTCATATTATCGGAATAATATTATTAGATAACATTAGCAATGTCTAGAAAGTTCTGTCTAAGGAGAGGTTTGGTCACCTAATTGCGCGCCAGTAAGGAGAAATCTTTATTGGAAAGCCCCCTCTTTCTTGGGAACTGCCTGGTTGTCAATATTGTGATTCTGTAATATTATTTGTGAATAAATAACTATTGATTTATATGATGAGGAAAATATTGATTTTATGTGGATATATATGGAGAAAATTTTTAAAGTGACAATTGTTAAAAAATTGATATTTTATTTTTTCTGATAAAATAATATTTTATTATATTATTATAATATAATAATGATGATATTTTTACAATGAATGTGAGATATATGAGTATATGAGGAGGAAGAGTATTTTTGTTACAAAATTTGTTTAACACATGTTTTGTGTATCGGTGGACCCCATTTCTTGACTGAAATTTGATTATAGCCTGTAAAATTGTCTGTTTGTGGATTTCGGTCAATTTCTGTTTGGAATTTAGAAAAACTTTCTTCTGCAAAGTTGTAGAGAATTGTATTTCCTATAAAAAGATGCGAGATTCGAATTGTCTGATAAAAGGGCTATTTATTATGAATTATTGAAGTTCTGAAGGTCCGAAATAATTGATTTTTGGAAGTTTTAATTATTTTTATTAAGAAAAACATTTTTATTATTTTGGTTGGCCCCCCATGTATTGTAAACATGCTGATTTCAGGAGTCTTAGTGGGAGAAAGAAATTTTTTATATATAATATTATTATATTCAATTTTCTGCTTTGATGTTCTAAGCAATTTTCTATAAATAGGGTGCTTAGGTTAGAATTGAAGATCACACCAGAAACTAAATATTTCTCTCTCTTTATCTCTCTATAATATCGAGCGTATTTTGTGAGTATTTTAGTACTTTGAGTATTGTTATACGGTGCAAGTTCTTTCAGCACTATATCCAGTATTCCAGTCAGAAGTACAGTTTTTGCGAGGTAATGGATGTTATTTTATTCGAAAATGATATTATTTCTTCAATATCATTATGCCGAAATATTGGTTGGAATTTTTTATCAAATTTAAAACTTTTTCATGTCGGGATTACTATTCATGAGTTACTATTCACGAATTACTATTCATGAGTACTATTCACGAAGCATGATGATTTTTTTGTGAAATTTCTATCTGTTAGTGTCAGAGTTACTATTCACGTATACGACACTATTCACGAATACGACACTATTCACAAAAAAAAAAATATTCTTTTCTGTGTCCAAGATCGCCTGTTATGATTCCTATCTTGGATTGGATCTATGTTTTGGTCTTCATTCCTGAATTTTACTCCACTCTGATTATTTATGAAGTATTTTTGAACTTGAATTGTGTAAAGTACGAATCCTTAATATTTTTTCTTTTGTTTCACTGAATTCGTTTTCTTTAAAATATTTTTCATCATCCTCGGTCCTAAATGATGATATAACTGAATATCTTTGGCCTGTAGTGCAAAGATGAATGATTTTATAATGAATATCTTTGGCCCGTAGTGCAAAGATGAACAGGTGTTTAGATGAACATGACCAACTGATGAATATCTTTGGCCCGTAGTGCAAAGATGAATAGGTGTTGAAATGAACATGACCAACTGATGAATATCTTTGGCCCGTAGTGCAAAGCAAAGATGACTATTTGATTCAAGATGTATATTGATTGATGTTACAAGGATAAAATATCGATGATGGACTTTTAAACTCATAGATGATAGTAGATTTCATTCTCTACTTAACTCTTCTAATGAATTGTTATTTCCGCTGCAGTTGTTGATCTAAAACTTGTTGTCTATTGTATTCTATCAGATTTTTCCCTGTTGAAGACTATGGATAATTTGTTGTACATTATCTTAGTCATAATATTCTTTATTGGGCTAGTTGAGTTCACCCTTTTCCTTTTTGTTCTATTTTTCTTCTCAGGAGGCGAGAATGTAGCGAGTACTAGTCGGGGTATGGAATGATGGTTCTAGAAGTTATTTTAGTAGTCCTCACCATTTTTATAAAATAGTGTATCAATAATTGTAATGAGGACTTATTTGAGTGTGGATATTGTCTAGAAGATAATATTTGTATTTAAACTCAGAGTTTATGTGTTGTCGTATTTTGCACGACAATTGTATTAATGAAGTTGTAGTTATTTCTGTACCATGTATTTGGTGACTCAGAATAGGTTGGGTGAATTGGACCTATTTTGGGGGCGTCACAGTTGGTATCAGAGCTTAGGGATATGATCTCTGGCGAGATCGGGGAATAGAACTAGGAGGGGAGAGACGAGTAAATCCTTCGCTAGTGTGTCCTACCTAAGCTTATTTGTTGGTCGGTCATAATATATGGGTATTATGTGATTTGTTAATTTGTTAAATTAACCCTTATTTTATGGCAGTATTCGAGAATGTCGACTGAGAATGTTAACAGTGGAGTGAATGAGACCGTGGAGACACCTCTAATCATCAACCAGGTTAATGTGATTAGAGATATCCATGTGGTGATTGAGGAATTAAAAGTTGCACTAAAGCTAGTCGCAGAGGTAACAGCTGAGAGTGAGGAAGAAGAGGAAGAAGAGGTACCTGAGGAGAATTTATTAGAGGTATTTTATGATCAAAATGTAGAATTGCAAAATCGTATTCATGAGTTAGAAGAGCAGGCTGAAGAACGACAGACGGTTGTGGAGCAAAAGGATGCAACGATTCAAGTTTGTGTTACCCGATGTGCGATGGTTGAACAGAAGCACTCTTTGGCAGAGTATACGATATTAAAGCTGGAATCTGAGAATTCAAATGTCAAGGAGCAACTGAAAAAAGAAACAACTGAACGAGTGAGAATGAAAGATGCATGGGTAAAAACCGCACGACGCGTTGATATTGTGGAAAGGGAAGTCCGGCCTAAGAAAGCTAAAATAGATGATATGTATTTCTCTTTTTCGAAAGCAATTGGGAGAATCCAGCATCGAGTTTTGAATTACCCTGACGAAGAATTGAACGAAGTTATCACAGGTTAGTTAATTATAAATTTTTGCGAAGTTTATACCTTACTCGATATCGGTTCTACCCATTCTTTTATCTCTCTTGTTTGCGCTCAACGTTTAAATTTGACTCCGGAGAGATTAAACTTTAACTTATCGGTTAAAACTCCATTAGGAGAAACCTTCATTACATGTGCTATCAAAGTCTTGGATGAGAGTCACGGTTTTGAATGACATTTCTATTGTTAATAAATTTTCTGATGTATTCTTGAAGACTTCTTAGCCTACCCCTAGAACGTGAAATAAAATTTTGTATTGACCCCAGTACAAAACCCATTTCTTCAACCCTTAAATATTTCTTCACATAAAACGATAGTATCATTCGCCAAAGACGTTGGCTCGAGCTGTTGAAGATTACGATTATACTATTCAATACCATTGTAGGAAAAGCGAACGTGGTAGCTGACGCGTTGAGCAGAAGATCGTATGCGTTTATAAGTACGAATATTCGAACCTGCGTGAAGATAACGAATATACGATTAGAATCGACTTTAATCGATAAATTTTAAAATTCTCAAGCTACAGACTTGGAGTTGATGAATATGAAGAAGAAGATACAAGAAGTCGTTATTCCAAAAGCGAGAATCGGCGATGTGAGGAAAGCTCAAACCTTTGATTTATTAGTCCATTTGAAATCCTAGATTGAATAGGAACTATGGCCTATAGACTCGCTTTACAACTAAGTATGACGCGTGTTCATAACATTTTTCGCGTATCGATGTTACGTAAATATGTGAACAACTCGAACCACATTATTGAGTTAGAACCAGATGAGATAGCAGAAGATTTAACGTACGAGGAGGTACTAGTCAAAATCTTGGATAGGAAGGAGCATGTCTCAAGCACGTCAATTTCGAGGACGAAATTTCATAAGGAGGGGAGGTTGTAAGACCCCAACTTTTTATAAATAAAGATTTAATTTCTCTAATTATTATTTTGAAATAGTAAGGGGTTGATTTGATTAATGTGGTTAGTTATGGGTTAAATGCGCAAATATTTTAAATAAGCAAGTGGTTATAAAATACTCATTGTTGTCGGAGAATATTCGTTTGGTCGTGGAATATTCTTACTGTCGGGGAATATTCATATGACGGAGCAGCCTTGTGTGGGCCCATAACGAAAAGCGATTGGATGAAGAAAACGACAAGTATAAGTTGTTTATAAATAACGACATAGTTATTACCGTTAATACTGTTGGAATACCCGGTGGTTAAAACACAGTAATACGCGTTGTTCCACAGTAGCACACGGTATTGAACCAATTATTGATTCTTACGTAAGAAGGCACTAATCAATAATTGTTACAGTAGTTACTGTTCGGTATTTTATTTTATTGATTCAATAATTGCTGCGTTGATATTCTATATTACTGTTGTTTCAATAATTGTCACTACACAATATTTTTCATTATCGGAGCAATAATTAATATTATCTGAATAATATTTTTAGATAACATTATTGGCAATGTCTAGAAAGTTCTGTCTAAGGAGAGGTTTGGTCTCCTAATTGTGCGCCAGTAGTAGAAATCTTTATTGGAAAGCCCTCTCTTTCCTGGGAACTGCCTGGTTGTCAATATTCTGATTCTGTAATATTAATTTTGAATAATTAATTATTGATTTATATGCTGAGGAAAATATTGATTTTATGTGGATATAGATGGAGAAAATTTTTAAAGTGACAATTGTTAAAAAATTGATATTTTAATTTTTTTGATAAAATAATTTTTAATTATATTATTATAATATAATAATGATGATATTTTTACAATGAATGTGGGATATATGAATATATGAGGAGGAAGAGTATTTTTGTTGTAAAAGCTGTTTAACACATGTTTTGTGTAAGACCACAACTTATTATAAATAAAATCAAATTTTTCTTTATTCATTATTCTAAATTAATAAGGGTTAATTTGATATAATGCTTCGGTTATGGGTGAAATGTGAAAATTTTACAAAATAAATAAGTGGTTATAAAATAATCATTGTTGTCGGGGAATATTCGTTTGGTGGTGGAATATTATTTTTGTCGGGGAATATTCGTACGACGGCGCATCCATTTGTGGGCCCCATACCGGAAAACGGTTGGATGAAAGAAAACGACAAAGATTAATTTTTATAAATAACGGTGTAAATTGTTACCGTTAACACTGTTGGGTTACCTGGTGGTTAAAATACAGTAATACGCGTGGTTGCACAGTAGCACACGGTATTGCACAGTATTGTTGAATTATTGATTCGTACGTAAGAAGGCACAACTCAATAATTGTTACAGTAGTTACTGTTCATTATTCTATTATATTGATTCAATAATTGCTGCATTGTTAGTTTATATTATTGTTTCAATAATTGTCACTGCACAGTATTTCTCATTATCAGATCAATAATTCATATTATTTGAATAATATTATTAGATAGCATTATTGGCAATGTCTAGAAAGTTCTGTCAAGGAGAGGTTTCGTCATCTAATTGCGCGTCAGTAAGGAAAAATCCTTATTGGAAAGCCCCCTCTTTCCTGGGAACGGTCTAGTTGTCATAATTGTGATTCTGTAATATTATTTAAGAATAATTAATTATTGATTCATATGATAAGGAAATATTTATTTGATGTGGATATAATTGATGAATATATTATTTTGTGTGGATATAATTGTAGGAATTAATGCTGAGGTGTTTTATCAGTATTTTGTCGGACTGAAAGAATTAAAAATCATCCGTTTGTGGATTTCGGATAATTTCTGTTTGGAATTTGGAAATATTTTCTTCTCCAAAGTTGTAGAGAATTGAAATTCCAATAAAAAGTCACGAGATTCGAATTTTATGACAAAGGGGCTAATTATTGTGAATTATTGAAGTTCCGGAGTTCCGAAATAATTGATTTTTAAAAGTTTAATTATTTTTTTATTTCAAAAACGTTTTTTTATTTTTTTTCTAGAAGGTGGGCATGTGGGAAATGCTAAAATCAGATTCCTTGGTGGTGGGCTTGAATATTTGGTAAATATTAATATTTTATTAATTTAGTCTCCTTTGGCGTTCTAGCATTTTCCTATAAATAGAGGGCTAAGTTAGAATTGAAAATCACACCAGAAACAAAGTTTTCTCTCTTTCTCTCTCTATATTATCGAGCGTATTCTTGTGAGTATACTTTGAGTGTTTCTATATGGTGCGAGTTTCTGTCAGTACTATACCGAAATTCAGTTAGAAGTACGGTTATTTTGAGGTAAGGGATGTTATTTTCTTCTTAAATGATATTATTTTCTTCAATATCATTATGCCGAAATATTGGTGAACTTTTTAATCAAATTTGGAACTTGTTGTGTCGGGGTTATTATTCACGTATACGATACTATTCACCGAAAAATGAAAATTTTCCTTTTTGTCCAAGATGTCTATTTTGGCTACTATCTTTGATTGTATCCATGTTTTGATCGTTATTTTTTAATTCTGCTTCAAAATTGGCTATTATGAAGAATTATTGATCTTGGATAAACTGTTATACGAATCCCTAATATTTGTCCTTCTATCTCACTGGATTCGTTCTTAAAAATATTTTTCATCATCCTCAGTCCTTAATGATAGTATTATTGAATATCTTTGGCCTGTAGTGCAAAGATGAATGATTAAACTGATGAATATCTTTGGCCCGTAGTGCAAAGATGAACAGGTGTTGAGATGAACATGATCAACCGGTGATATAAATGAATATCTTTGGCCTGTAGTGCAAAGATGATTAAAGATATATATTGATTGTTGTTACAGGGATAAAATATTGATGATGGACTCTTAAATATTAGAAGATAGTAGAATTCATCCTCTACGTGACTATTCTAATGGATTATTGTTTCCGCTGTAGTTCTTGATCTAAAACTTGTTGTCTATTGTATTCTATCAGATTTTTCCCTGTTGAAGACTAACGATAATTTGTTGTATGTTATCTTAGTCATAATATTCTTTACTGGGCTAGTTGAGCTCACCATTTTCTTTTTTGTTCCATTTTTTTTCTCAGGAGGTGATAACATAGCAGGATCGAGTCGGGGTATGGAGTGAGGTTTCTAGAAAGATGTTTTAGCAGTCCTCACTATTTCTGTAAAATAGTGTTTGAATAATTGTAATGAGGACTTATTTGCGTGTGGATATTGTCTAGAAGATAATATTTGTATTTAAACTCACAGTATGTATTGTCGTATTTCGCACGACATTTATATTATTAAAGTTGTAGTTCGCTTTATGTACCATGTATTTGGCGACTCAGAATGGGTGTTGTATACCTGTTTTGGGGGCGTCACAGTTGGTATCAAAGCTTAGGGATATAGTCTCTAGCGGAGATCGGGGAATAGAACTAGGAGGGGAGAGATGAGTAAATCCTTTGCTAGTGTGTCCTACTAAGCTTATTTTTTGATTGGTCATAATATAGGGATATTATGTGATATGTTTACTTAACCCTTGTTTTATGGCAGTATTTAAGAATGGCTACTGAGAACGTTAACAATGGAGTGTACGAGACCGTGGAGCAACCTGTAGTCACAAACCAGGAGAACGTGCAACAGGAAGACAATATTCCTCCTGTAAACAACACTACCGAGCAAACGATGAACGATGGAATGTTTAGGAGCTTTTTGCAGTTCATGCAAAATCAGACGAGGGAGACTCGTGTACAAAATACGGGTGGAAATGATGGCAACGCGCGGTCTGTCACAGCCAAGCAGTTTAAGGAGTTGGGACCACCAGAATTTAAGGGAAAATCGGATCCGATCATGGCAGAAACATTGGTAAAGCAAATTACCAAGATATTCGATGTCTTGGGATGCACAGAGGAACAGAAGGTTCCAGTCGCTGCCTTTATGTTTCGTGGTGAAGCAGATTACTAGTGGGAATCTATGAAGCGTACCCAGCCAGATGCACTCAACATGTCTTGGGAAAGATTTCAGAAACTATTCAATGACAAGTACTTTCCAGAAAGTATTCGTCATATGAAGGAGGTAGAGTTTATTAGACTTGAATAGAATAACATGACGGTGTCTCAATACGAGGCAAAGTTCGCAGAGTTGTCCAGGTTTGCACTGCATTTGGTGGAGAATGAGGAACGCATGACGCGGATGTTTCTAAGAGGTTTAAAACCTGAGATTCGTCAATACCTTATATGTCATAAATTTTCTATATATTCAGATGTTGTAAACAGGGCTCAGTTGTTAGAGCGAGATAGTGAGTATACTCAACCGAGGGACCACAACCAGGGTTATATCGGTGACAGCAGTCATCAGAACGATGATAACCAGTGAGGAAGGAAAAATACGGACAAAGGCGGTAACCACTCAGGTGGTAATCGTGGCCATGATAATAGAAGAGGTGACTTAAGTGGAAATTTCAGAAAGAGAAGATTCAACAACGACGGAAAGACATCAGCAGCAGCACCAGTACTAACAACAAATTCTAGGGGAGGAGAACGACCGCCAGTTAGATGTTACAAATGCGGGAAGGAGGGACATATCAGCCCAAACTGTCCACAACAATCCAAGGTATGTTACAACTGTGGAAAGGAAGGCCACATCGCTCGAGATTGTACTATAGTGAAACCAAGTTCAGCGGGAGTGGTGATTCTAAGGGCTGTCCCGGAAGAGCATTTGTCGTGACTGGCCAAAACGTGAGAAACCCAAACGAAGTGATCACGGGTAAGCTAATATTGAATTCTTGCGAAGTTTATACCTTACTAGATACCGGTTCTACCCATTCTTTTATCTCTCCTGCTTGTGCTCAACGTTTAAACTTGACTCCGGAGAAATTAGATTTTGATTTATCTGTTGAAACTCCGTTAGGTGAAACCTTCGTTACATCTACAGTTTATAAATCTTGCATGATCCAAGTTGGCACTATCACATTACCTGTGGATCTTATCTCTTTAAAGATACTTGCTTTTGATGTGATTTTAGGAATTGATTGGTTAACCACTCATCATGCCAAAATTGATTGTTTTCGTAAGGTTGTTAGTTTTTATATTCCTAACCAACCTGTCATACGAATTCAAACCACTAAACCACTAAAATTAGTCACTGTCATATCAAGCCACAGAGCTATTCATTTATTGAAAAATGGATGCCAAGCATTCTTAGCCCATGTTATGGATTTGAACAGAGACAAGTCAGATTTGGATAATATTTCTGTTGTTAAAGAATTTCCTGATGTATTTCCCGAAGAACTTCTCGGTCTACCCCTGGAAAGTGAAGTTGAATTCTTTATTGATCTTGAACCGGGTACAAAACCCATTTCTAAAACCCCATATCGAATGGCTCCTATTGAACTTCAGGAGTTAAAAGTCCAACTACAGGAATTGTTAGACTTCGATTTCATTAGTCCTAGTACATCTCCTTGGGGTGCTCCTGTTTTATTCGTAAAGAAAAAATACAGGAGTATGCAACTTTGTATTGACTACCGAGAATTAAACCATGTCACCATCAAGAATAGGTATCCACTACCTCGCATTGATGACTTGTTTGACCAGTTGCAAGGAGCACAATTCTTTTCAAAGATCGATCTTTGTTCTGGATATCATCAGCTAAAGATTAAAACTGAGGATATTCCAAAGACTGCCTTCAGAACTCCGTACGGACATTATGAATTCTTAGTCATGTCTTTTGGATTGACTAATGCTCCAGCTGCTTTCATGGATATGATGAACCATGTATTCAAGGAATATTTAGATCAATTCGTTGTTGTTTTTATTGATGACATCCTCATCTATTCCAAAAGCCGTGAAGATCATGAGCACCATTTGAAGCTAGTACTTCAAAGACTTCGTGAACACAAGCTTTATGCCAAGCTGAAGAAATGCGAGTTCTGGCTTGAGGAAGTAGCATTCCTTGGGCACGTGGTGTCAAAACATGGAGTATCTGTGGACCCGGCGAAGATTGAAGCAATACAAAGTTGGGAGCAGCCAAAGTCGGTGACCGAAGTGCGTAGCTTTCTGGGCTTAGCTGGTTATTATCGGAGATTCGTGGAAGTATTTTCTCGAATCGCTACTTCGTTAACTCAGCTGACTCGGAAGGATGCAAAATTTGTATGGAGCGAAGAATGCGAGAAGAGCTTCCAAGAGCTCAAGAGGAGACTCATTTCGGCACCTGTTCTGACTATACCATCTGGTTCGGATGGATTTTTTATCTACAGCGATGCTTCTGGCAAGGGGTTAGGATGTGTTCTCATGCAACATGGGAAAGTCATAGCCTATGCTTCATGACAACTCAAAGAATATGAGAGGAATTATCCTACTCATGATCTAGAGTTGGCAGCAGTCAAATTCGCGTTGAAGATATGGAGACACTACTTGTACGGGGAGAAAGTGGAGATTTATACGGACCATAAAAGCCTCAAATATTTCTTCACCAAAAAAGAAGTCAACATGCGGCAACTACGTTGGCTTGAGCTGTTGAAAGATTATGATCACACTATTCAATATCATCCTGGAAAAGCGAACGTAGTAGCTGACGCATTGAGTAGAAGATCATATGCGAGTACGAGTGCAATATTATCGACGCAAAGGCTCATTTTGTATGACTTGCAAAGGATGGAGGTAGAATTAAAGACTCCAGGGACCCACATGATGATGGCGAATATACGAGTAGAACCGACTTTAATTGATAAAGTTAAAGATACTCAAGCTACGGACCTAGGGCTGATGCAAATGAAGAAGAAAGTACAAGAAGGTGCTATTCCAGAAGCAAGAATAGATGAAGAAGGAATACTTCGATTCAACTCTCGACTTTGAGTTCCGAACGATTCTGACTTGAAGCATAGAATCATGATAGAGGCACACAACACCCCGTTTGCAATCCATCCTGGGAGTACCAAAATGTATCATGATATTCGACATACATTTTGGTGGAACAATATGAAGAGAGATCGCGGAGTTTATCTCGAGGTGTTTAACTTGTCAACGTGTAAAGGCGGAGCATCAAATACCAAAAGGTCCATTACAACCACTTGAGATTCCGGAATGGAAGTGGGAACACATTACTATGGATTTCGTTACGGGTCTTCCCAAGGTTTCTCAAGGTATAGATGCAATTTGGGTTATTGTTGATAGATTAACCAAGTCTGCCTATTTCTTGCCGATACGTGAGACTTATTCCCTTGAACGTCTTGCTCGTATGTACGTGAATGAGATTATGAGATTGCATGGCATGCCAGTATCCATAGTTTCGGATCGTGACCCAAGATTCACTTTAAGATTTTGGGTTAGATTACAGAAAGCTATGGGCACGGATTTACGATTCAGTTCAGCATATCATCCTCAAACGGACGGACAATCAGAGAGGACTATTCAAACCCTTGAAGATCTATTAAGACTCTGTGTCCTAGATTTTAAAGGAAGTTGGGATAAGTACTTGCCACTGGTAGAATTCTCCTATAACAACAGTTATCAAGCAAGTATAGGCATGGCTCCATTTGAGGCGTTGTATGGATGAAAGTGTCGATCTCCAGTATGCTGGGAAGAGGTGGGAGAAGCAACGTTGTTGGGACCAGAGTTAGTACGCATGACTACAGAAAAGATCAAAATGATTCGACAACGTATTCACACTTCACAAGATCGACAAAAGAGTTATGCTAATCTTCATCGAAAGGACGTGGAATTTAATATTGGGGATCATGTACTGTTACGTGTTGCTCCATGGAAAGGAGTTACAAGATTCGGAAAGAGAGGAAAGCTCAATCCAAGATTTATTGGTCCATTTGAGATTCTTGACCGAATAGGAAATGTAGCCTATAGACTCGCGTTACCTCCAAGTATGTCTCATGTTCATAATATTTTTCACGTATCTATGCTTCATAAATATGTGAAAGACCCGAACCATATTATTGAGTTAGAACCAGACGAGATAACCGAAGATTTGATATACGAGGAGGTACCTGTTAAGATCTTGGATAGGAAAGAACATGTCCTACGCACCAAGATTATACCACAAGTTAAGATTTTGTGGAGAAACCATGCAATTGAGGATATGACATGGGAGTTGGAATCGGAAATGAAAGCGATGTACCCTCACCTTTTCGATACACTAGGTATGTACGTCAATTTCGAGGACGAAATTTCATAAGGAGGGGAGGTTGTAAGACCCCAACTTATTATAAATAAAATCGAATTTTCCTTTATTCATTATTCTAAATTAATAAGGGTTAATTTGATATAATGCTTTGGTTATGGGTGAAATGTGAAAATTTTGTAAAATAAACAAGTGGTTATAAAATAATCATTGTTGTCGGGGAATATTCGTTTGGTCATGGAATATTATTTTTGTCGGGGAATATTCGTACGACGGCGCAGCCATTTGTGGGCCCCATACCGGAAAACGGTTGGATGAAAGAAAACGACAAAGATTAATTTTTATAAATAACGGTGTAAATTGTTACCGTTAACACTGTTGGGTTACCTGGTGGTTAAAATACAGTAATACGCGTGGTTGCACAGTAGCACACGGTATTGCACAGTATTGTTGAATTATTGATTCGTACGTAAGAAGGCACAACTCAATAATTGTTACAGTAGTTACTGTTCATTATTCTATTATATTGATTCAATAATTGCTGCATTGTTAGTTTATATTATTGTTTCAATAATTGTCACTGCACAGTATTTCTCATTATCAGATCAATAATTCATATTATTTGAATAATATTATTAGATAGCATTATTGGCAATGTCTAGAAAGTTCTGTCAAGGAGAGGTTTCGTCATCTAATTGCGCGCCAGTAAGGAGAAATCCTTATTGGAAAGCCCCCTCTTTCATGGGAACGGCCTAGTTGTCATAATTGTGATTATGTAATATTATTTAAGAATAATTAATTATTGATTCATATGATAAGGAAATATTTATTTGATATGGATATAATTGATGAATATATTATTTTATGTGGATATAATTGAAGGAATTAATGTTTAGGTGTTTTATCAGTATTTTGTCGGACTGGAAGAATTAAAAATCATCCGTTTGTGGATTTCGGATAATTTCTGTTTGGAATTTGGAAATATTTTCTTCTCCAAAGTTGTAGAGAATTGAAATTCCTATAAGAAGTCATGAGATTCGAATTTTATGACAAAGGGGCTATTTATTGTGAATTATTGAAGTTCCGGAGTTCCGAAATAATTGATTTTTGAAAGTTTAATTATTTTTTTATTTCAAAAATGTTTTTTTTATTTTTTTCTAGAAGGTGGGCATGTGGGAAATGCTAAAATCAGATTCCTTGGTGGTGGGCTTGAATATTTGTTAAATATTAATATTTTATTAATTTAGTCTCCTTTGGCGTTCTAGCATTTTCCTATAAATAGAGGGCTAAGTTAGAATTGAAAATCACACCAAAAATAAAGTTTTCTCTCTTTCTCTCTCTATATTATCGAGCTTATTCTTGTGAGTATACTTTGAGTGTTGCTATACGGTGCGAGTTTCTGTCAGCACTATACCGAAATTCAGTCAGAAGTACGCTTATTTTGAGGTAAGGGATGTTATTTTCTTCTTAAAAGATATTATTTTCTTCAATATCATTATGCCGAAATATTGGTGAACTTTTTAATCAAATTTAGAACTTGTTGTGTCGGGGTTATTATTCACGTATACGACACTATTCACGTATACGGCACTATTCACCAAAAAATAAAAAATTTTCTTTTTGTCCAAGATGTCTATTTTGGTTACTATCTTTGATTGTATCCATGTGTTGATCGTTATTTTTTAATTCTGCTTCAAAATTGGCTATTATGAAGTATTATTGATCTTGGATAAACTGTTATACGAATCCCTAATATTTGTCCTTCTATCTCACTGGATTCGTTCTTAAAAATATTTTTCATCATCCTCAGTCCTTAATGATGGTATTATTGAATATCTTTGGCCTGTAGTGCAAAGATGAATGATTAAACTGATGAATATCTTTGGCCCGTAGTGCAAAGATGAACAGGTGTTGAGATGAACATGATCAACCGGTGATATAAATGAATATCTTTGGCCTGTAGTGTAAAGATGATTAAAGATGTATATTGATTGTTGTTACATGGATAAAATATTGATGATGGACTCTTAAATATTAGAAGATAGTAGAATTCATCCTCTACGTGACTCTTCTAATGGATTGCTGTTTCCGCTGTAGTTCTTGATCTAAAACTTGTTGTCTATTGTATTCTATCAGATTTTTCCCTGTTGAAGACTAACGATAATTTGTTGTATGTTATCTTAGTCATAATATTCTTTACTGGGCTAGTTGAGCTCACCATTTTCCTTTTTGTTCCATTTTTCTTCTCAGGAGGTGAAAACATAGCAGGATCGAGTCGGGGTATGGAGTGAGGTTTCTTGAAAGATGTTTTAGCAGTCCTCACTATTTCTGTAAAATAGTGTTTGAATAATTGTAATGAGGACTTGTTTGTGTGTGGATATTGTCTAGAAGATAATATTTGTATTTAAACTCACAGTATGTATTATCGTATTTCACACGACATTTATATTATTAAAGTTGTAGTTCGCTTTATGTACCATGTATTTGGCTACTCAAAATGGGTGTTGTATACCTGTTTTGGGGGCGTCACATTTTGTGTATCGGTGGACCCCATTTCTTGACTGAAATTTGATTATAGCTTGTAAAATCGCTCGTTTGTAGATTTCGGTCAATTTTTGTTTGGAATTTGGAAAAACTTTCTTCTGCAAAATTGTAGAGAATTGAATTTCCTATAGAATGTCGTGAGATTCGAATTTTCTGATAAAAGGACTATTTATTATGAATTATTGAAGTTCTGAAATAATTGATTTTTGGAAGTTTTAATTATTTTTATTAAGAAAAACGTTTTTATTATTTTGGTTGGCCCCCAATGTGTTGTAAACATGCTAATTTCAGGAGTCTTAGTGGGCGTAGGAAAAATTTTATATATAATATTATTATATTCAATTTTCTGCTTTGGTGTTCTAAGCAATTTTCTATAAATAGGGTGTTTAGGTTAGAATTGAAAATCACACCAAAAACTAAAAAATTCTCTCTCTTTCTCTCTCTATAATATCGAACGTATTTTGTGAGTATTTTAGTACTTTGAGTATTGCTATACGGTGCAAGTTCTTTCAGCACTATATCCAGTATTCCAGTCAGAAGTATTGTTTTTGCAAGGTAAGAGATGTTATTTTATTTGAAAATGATATTATTTCTTCAATATCATTATGTCGAAATATTGGTTTCAAATTTTTATCAAATTTGGAACTTTTTCATGCCGGGGTTACTATTCACGAGTTACTATTCATGAGTTACTATTCACGAGTTACTATTCACGAATACTATTCACAAATCATGATGATTTTTTTGTGAAATTTGTATCTGTTAGTGTCGGAGTTACTATTCACGTATACGGCACTATTCACGAATACGACACTATTCACAGAAAAATTAAATTTTATTTTCTATATCCAAGATTGTCTGTTATGATTCCTATCTTGGATTGGATTTATGTTTTGGTCTTTATTCTTGAATTTTACTCCACTCTATTTATTTATGAAGTATTTTTGAACTTGGATTGTGTAAAGTACGAATACTTAATATTTGTTCTTTTGTTTTACTGGATTCGTTTTCTTTAAAATATTTTTCATCATCCTCAGTCCTAAATGATGATATAACTGAATATCTTTGGCCTGTAGTGCAAAGATGAATGATTTTATAATAAATATCTTTGGCCCGTAGTGCAAAGATGAACAGGTGTTGAGATGAACATGACCAACTGATGAATATCTTTGGCCCGTAGTGCAAAGATGACTATTTGATTCAAGATATATATTGATTGATGTTACAGGGATAAAATATTGATGATGGACTATTAAATTCATAGATGATAGTAGATTTCATTATGTACTTAACTCTTCTAATGAATTTTTGTTTCCGTTGCAGTTGTTGATCTAAAACTTGTTGTCTATTGTATTCTATCAGATTTTTCCCTGTTGAAGACTAAGGATAATTTGTTGTACATAATCTTAATCATAATATTCTTTACTGGGCTAGTTGAGCTCACCATTTTCCTTTTTGTTCCATTTTTCTTCTCAGGAGGCGAGAATGTAGCGAGTACTAGTCGGGGTATGGAATGATGGTTTTAGAAGTTATTTTAGTAGTCCTCACCATTTTTGTAAAATAGTGTATCAATAATTGTAATGATGACTTATTTGAGTGTGGATATTGTCTAGAAGACAATATTTATATTTAAACTCAGAGTTTATGTGTTGTCGTATTTTGCACGACAATTGTATTAATGAAGTTGTAGTTATTTTTGTACCATGTATTTGGCGACTCTGAATAGGTTGGGTGGATTGGACCTATTTTGGGGGCATCACACACTTGCTTATTTTGAAAAATTTGCACATTTCACCCATAACCAAAGTATTATATCAAATTAACACTTTATTATTCACAATAATAATTAGGAGAAATTCGATTTCATTTATAATAAGTTGGGGTCTTACAACCTCCCCTCCATATGAAATTTCGTCCTCAAAATTGACATACGTACCTAGTATTTCGAAAAGGTGAGGATACCTCGCTTTCATTTCTGATTCCAACTCCCAGTTTATTTCTTCAATAGCATGATTTCTCCACAAAACCTTAACTTAAGGTATAACCTTTGAGCATAGGACATGTTCTTTCCTATCCAAGATCTTGACAGGTACCTCCTCGTACGTTAAATCTTCGGCTATCTCGTCTGGTTCTAACGCAATAATATGATTTGGGTCGTCCACATATCTACGTAACATCGATACGTGAAAAACGTTATGAACACGCGACATACTTAGTGTTAAGGCGAGTCTATAGGCCACAGTTCCTACTCGATCGAGGATTTTAAATAAATCGAAGGCTTGAGCTTTCTTCTCTTCATCGACTCTTACTTCTAGAATAACGCATTCTTGCATCTTCTTCTTTATTTTTATCAGCTCCAGGTCTGTAGCTTGAGAGATTTTAACGTTATCGATTAAAGTCGATTTTACTCGTATATCGTCACGTGGGTCCCTAGAGTTATTAACTCTATCTCTATCATTTATAAATTATACAAAATAGGTCTTTGTGTTCAAAAATATCGCATTCGTACTCGCGTACGATTTTCTACTCAACGCGTCAGCTACCACGTTCGCTTTTCTAGGATGGTATGGTCTTAAAAGGTTCCGAAATGAGTCACCTCTTGAGCTCTTGGAAAATCTTCTCGCATTCCTTGCTCCATACGAATTTTGTATCTTTCCGAGTCAGCTAAGTTAACGGAGTAGCGATTCGAGAAAATCATTTCACGAATCTCCGATAGTAACCAACTAAGCCTAGAAAGCTAGATATTTTGATTATTGACTTAAGTTGCTCTCAACTGTGACTCATATCCCAATCTTAGATAACACGTCACAATAGCACCTATTGTTTTACCACCAAACAAATATAGCGTCCCCTACGGAGAGTCTGGCTTTGGTACATTCTACAAAGGAAGTTACCAGATAGAGGCTTGAGTACCAATTCTTGTAGTTGGGTTTTTAACTCCTAAAGTTCAATATGAGCCATTTGATAAGAGATTTTAGAAATGGTTTTTGTACCGGGTTCAAAGTCGATACAAAATTCAATATCATGCTCTGGGGGTATTCAAGGAAATTCTTCTGGAAATACGTCAGTAAATTCACTAACAACAGAAATATCATTCAAATCTGACGTATTTTTGTTTAAATCCATGAAATGGGCTAAGAAAGCTTGGCATCCGTTTTTCAATAAACGAATGGCTTTATGGCTTGATATGAAAGTGTTTGACTTCATTGATTTGGTTTTTTGAATTCGCATAACAGGTTGATTAGGAATATGAAAACTAACAACCTAACAAAAACAATCAATTTTGGCATGATGTGTAGTTAACCAATCTGTAAGACCCCGAATTTTATGAAATAAAAGTATTTATTTTTTTATAATTACTATTCACGAGTTACTATTCATGAGTTACTATTCACGAGTTACTATTCATGAGTACTATTCATGAAGCATGATAAATTTTTTTCGTAAGAAGGCATTACTCAATAATTGTTACAGTAATTACTGTTCAATATTTTATTTTATTGATTCAATAATTGCTACGTTGAAATTTTATATTATTGTTATTTTAATAATTGTCACTACACAATATATTTCTCATTATCAGATCAATGATTCATATTATTTTAATAATATTACTAGATAAAATTATTGTCAATGTCTAGAAAGTTCTGTCTAAGGAGAGGTTTGGTCACCTAATTACGCGCCAGTAAGGAAAAATTCTTATTGAAAAGCCCCCTCTTTCCTGTGAACTACTTGGTTATCAGTATTGTGATTCTGTAATATTATTTGTGAATAATTAGTTATTGATTTATATGATAAGGAAAATATTCATTTTATGTGGTTATAGATGGAGAAAATTTTTTAATGTGATAATTGTTGAAAATTGATATTTTATCTTTTCTGATAAAATATATTATTATATTATAGTAATATAATAATGGTGATATTTTTACAATAAATGTGTGATATATGAATAAATGAGGAGGAAGAGTAGTTTTGTTGTATTAAATGTTAAACACATGTTTTGTGTGTTACAAAAAAATGTTTAACACATGTTAAACATGATGGTGTATAAAAATTTTGACTGAAATCTGATTATAGCCTGTAAAATCGTCCGTTTGTGGATTTCGGTCAATTTCTATTTAGAATTTGGAAAAACTTTCTTCTACAAAGTTATAGAGAATGGAATTTCTTATGGAAATGACATGTGGTTCGAATTTTTCTGATAAAAGGGCTATTTATTATGAATTATTGAAGTTCTGAAGTTCTAGAATAATTGATTTTTGAAAGTTTTAATTGATTTATTTAAGAAAAACATTTTTTACACTTTGGTGGGCTCCACTTGTATGTGTTAAATTGCTGAATTCAGATTCAAAGGTGTGCTAAGGAAATTTTATTATAAATAATATTATTTTAATAAATTTTCTGCTTTGGTGTTCTAAGCAATTTCCTATAAATAGGTGCTTAGGTTAGAATTGAAAATCACACAAGAAACTGAAGTTTCCTCTCTATTTCTCTTTCTATATTATCGAGTGTATTCTTGTGAGTATTTTGATATCTTGAGTGTTGCTATACGGTGCAAGTTCGTTCAGCGTTATTCCAATCAGAAGTACTGCTCTTTTGAGGTAAGGGATATTGTCGTTAGTATGTAAGGGTTATTATGTGACCGTCTTTTCCACAACTAAAACATATCTTGGAAAGCTGTGAACAGTTTGGACTTATATGTCCCTCCACTCCGCATCTGTAGCATCTAACTAGCGGTCGTTCTCCTCCCCTAGAATTTGTTGCTGGTGCTGTTGCCGACGTCTTCCCGTCATCATAAATCTTCTCTATTTGAAATTTCCACTTGAATCATTTCTTCTATTATCTTGGCCATGATTACCACCGAAGTGGTTACCATTTCTAGCATGATAATTTCCTCCACTATGGTTATTATTATTCTGATGACCGTTGCCACCGGTACGATTATTATCTTGTTGTTGCTCGTTATCCTTCGGTTGGGCTGGCTCATAATCGCGTTCCAATAACTGAGCCATATTCACTACATCTGAATATAAACAAAGTTTGTGAGAAATGAGGTATTAACGTATTTCGGGTTTCAAACCTCGCAGAAACATTCGTGTCATTCTCTCCTCATTATCAACCAAATGGGATGCAAATCAGGACAACTCGGCAAACTTAGCTTTGTACTGCGACACATTCATATTTTTTTGCTCCAGCTTGATGAACTCAACCTCCTTCATGTGATGAATACTTTTGGGAAATTACTTGTCGTTGAACAATTCTTGGAACTTCTCGCAAGACATCATCAGTGCGGCAGGTTGAGTATGCTTTACTGATTTCCACCAGTAATCTGCCTCTCCTCGCAACATAAAGGTGGCAAAGGGAACCTTTTGCTCCTTGGAACATCCCAAGAAATCAAATATCTTGGTGAACTGCTTTATCCACGTCTCTGCCATAAGTGGTTCTGGCTTTTCAAAAAACTCCGGTGATCCCAGTTCCTTGAACTGCTTAGCGGTGACTATCCGAGAGTTGCCAGTGTTTCCACCTGCATTTTGAATAGAAGTCCCTCTCGCCTGATGTTGCATGAATTGCATAAAACCTTTGAATATCCCATCATTTATCATTTGATCGGTGTTGATGTTTACATGAGGATTATTGCCATCCTGCTGCACATTATCCTGGGTATTGATCGTTGGTGACTCAAAGGTCTCATATGTTTCATTGCTTATCACAACATTTTTAGATGCCATTTTCAAACACTGCCACAAAACAAGGGTTAATTGACATATCACATATTATCCCTATACTCTAACCGGCTAATTAAATACCAATAAACTTAAGTAGGTCATACTAGTGAAGGAATTTCCCGTCTCTCCCCTCCTAGTTCTTGTCTCATACCTCAGCCAGGATCATATCCCTAAGCTTTGATACCAACTGTGACGCCCCCAAAATAGGCATACATCACCAATTCGGAGTCGCCAAATACATGGTACAAAAACAAATACAACTTCAGTAATACAATTATCGTGCAAAATACGACAACACATATACTGTGAGTTTAAGTACAAATATTTTCTTCTAGACAATATTCACACTTAAATAAGTCCTCATTACAATTATTGATACACTATTTTACAAAATAGTGAGAACTACTAAAACAACTATCTTGAATCATCACTCCATACCCTGACTAGTTCCTGCTAAATTTTCTCCTCCTGAGAAGAACAATGGAACAAAAAGGAAAAGGATGAGCTCAACTAGCCCAGTAAAGAATATTATGACTAAGATAATATACAACAATTTATCATTAGTCTTCAATAGGGAAAATATAATAAAATATAATAGATAACAAGTTTTAGATCAACAACTGCAGCGGAAATAACAATCCATTAGAAAAGTCAAGTAGAGAAAGAATTCCACTATCTTCTAATACTTAAAAGTCCATCATCAATATTTTATCCATGTAACATCAATCAATATACATCTTGAATCAAATATTCATCTTTGCACTATAGGCCAAAGATATTCATTTGTATCACCAGTTGGTCATGTTCATCTCAACACCTGTTCATCTTTGCACTACGGGCCAAAGATATTCATTAGGTAATCATTCATCTTTGCACTATAGACCACAGATATTCATCAGTTAATCATTCATCTTTGCACTAAAGGCCAACGATATTCAGTAATATCATCATTTAGGACTGAGGATGATGAAAAATATATTAAAGAAAACAAATCTAGTGAAACAAAATAACAAATATTAGAGATTCGTATTACAATTTATCTAAGATCAATAATACTCCATAATAACCAATTTCGAAGCAAAATTCAAGAATAAAGATCAAAATATGGATACAATCAAAGAAAGTAACCATAATAGATATCTTGGACAAAAAGAAGAAAATTTCATTTTTCGATAAATAGTGCCGTATTCGTGAATAGTGTCGTATACATGAATAGTGTCGTATACATGAATAGTAACCCCGACACAAAAAGTTTCAAATTTGATAAAAAGTTTAGACCAATATTTTGGCATAATGATATCGAAAGAAATAATATCATTTACGAAGAAAATAACATCCCTTACCTCAAAATAACAGTACTTCTGATCGGAATATTGGTATAAGGCTGAAGGAAACTTGCACTGATAAATAGAAACTCACAAAGTATCTAAATACTCACAAAATACACTCGATAATATAGAGAGAGAAAGAGAGAAAGCTTATGTTTCTGGTGTGATTTTTAATTCTAACTTAGCCCTCTATTTATAGAAAAATGTTAGCACGCCGAAGAAAACTTGATCTACTACCTGATGGCTTTACCTGCTACTATTACCACTCACCATATTTGAAATAAAATTCAGCACATTTCTTCACCAACCATAAGTGGGGCCCACTCTATTCTAGAATTTTCTACCAAAATAATTTATAAACCTAATTTCTGAATCAGTCACCTCCTAAAATTCATAACAAATTATACGTTCATTTTTAACGGTTTAAATTTTGTGGACATATACTCAACTTATATATGTATAACATATCCAAAAATCACAACGATCCAACGGTCAGATTAAAAATTATAACTCGCGCAATATATCTCAAGAACAGTGATTTAATTTTTAATACCTCCATTCCGACAAATACACCTCAACATTAATTCCTTTAATTATATCCACATAAAATAAATATATCCATCAATTATATCCACATAAAATAAATATTTTCTTATCATATAAATTAATAATTAATTATTCACAAATAATATTACAGAATCACAATTATGATAATCAAGCCGTTCCTAGGAAAAAGGGGGCCTTCCGATAAGGATTTCTCCTTACTGGCGCACAATTAGGTGACCAAACCTCTCCTTGACAGAACTTTCTAGACATTGACAATAATGTTATCTCATAATATTATTCAAATAATATAAATTATTGATCCGATAATGGGAAATACTGTGCAGTGACAATTATTGAAACACCAATAATATAAAATATCAACGCAACAATTATTGAACCAATAAAATAAAATATTGAACAGTAATTACTTTAACATTTATTGAGTAGTGTCTTCTTACGTAAGAATCAATAATTCAAAAATACTGTGCAAAACCGTGTGATACTGTGCAACCACGCGTATTACTGTATTTTAACCACCGGGTATTCCAACAGTGTTAACGGTAACAACTACGCCGTTATTTATAAAAACTCAATTTTGTCGTTATCTTCATCCGACAGTTATTCTGTTATGGGGCCCACAAATGGTTGCGCCGTCGTACGAATATTACCCGACAACAAGAATATTCCACGACCAAACGAATATTCCCCGACAACAATAAGTATTTTATAGCCACTTGCTTATTTTGAAAATTTTGCACATTTCACCCATAACCAAAGCATTATATCAAATTAACACTTTATTATTCACAATAATAATTAGAGGAAATTCGATTTTATTTATAATAAGTTGGGGTCTTATAATATATATATTTTTCCCCAGTTTATTTCGCATTTACATTTTCCAGGTTTTTAAACCACTTTTTTATACGTAAAACCTGTTTATCACAACAATACATACAATAATATTCAACCCATATTACAACTACATCCAACAACCAGCAACAACATATATATCATAATCAACCCATAATACAACTGTGAGATCCCGAATTTTATGAAATAAGAGTATTCAATTTTTCTATTTTGGTAAATAGTTAAATTTATAAAAGTTTAAAGTTATGGGTAATATGTGAATTTTTTTTTTCCAAGTAAGCAAGTTGATATAAAATATTCGATTAGTTAGGGAATATTCTTTTTGTCGGGGAATATCAGTACGACGGTACAATCATTAGTGGACCCCACAATGGAATTATTGTCGAATTGAGAAAACGACAAAAATATATTTATGAAAATAACGGCGAAAGTTTTACCGTTAACTGTTGAAACACCTGGTGTTAAAAGTACAGTAATACGCGTGGTTGTATAGTAGCACACGGTATTGATTATTGATGCATATGTGATAAGTCAATCAGTTTTATTTTATTGGTATTATTAATGTAATAAAATAGAAAATGTTTTTATATAAAACAGAATACTTTTATAAAGTTATTCGTTTTATTAGGCTAATAGTAAAATCTTTTTATATAAAACAGAATACTTTTGTAAAGTTATCTGTTTTATTAGACAATAATTAGAATATATTATATTTTATTATGCATATTATTTGCATAGTGCTTACATAGTAAAATCTTTTATAAAGTTATTCGTTTTATTAGATTATAAATAGAATATATTATGTTTTATTTAAAAGATTTTTGCTTTAAATATGGACCGTCAGATTAAAGTAAATCAATTTGGACCGTTCATGAGTTAGTTACTAGACAGTCCATTTTTCTATAAATAGAAACTCATTCCTTCATTATTTCTTACGAATTTACTGAAACTCTAGAGAGAGAAATTATAGAGATGCTATAGAAAAGTATTTTGCTCCTTCCCTACTCTTATATTCAGTTTCTTTTACGGTAAGGGATATTATTTATTGTACTCGTAAGGGATATTATTTGTTGTAATCGTAGGGGATATTATTTGTTATAATCGTAGGGGATATAATTGTCGTACTCGTAAAGAATATTATTATTATTATTATAGTAAGGGGTATTATTTCGTTCGTATTCATGAAGAGAACTTCTGTTATTCCATTCTTCATTATTTTGTTGGAATAAGCTGTATACGCAGACTACCGTATACATGGTGAAATTCTTCTATTATTTCATTCTTTATTATTATGTGGAATAACCTGTCTATGCGAAGTACTGCATACATGGTGAAAATTTTCTATTATTCCATTCTCTATTATTCTGTTAGAATATTCTGTCTGTTCGATTTACGCCAGACCTGATTCTATTATTTATTATTCTGTTGGAATATCCTATCGGTGTGTATCACGTCTGACCTGGTTCCGTTATTTAGTATTCTGTTGGAATAACCTGTATGTGCGGTCTATTGCATGCATGGTGAATTCTTCTGTTATTTCATTATTTATTATTCTGTTGTAATATCATGTTTGTGCGTTTACGCATGACCTGATTCCATTCTTTATTATTCTGTTGAATTAACTCGTATATGTGGATTACCGCATGCATTATAAATGATCATTCATATTCATACGAACAGTATTTTTATTAAAAAGGGGTTTCTGCCAGGGGCAGTTTTGTAATTTTTCTGACCCTAAATAATTCTAGAAAAAATTTAAATGATAATTTGATGAGTTTTCTAGATTGTCCAAAAATGATGATTTTTGGATGTATAGAGTAAGAGTTATGGATTTTATGGGAAAATACTATTTTAAAAGTAAACTCTTATAACTCCTTGTGGTTAACTCCAAAATTGATGAAATTTTTATTCGGAGTACATGTATATAATAAGAGTATACCCTGTAAATTTCGGAATTTTTGGACAAAAGTACAATTTATGATAAATGTCTAAATATTCGGCAGTTTTAGCCATATAAAAAATTGTAAATAAAATTTAAAAATTCTGAGAAAAATATATGTTCAAGATGGGACTATATTCTGCTAAATCCCAGAAAAGAAATATTTTTGGGACTGATTTGGTATTTTTCATGAAAATGAACTAGTTATGAGTAAATGAATTAAATATGTTATGTGAAGTAATAAAATTGGAAAATAGGATTTTATAGCTTAAGAATCCTATATAGGGTATATGCAGATTTTTGATGAGGATTTGATCATTGATGATGAAATCTTATGAGTATAGCATTTTTGAATGATTAAATGCATTATTTGATAAAGTGTAAACAATTGAAATAAATTGTTTATAAGTTTAAGAAATAATTAAAATATTGTTATATTATTAATGATATTAGATTATGAGATTATTAAGTGATTGATAACATTTGGTTATTATTGAACGCTGGATAAATTGTATTATAAATGTTTAATATTTATCCTTTATCTCATTTTATTGATTCTAATATCATTGTCATCACCCTCATGCTTATATTGTGTTGAAAGTCATCTTTGGCCGTAGTACATAGATGGACTTGGTATGATTATGACCATGTATTATTCGGTATAATTATGACCGTAATGTTACAAATGATGTGGAAAAAGTCTTCATTGGCCCGTAGTGCATTGATGAACAGTTTTTGGTATGATTATGGCTATGGATTCTCTTCGGCCAAGGGTGCAAAGATGAATTATTTTATGGCATGATCATGACCGTTGATGAAAACACGATTATCTTTAGCCGCAGTGCATGGATAATTCGTGGTCGTGATATTAACGAATATCTTTAGCCGTAGTGCATGGGTAATTCAGTGATATGGATTGATTATTGAGCTGAATCTCAGCGATAAAATATGAATTCATGGATGTGATATTAACGAATATCCTTGGCCGTAGTGCATGAGTGATTCGATGATGTGAATTATTTATTAAGCTGAGTCTCAGCGATAAAATATTTATTATACATTTTTAATTCGTAGAAGATATTAGATATCATGCTCTACTTGACTCTTCTAAAATACAGTTGTATGTCTTTGGCATGTAGTGCAAAGTTGAATTGTTAATTAATATTTTTGGTCGTAGTGCAAAGATGAATTTATTAGTATGATTATGAGAAGGAATTTTGATTTGGTATAACCATGATTTTTTATGTTTCAGGTGAACATAGGTGATGAAAATTATCTTCGCCCTGGTTGCGAAGAGGAATTTAGAATCACAATTATGATTATGAGTTATTCATATGATTGTGGACAGGAATTGTTGATTTATTTTACATGGATAAAATATTATTGGTGGAATTTTAACATAGAGAAGATAATAGACCTTATAGTCTATTTGACTCTTCTAATGGATTGCTCGTTCCGCTGCAACTATGGTTGAAAAGTTTTATCATCTACCATATGTTCTAAATCTCTGATTTATTATTGATGAAAGCTATTGATAATTTAATTATCTTTAGTCATGATATTCTTTACTGGGCTAGTTGTACTCACCCTTTCTGCTTCACAATTCCTTTTAGGTAATAAGAGTGTTGCCGTAAGAGTATTGCCTAGTCGAGCGGGGAAAACAGGGGAATAGAACATTGGTCTCTAGCTGTGGAGGTTCTCCCTAAACAGTATAGAAAATTTTGTTGTATTCTATACATTATTTAGTAGTTATATTTGGTGAATCAAATAGGGTGAGGCGAACCCAACTTTGGAAGGGTGTTTTTCCACTATCATACAAGATGTCTAATGACATACAACCTCGTGTTCTCATAAGACATGGTTGTGCACATCCACTTGCTGAATATATCTACGAGCACTACCTATATGATCTTGGGGTTTATGTGAAATATAATGTTCACTTGGAGACAACAGAGATATTTATATGTCAAGAGAAGACTCACCATTGGAAAGAAGATGATAATAATCTTCTTGTTTTTATTTGGGGACTTTTGGGTCAACCAAGGATAATTCTGTGGACATATGATATCTATCATAACCTAGACGCATGGCCTCCCATGTACGAAGGTTTCCTTGAGCACTTCCTAAATATTTTAATTTCTAAAATAGTTTTTGACTATAATTTTATGTAAAGTATCATTGTAAGGTTTTGGTCGAGGTACCATGAGAGTTACATACATTTGTATTAAAACTCATAGTTAACTGTGGTCGTATTCTATACAACAGCTCAACAATTGTATAAATGAATTTGTATTTGAATTTTGTACCATGTATCTGGCGACTCAGAATGGGTGATGTATACCTAATTTTGGGGGCGTCACAACAACGTTCTACAACCAAACTAAACTTATAAACTACATAAATATAGAACAATAATCCGGTATAAATAACAATGAAATGGCACCGAATTATCATCACTACGTGCTTATACAATAATCTACCAAACATCTATAATATATATGATAGATATGCACTATATATATATATGTGTGTGTGTGTATGTATATCAACATAAACTAGTACTACAACCAGAAGGATCAGAGTCATCTAACGGAGGTCGATGATGATGCTCGGGTGTCCAGAAATCCTGCTCGCCATCACCATTGATAGTAGTGTCACCCTGTTGATACAAACAAAAATAAAATGCATGAGTCCGTATGAGAAAAATCAAAATAGATAGTATAAAAATTAAATGACATGAAAATTAATAAACTTAAAATAAATATAATACCTTAGTATGTGGGGACTAACTCTCTATCGAGCCAAAAGCCTCCGAGAGTAAGGTAACCACCAACCGGAGCACCTCGTCGCGTATCGCAACAAACTGCTCCTGCGGGATACCCGTACTCTCGACGGTCGCCCTTACTGTAATATCATGCGCTAGCTGGTAAAGGCGAGCTCGGCTAGGCAACTTCTGACGACGGATAACCGGATGCGTACGAAATGTCTCCAACACAACCACCATGACCCTCTAGAAAATTTGGTAATCCAATCCAGTGCCCGTGTGAAATGGTCCAACAGGTGCTCTCGGACGCTGGCGCTGGCAAGAGCCTGCGAAAACAAATATATTATTACAAATAATATTTGCAATTAAATTATATTAACTTATATAGCAAAAAGAATATTGTATCCAGGTACTCGATACCTGTTGGTATTACTACTAGGGGGATCCTAAGACGCGACCCATAGTCTCAACTCGTCATCCCAGGATAATACAATCTCATTCAGAGGAATAGTACAATCTAAAGGCTCAGCACCCTCCTAGAAGCCTCCAACTCAGCTATACGTTGGTCATGAAGCTTCTGAAATCGCTCCTGTAATTTATTTTGTGACATTGAACATTAATGAAATCATTATATCAACTACCTAATATTAATAATTATATAAGATAAATTTGTATTAGTCTTACCTGTATAACTAATGTTGCGGGAAACATTCTAAAATCCTTTGGCGTGTGGGCTTTATCCCAAAACTCTAGCATGGTAGGAGGTCGACCCAAGCTATCCCGCATGACCTAATAAATACATAAAAATAAATTTAATAATTATGATAATAGTATAATCGAATAACTATAGAACTAAATTACGATACTTACCGACTTCACTTCCTCAAATGATCGTGAGCCGGTAGTATGTACTACTCGGAGCTGGCCACGATTCTTTTTTAGCTTGCTCGGACTTTTTCTTGAAGTCATCATATCATCATCCCAGTGTGCACACATAGCCGCCCATGCTTGCATCAGATACTATGCTAGGCTGATGATCGCGTATGGTAGTCCCAGGCTGCTCAATAACTGCCCGGACAGCCCGCTGTCTCATCTCATACAGCCAGCCAGAATAGTTCTTTGCAACATGTGCAGTAATAACACTGTCGCCGGCTGCCTGTAAGATAGTCTCCTCATATCTAAAATAAATCTATACAAATAATGTTAAAATATTAGAAATTGATGATAATACCTAAAATCTTACTTAATTTAAGTTAAGTAATTCAACTTACATGGAACTCTCACAACACAATAGTCATATAGCGTGCATCATACAACGGAAATTGAGTGAATCGAATATATCCTGTAGGTAGGTGTGTCAAGCAAATGGCGTGTAGTGTATGCTTAACGACCGGGTACAAGATACTGCAATAATTCAAAATATGTGTTACTTTAATACATGTAATCATATAAAGTAATTTATATCATTGAGTTATCTAATAGTTGACACGTACTGCGCAAAGTCGACATCAACTATAGCAACTGCTGGCTGGGCCGGCGGACGCCCAAATAAACCGAGGTTAGTCCCTTGTAGACGTCGACGAACAGTATCTGTAAGTTTATATAGTATTTCAGCATGCGTTAAATAAAATGGACATAATAAATTAAATTACAAAAAAGATAGAAACTTACTAGATGATGATGACATCCCTTCCTGGGAGCCGTCGCCAGGTTCTGTACAACCACCCCCGCGGCAACCTCCACTGCTGTTTCTAGTCATAATTGTGCTACTGTAATTAAAAAGAACATTAATTCTAGCCATAATTATTTTTTTAGTAGTGAATTATACAAAAACATCAATAAGTTGAAGTTAAGGCTTAATACGTCGTCAAACCCGTCTGAATCAATATCAATTTCATCCTCAGATTCAGTCTCTTCCTCGTCCGTATCAATTAATGTTTCGTCATCGACATCTTGTACAATAACCTAATCACTGACAATAATGTCATCATCGACTTCTTCATCATCGAGTATGTTAATGACCTCTTCTGCCAACACATCGTCATCGTCTGGAAGTACGTGGTTGGGATTGCTAACTTGTTCTTGCAACGGGTCATCCATTCCAAACAAATGATCAGAACCATCAAAAGCCTTGGTTTTCGTTGTGACTACTGTATACCAAGGGCTTCTAGAATTTGCTACATTAGGAGCATATGTGAGACCCCAGATTTTATGAATAAATATTTAATTTTCTCAAAATAATTTTTTAAATATTATGGTGTGGATTTGATATAATGTTATAGTTGTGGGTTATATTTATAAATTTTGCAAAGTACGCAAGTTTTTATATAATATTTGATTGGTCGGAGAATATTTTTTTTTGTCAGGGAATATCCGTACGACGGTACAATCATTGGTGGACCCCGCAACAGAATTATTGTCGGATTGAGAAAACGACAAAAATACTTTATAAAAATAAACGACGGAAGTTTTACCGTTAACTGTTGAAACACCCGGTGTTAAAAGTACAGTAATACACGTGGTTGCATAGTAACACACGGTATTGATTATTGATGTTTACGTGAGAAGTCACTCAGTTATACTCAATTATTGCTACAGTAATTACTACATCATATCTTTCATATTATTGATTCAATTATTATTACAGT
Organism: Panax japonicus; assembly: GCA_020205505.1. NCBI lineage: Eukaryota > Viridiplantae > Streptophyta > Magnoliopsida > Apiales > Araliaceae > Panax > Panax japonicus. The sequence continues at coordinate 58,640,019 of CM035105.1, read as the reverse complement.
ATCATCTGTATAATATGATATATTATTAAATCAATGATTGAGACGACAAAGTTATTCATATTATTATTTGCAATATTGACAATGTCTAGAAGTTCTGTTAAAGAGAGATTTGGTCACCTAATTGTGCGCCAATAGGGAGAAATCCTTATTGGAAAGCCCCATCTTTCCTGGGAACGACTTGGTTGATAAATATTGTGAGTTATAATATTAATGATGAATGTTATTAATATCGAAGTTGTGCTCGGAGTTGAATTTGGAGACGCGGACGTGATATTTGAGTCCGAAACGATGAAATTTATAAAAATAAACTATAAACACAAAATTTGCCGATTTTTACTATTTGGTCAAAAAGTCGACAATTGACTTTTTTGGGAAAAGTCAAACTTTGAAATTTAAAATTTTATATTTTTGATAAAAATAGTTTCATTATGTTGGAATTATTTGTGTTAGTGAAAATCGACATTTATTTCGATAAAAATTGATGTCTGGAGGTTATTTTGACCAATCGGGTATTTAACCGGATAAATGAGCAATTGATTGCTATTAATTCACATGCTTATATAACTATTTGTTCACATGTGTGTACTATTGAATCACATTCTTGTACTATTAGGGGAGTTGGTGCAAAATTGATAATACTTGCATGACTAAGTTAAAAATAGAGGTATAGATGGATGTACTATACTGTAATTATTTTTATCACATGATTAGAACTATTGAGTCACATGATTTACTATTGATTCGCATTATTTACTATTAGGGGAGTTGGTGCAAGTTTGATAATACTTGCATGACTAAATTAAAAATGAAAAAAAGAGGAAGGTATTATACTGTAATATTTCGAGCCCCAAAACGTGCAATTATCGAAACTATATTTTCCTATAAATAGAAGTTCATTCTTCCTTCATTTCTCACCAATTCACAAAATCTTTAGAGCAATTATTATAGAGAAAAATTATAGAGAGAAAGAAGAAGAGAAGTCTGCTACATCACTATTCCAGTATCCAGTTTTTCCAAGGTAGGGAATATTATTTGTTGTACTCGTAAGGGGTACTCTTTCTTTCTTATTTATGAAAAGAACTTCTGTTATTCCATTCTTTATTATTCTGTTGGAATAACCTGTATAAGCGGGCTACCCTATACTTGGTGAAGTTCTTCTGTTATTCTATTCTTTATTATTATGTTGGAATAACCTGTCTATGCAAAGTACTGCATACATGGTGAAATTCTTCTAATATTCCATTCTTTATTATTCTGTTGGAATATCCTGTCTGTTCATTTTACGCCGGACCTGGTTCCGTTATTTATTATTCTGTTGAAAGATCATGTCTGTGCGTTTTACCCCGGACCTGGTTCCGTTATTTATTATTCTGTTGGAATATCCTGTCGGTGCGTTTTATGTTGGAACTGGTTTCATTCTTTATTATTCTGTTGGAATATCCTGTCTGTGCGTTTTACGCCGGACCTGGTTCCGTTATTTATTATTCTGTTGGAATAACCTGCCTGTACTGTCTATCGCATGCATGGTGTTTTCTTTTGTTAGTCCATTCTTTATTATACTCAGTTGGTTAAAACTTTGACTTCTATACTCCATCAAATTAGTGGAATATCCTTGATATTTGCGCTTCATCCAGTATCTTTTCATGGAAATATTCTTCTGAGCATTCTTGAATTTTACTCTACAAAGAAGTATCATGTTAACAATTTGGACGATATCGGTTCCTAGATAAATTAATTCATTAACTTGTTTTATTGAATTCTTATATCATTGTCATCATCCTCATGTTTATATTTTTGTTGAAAGTCATCTGTGGCCTGTAGTGTATAGATGGACTTGGTATGATTATGACCAGGGATTATTCGGTATAATCATAACCGTAATGTTAGAAATGACGTGGTAAAATTCCTCATTGGCCCGTAGTGCATTGATGGACAGTTTTTGGTATGATTATGGCTATGGATTCTCTTTGGTCGTAGTGCAAAGATGAATTGTTTTATTTCATGATCAGGAGCGTTGATGAAAACATGATTATCTTTAGCCGTAGTGCATGGATAATTTGTGGTCATGATACTAAATAATATCCTTGGTCGTAGTGCAGGGGTGATTCGATGATGTGGATTATTTATTAAGCTGAGTTCCAGCGATAAAAGTGATGAAAAACCTTTTAAATCATAGAAGATAGTAGATTTTATTCCCTACTTGACTCTTCTAATGGATTTCTTGTTCCGCTGTAGTTAAACTTGATAGTTATTATATTTTATCAGTTTAACACTGTTGAAGACTAACGATAAATTATTCTGCATTATCTTAGTCATAATATTTCTTAATGGGCTAGTTGAGCTCACCCTTTCTTTTACTGTTCTCTTCAGGAAATGAGAACGTAATTGGGACTAGTCGGGGAATAGAGCGATGGTCCTAGATATTTGCATTAGTAGTCCTCACTATTCTGTGAAATAGTGTGATAATAATTGTAATGAGGACTCCTTTTGAGTTTGTATACTCTCTAGTAGACAATATTTATATTCAAACTCACAGTTTATGTTTTGTCGTATTGTACACGACAATTGTATTATTAAGTTGTATTTGAATTCTGTACCATGTATCTGGCGACTCAAGATGGGTGATGTATACCTGTTTTGGAGGCGTCACAGCATAGTACACTTGAGTTGCTTGGCTGGCTAATACATACACGTCAAGAGACTGTAGCTTTGACTTGATATCTATTGTGACGATTCTATTACGATCAACTTTAACACCCTTTTCATTATCAAACCAACGACATTTAAATGTAACAACCTTTTTACCTCTGGGATAAATTTTTATTTTATTTTATTTTAATTAAATTAAATTTATCATTTTATTTTATTTTACTTTATTTTGTATTATATTATATTATCTAATTTTTAAAATTTATTTTATTTAATTAACTAAATTAAATTAAATTTATTGTTTTATTTTATTTATTTATTTATTAATTAATTTTATTTTTAATTTAATTTACTAAATTAATTTTATTTTATTAAATTTATATTTGTTTTATTTATTTTTTATTATATTTTATTTTAGTAAATTTAATTTAATCTATTTATATATTAAATTATATTTATTTCATTTATTAAACTTTATTTTATTTTATTCTGAATTATATATTAGTATATTAAATAGTGAATTTTTATTTTGTTTTATTTTTTTAATTAAGTTGATTAAATTAATTGATATTTGAAGTATAAATTATTTGTCGGAAACTAATTAAGTAAATGCTACTTAATTAGTGAATTTTAGTATTAGAAATTAATTTTATTTTATTAAATTTATATTTGTTTTATTTATTTTTTATTATATTTTATTTTAGTAAATTTAATTTAATCTATTTATATATTAAATTATATTTATTTCATTTATTAAACTTTATTTTATTTTATTCTGAATTATATATTAGTATATTAAATAGTGAATTTTTATTTTGTTTTATTTTTTTAATTAAGTTGATTAAATTAATTGATATTTGAAGTATAAATTATTTGTCGGAAACTAATTAAGTAAATGCTACTTAATTAGTGAATTTTAGTATTAGAAAATTAAGTAATAAACTAATTGAGATTTTGCATCTCAAGAATTCTGACAGTATTTTCGTGGGAAATTTAGTCAAAAATATCAACCATCACATTCTTTTACTGTTATGAACATACAACATATAATATTTAAATTGAAGAAATATACATTGCAATTACATAAAGAAAAACAATGCCAAACAATAAAATGGATGTTATACATGTACAGAAGCTGCAAATGACCAATTTCAGACCCAAATGACCAATTTCAGATAAATTATAAACAAAAAATAGAATTCATACATTGCAATACCAAAATTATATATCAATCCAAAAACAAAATAAATTTAGAACAATAACACATTATAATACCAAATTCATACACCAATTTCATACTCAAATTTTATACTACTAACATATAATATATACTCAATACCTAGAAAATTAGGAGAGAACAGAGTCGGTGACCGGAGACAGTGCGTGGGTGGTGGGAGGGGGTTGTCTCGGGACAGGGGGTCTGGGGGAGAGGGGTGGGGGTTGGGAGTGGGGGTATCTAAGGGTGGGTATCGGGACGTACAGGGGGTGGGGGACTAGGGGAGAGGGGTGGGGGTACCGGGGCAAGGTGGGGGGACGACAGGTCGGGGGGAGGGAGTGGGTGTACCAGGTGCAGAGTGGGGGGTGGGGGGACCGGGGAAGATTAGAAGAGGGGTTGGGAGTGGGAGGAATGAGAGAAAGAGTAGACTGATATTTAGAGAGAGATGAAAATAAGAGGGCACTGGAGAAGAAGAAGCGTTTTTTTAAGGTTTATTTCTGACGGAATTTCCGTCGGGTTTATGTCCCTCAAAGTTATCTTAAGGCCGACGGATAGTCTCTTGAAAATAACCCTCGTTTCGTCGAGGTTATATTTGGCACTGACGGGAATCTTGGAGCCACCAGTGGATCCCTACTTCTGACAAAATTCGGTCAAAAATAAACTATTTTTGAGGGACATATGTCCAACGAATTATTCCCTCGAAAATATACTAATATCGATGGAATGTAATGCGTCAGAAATAATTTCGTCGGAATTAGCCTCTTTTCTTGTAATGGAAGAAAAAGATGTAGAGCAACTTTTTTCCTTTCGGATACACTCAGTCTTTGTTTAAGAGATTCCATCTGTTAAGACAAAGTACTCGATCTGTGGATGATTATACCAAATAGTTTTATCAATTTATAGCAAGGAATAATCTATCGAAAATCGAAGAACAACTAGTGACACGATATTAGGGAGGATTAAAACAGCCGTTGCAGAATACCCTTAGCCTCGATTCACCTTGGATTTTTTCTGAAGCATATCAGTGAGCTCATGAGGCAAAACAACAACAGAATAGTAGAATGATGCCAAGGAGCAATCCCCCTCAGCAAGCCAAACCCACCCCCATAATTTTTTACTACACCACAACAACCTCAAAGTAACTTTAATTCTAGCATCAAGTGCTTCAGATGTGGAGAACCAGGCCATAGAGCAATAAAGTGCCGAAAGTCTGCTAACTAGAAGGGTAAGAACCTTTTTATTGAAGAAGGTATGATCGATGAAGCAGAGAAGTTCGGAGAGCCTATATATGATGATTACGAGGACAAAGATGTGTTATATGGAGATGGTTAGGTGACCCTAGTCGTTCGTAAGAGTCTGCTGACTCTAAAAAGAGAATCCGAATAGGATTAGTTGAGGACGCATATCTTCCACACTACTTGCACCGTGGCAGAAAAAGTCTGTAAAATGATTATTGATAGTTGCAGCTGTGAAAACGCAGTGTCCGAAGAAGTTATTCGAAAGTTAAATTTAAAAATGGATCGACATCTGAAACCATATAAGGTTGTCCTAGTTGAATAAATGCATTGAATTAACCATTGACATAAAATGTTTAGTATCATTTTTAATCTAAAAGAAATACTTTGATAACGCTTGGTGCGATGCGGTGAAAATGGATGTTTGTCATATGTTATTAGGAAGACCTTGGCAATATGACCGAAGCATCATCCAGGATATATGGTCGGAATAATACTTAGTCCCTTAATATAAAAGGAAGAAGGTTGTATTAGCACCTCATAGGGAAGAGTTTCGGTTCGACTCAAACATTCAGGAACCCGAACCTATTATCTATGAAAAGATTCCTAACAAAAGTTGTGCATGAAGGAGTAATGTATGCATTACTTCCTTGTGAGAGAATTTTAGTGAATGGAAATGCAGAAGTATCGGCTGATGTACAGAAGTTGCTAATGGAGTTCGTTAACTTAATGCCCGCAGAACTTCCATCTAGATTACCACAGTTGAGAGATATTCAACATGAAATAGATTTTATCCCAGTATCGAGTCTACCGAATAGAACAGCCTACAGAATCAACCCCAAGGAGTTAGAAGAACTACAAAGGCAGGTAATGGACTTAATAGAGAAGGGATATATCCGTGAAAGTATGAGCCCATGTGCAGTTCCAGCTCTATTAGTGCCGAAGGACGGCTCATGGAGAATGTGCATCGATAGTAGAGCAATCAATAATATCATGGTGAAGTATCGTTTTCTAATACCTCTTCTGGATGATATGTTAGATCAGCTGTCAGGTACAAAATTCTTCTCAAAAATCGACCTAAAGAATGGATACCATCAAGTTCGGATGAGACTTGGAGATGAATGGAAGATGACCTTCAAAACACAACAAGGCTTGTATGAATGGATGGTTACACCCTTCGGACTTTCCAATGTGCCCAGTACCTTCATGAGGTTTCTACATCAGGTACTACAACCATACATGGGAAAGTTTGTAGTTGTCTATTTTGATAACATTCTTATCTACAGCTCGACATCCGAACTGTATTTGAAACGTTGAGGAAGGAACAATTGTTTATAAACATTAAAAAGTTCCTATTTCACGGACTCAGTAACCTTCGTCAATTTTGTTGTTTCTACCGAAGGTGTTCACGCAGATTCGACCAAGATCGAGGCAGTGTCAGCATGGCCTACGCCAAAGATCATACATGATGTCAGAAGCTTTTACGAATTAGCAATTTTTACAGACGGTTCATCCGAGACTTCAGCACGATAGTCATGCCTATCACCGAATGCCTTAAAGGAAAACTATTTCAATGGTCCCAAGAAGCCGAAGATAATTTTCAACTGTTCAAGAAAAAAATGACCGAAACACCAATACTTGCATTACCCGACTTCGAGAAGGTTTTTGAATTAAACTGTGATGCATCGAGAATTGGTATTGTTGTTGTTCTCAATCAAGAGGGTCAACCAGTAGCTTTATTCAGTGAAAAGTTATCCAGATCGAGAAAAAACTATTCTACTTATGATCTGGAGTTCTACGCCATAGTCGACGTTGAAGCATTGACATCATTATCTAAATACAGATAAAGGAATTCATTTTTTTACTGATCATGGGGCCTTAAAGTATATTAATGGTCAACATAAGCTCAACCGAAGACATGCTAAATGAGTGGCGTACTTACAAGAATTCACTTTCACTTTGCGACATCAAGCAAGAAGTTTGAATCATTTCGCTGATGCACTAATTTGAAGAGAATTAATCCTTAGTACTATGCAAAATAAAGTTGTAGGGTTTGAAGCCTTCAATGATATGTATGAAGGAGATCATTCTTTTCGAAAAGATAGTTCAAGAAGCACGAAAAGGGCAGCGATCTGACTTTGTCTTACATAATGAGTATCTATTTCGAGGACTTCAGTTATGTTTTTTGGATTATTCGCTTCAGTAGCAAATAGTAAGTGAACTTCATAATAAAGGACACTTCGGGCGAGATAAGACATTGACCTTAATTATGGTTGACTATTATTGGCCGAAGATTTTAAGCGATGTGGCTCATTATGTGATGTGGTGTTATGTTTTCCAGAAGTCAAAAGGATTTCTTACTAATGCCGAATTATACACTCCCTTACCTATCCCTGAAAGGCCTTGGTGTGATGTTAGTATGAACTTTGTCTTATGTCTACCCCGAACTTAGAGAGCTTCAGATTCTATTATGGTTGTCGTCGACCAATTCTCTAAGATGACTCATTTCATTCCTTGCCGAAAGATAATGGATGCCAATCAGATCGCCCATCTCTAATTTCAGGAGATTGTACGTCTGCATGGTGTTCCCCACTTTATTACATTAGATTGTGATACTAAGTTTATGAGTAATTTTTGGAAAAGTCTGTGGGAAAAGCTCAGAACACAATAAAATTTTAACAGTGCCTTTCATCCTCAGACAGACGAGCAGATCGAAGTAGTAAACTGAAGCTTGGGTAATCTGTTAAGATAGTTTGGCTGGAAGCAAACCGAAGCAATGAGATCTAACACTTCCTGAAGTAGAGTTTGTTTACAACCTTTCGAAGAATCGGACTACTGATATGAGTCCTTTTGAGATAGTTGATGGTTAGAACCCTTATGAAGTACTAGACCTGGTTCATATTCCTCGGATTGGTCGAGTGCACCCTAAAGCGAAAGAAATGACAAATCATTTTCGGGTTATCCATGATCAGGTATACAAATCCATTACAGAAAGCAATGTTAAATACAAGGATCGGATTGACAATCATCGTCAACAGATTATTTTTAAGGTAGGTGATCATGTTTGGGACGTACTAACCTGAGATTGTTTTCCTTTTGGTGTTTATAATAAACTTAAGGATCAAAAAATTAGTCCTTGTGAAATTCTACAGCGAATCAACAATTAATAATGCTTATCAGTCTACGCATTCCGAGTCATCTGCGGACTTCATACGTTTTCAACGTAAAACATTTGAGCCCCTATTTTGAGCATTCTGTTGAACAAACTGTGAACTCGAGGACGATTTCTTTTCAACATGGGGTGACTGATGATGGTCTGAGACCGAAGATGCTAAGCTATAGGATAATATGTTGATGGCCCTGGAATATCATGAATTGGATGATCATCACAAACAAAGAGGTCATTAACACCTTCGGCTTTGGGAGATGGGACGTCTTCGGGCTCTTAGTGTTCTGGCTTCGAGAGTTCGACAGATTAGTATTTTATTTGCTCTCTATTCCTATTTAGTTCTTTATTTAATATTTAATAATATTTTATTATTACTAAGTTTGTTATTTGTTAGGAGTTGTTTCCGTAAATTTAGGAAGTTTGTTATGATCATTTTTCACATCCCTAGGAGGATTTTATTTACATATTTTTTCCATATAGATCTCTAAGAAGATTCTAGAGGACTTGGAGATAAAATTTTGTTAAGCTATATAAACTCGGCTTGTGGGTTGAATTCATAACTTTGATTTTGATAAATATAAATTTACACATTAGAGAGAGTTTTTTTTGTGTTTTTTCGGTGAATCTCTTGTTCCTTTATTTATGAATTCATTTGTTTATCAGCCTACAGGATAATCACTATACCACTCAGAGTCAATTTATTTGCCTAAAATATAACAATGTGACATGTGGCAACATGTCAAAGTCAAAGAGGGGTATTTCAAGAACCTAAAAACGCCTATGGAAAAAGCAAGGTAAACGGTAATCATGCATGTCTCAAAACCCTAATCAGCCTATTAACCTTAATATTATATTTGGGTCGAAGAACTAGAATTATTACGTGAAGGAATGAAATAAAGAAAAAAATGAAATGGAGAGTTGAATGATTCATTCCATTATTCCAACTTGAATGATTCTTTCTATACCCTCCCCCAAGTAACAAAATTCACAAATTTAGTAAGAATGGTAAATGTTCATTACATTCCAATGAAACAACCAAACAAAAACTTTCATTTTATTCTCATATTCATATCTGTAATCCAAACTTGGCATAAGCATAGTCCTAATAACAATCAGAAGGCTCTCTTAACCCTAGCTATATTACCCTTACATATATGGTAGTTGTGGGAGTTTTAATTTGTGTTTTAGTAAAGGCAGTATAAGTTTATATAATTATAGCATGTCCAACGTTATGATCATCATCCGATATGTCCCGAGAGACCACAACGACCAATTCTTCTTTCTGGTTTGTGTCAGTTCCCAAAAGTAACCAACTCTCTAGCTAGCTAGCTCATAACTTACACCTGATAGACATATAAAGTGTCCACATTCATGCCAATTCATTTCTTATTTAATTTGAACCTTATGCTTTATTTCGACCCGAAACTTTTGGTCCAACATTTAACAATTGTGTACAGTATTTTATGTTGACTCATGATAATTGTTAATATTATAAAAGATAGAACAATGAAGCTATTGATTAAACAATAATTTCACTAATTATAAAATAGCCTATAAACATGTTTAGATTCATCGAGCATCGTTAGATCATTATAGCACACGATAAACAGGAGGTTTTTCATTGTTTAATTTTCCTTTTTCAATCAAGTATAGTATAGATTCTCATCCTTGCCTTCCATAACTATCTTAGATCATGGCATCATACTACATAATCGTGATAAATAGTGATAGGGAGTTGACGTAGGCAAAAATTAAGAGGATAGCTACGGTTGTAACACCCCAAACCCGATATAGGCCCAAAGTTTTGCACGCCACAAGCCCATAGGCCCGCAAGGCAACAATATCAATAACGTGCAGCCCAAACAAAATAACTTAACATTAATCTTAACTTAAAACCCAACATTATTTCTTCCTCTTTTTCATCTCTTTTCAGTGGAGGGTTCTTGGGGGCATTATACAATCCTATGACTGAAATCTCCACAATGAAAACACGCTCCCGTATTCCAACGACATTCCTTATCTAGGTGGTTTCTACCACACCTCAAACCCTTCAGTTTGTTCTCTTGATTCCATTAGTTTCCTCTAAACTTAGTGGTTTGCGTATTCAATTTCTTTGTAGGTCCTCCATGGCTGGACTCTTCCCCAGATGGTTCATCCCTCTTATTGTTATTCCCTTTCTCCATTTTCGCTAAGCCCTTCTCGATCACTAACGCCTTATTGAGCACCGCATCATATGTGGACAGCTCAAAAGACGCCATGCCATGTCTTATGTCGGCCCGTAATCCATCCTCCAACCTTCGCGCTTTCGCCGCCTCATCTGCCACCAAGGTCGGTGCATACTTGGCAAGCTTCGCGAATTCAGCTTCATATTGAGCAACTGTCTTGCTCCCTTGTCCGAGCCTAATAAATTCTCTCTCCTTTTGTGCCCGAATTGTTCTAGGAAAGTATTTGTTAGTAAATTCCTCCTTGAACATGGTCCATGTGTAGGGTTCAAGATTCCCTTTATGCTTTCTTTTCTCCATAAGCCACCAATCATACGCCCCACCCTGATGTTGGTAAACTGCCAACGTCACCTTATTAGCCTCACTACTCCCTAGCAAATCAAACGCCTTCTCCATTTCTTGAATCCACTTCTCAACTATGGAAGGGTCCGTAGCCCCTTCAAAGATTGGCGGATTCAATCACTTGAATTCCGCTACCATGCCACATTTCCCAGGTTGTTGGTTCTGCACTAGCTGAGCTAAAGTAGTAGCCAACTGAGTGAGACCATTAGCGCCAAAATTGGTGTTAGTAGGGCTGCTTCTTCTAGGCGGTATTTTCCCTACAAAAAGAAATCTCCACTCAACAACACTATACAAAACTAATAACGAATAAAATAAAATACCCAATTATCCTCGAGTACCAAACGCCAAACAAAACATAGATTTCTTACCTTATTCTCTATTTAATTTTAAAATCATTAAATTTAGTCAATACTCTTACCCACAGCTAACTCCCAAAATCACTCCCCAGGAAATATGTAGATTTTTTAACCTAACACATTGCGAGGGCCCACCGCTTTGATACCACCTCTGTAACACCCCGAACCCGATATAGGCCCAAAGTTCTACACGCCGCAAGCCTATAGGCCCATAAGGCAACAATATCAATAACACGCAGCCCAAACAAAATAACTTAACATTAATCTTAACTTAAAACCCAACAATAAATATACTTTAAATCAATCCAAATGAAATACTAATAAATATCACATTCAAATAATGGAGACGCAGTTCCTCGAAACTAAGAGTTTTATCAAAATTCATCAACAAAAGAATAACATCTATAACTAAACTCCATTTATTCCAAGCGTATCAAATAAGTGCTCAGCTTTTAACGATGGGACCTGTAAAAATCTGTAAGGGGGTGAGCGATGAAGCCCAGCAAGTAGCAATCCTCTCTATCTAGCTGAATCAAGTACAATTTGCAAAATACTTTTTCGAAATAACTTTTTTTTCAATAAAAATAGTACAAAAAAACTTTTTAAAACTAAACAATTCAAAAATAATTTCAATGTATATTATATCTCTTTTAATCCACAGCCTTAGCGACTAAGGTTACAATAGCCCTGTAACATGGCCCAAAAGTTCGATAACGTTATGATACGCACCCTACTAAGGTATCTATAAAAATGCACGCTCCCCGAAGGGCATCTAAAAGGTGTGCGCCTTAGTAGGTCCTATATTAGTTCCGGAACTTAACGTAATCAATAACGGGTTCTATACATAGTCAGACTGGAGATTTCAAAAACTTTTCTCAATATTATCGATAATATAAACGATACTTTTTCACAGTTCAAAATCATATAATCTCATTCACAATTCGAAAATAAATACTTAATCTGAATTTTGAAATAAAAGAACATAACAATTTAATTTAAATGGAAGCCTTAAATAAAAAAAATAACGAATTTTGAAACTGTACATTTAGGCATCCGAATAATTAATAAGACATACTTAAAAGTAACGATAATCTTAAAAACACTAAATAGTTCGGAAAGCCACTTACCTCGATATTGCAAAACACGAAATTTAAAACGAACAAATCCTAAATATAAAATTAAGACAAATAAAATTATTAGAATACAATATTATAACACAATCATACTCTTTATTCGAATATTATGCACATAAATCTTAAGTTTTAAATAAATTCGTAGTTAATTATTATAAAAATTGATTACAAAATTAACCATATATATAAGGCAAATATCATCTCATAATAATAATAAAAAAAAGGGTTTAAGTTTTACCTTTTTGAATTTTCTTCTTTTCTTCTTCACTGTTCTGTTATACTCCAAAGTCAAATAAATTTTTACGTTCTTCTCTCTCTCTAGTTGTTTAAATATTTGTAAATCCTTTGCAAAATAGGTTACTAGGTAAAAGAGTCCTTTTTAAAATTAAGAATTTGATAAACTTGAATGACTTTTTTTATCCTTGTAGGTTTTAGATATGTATAAATAATTATTAGTTACACTTCTATTATCTAATTATATTATTTTATTATTATTTTTTATCTTTTTTTTTAAACCGGGTATTACAACGGTAATGTTTTTTGAAACTAGCAATAGTTCATATGAAAAAATTATGCACAAAAATTAAAAAAAAAGTAGTATATGGTCATTAGATTATTGATAAGATTTATTAACTTTTTACATATTTTTTACTGACTATTCAATAATATATAGGGTTGATATTGTGTGCATAACTTTTTTTGCATAACCGTTTGTTTGTGCATAAGTTATGCACATAGAATTACTCTTAAAATAAATATGCCCTCGTTGGTTAATAGTTTTGACCACCACAATTATCATATAACTGAAATAAATGATAGATTAATTTGTCTGCATAAAAATAATTACCCTATGTCCATAACTTTTGCCTTGTTAATATCATACATAATGATAATTCATTGTTAATACAGGCTCCACCTTATATATACCATTCAATATCTCTAGACTCTAGCTAGGTCCCATAAGTACAGTTAGATGTTAGACTTCTTTTAGAGATACCACAAGATATCATTAGTGTTTGGTGTTGGTGTCTCTCATGTTTGCTTTCTGTATATAATTATTTAATATTTCTTTAAGCAAAAAAAGGTGCCTTTTAAATAATTTGAATGGCCACCCTAAAAGTATATTGTTTGTGTTGACATTCTTTGTCATGAAAGTTCATTCTTTGATGAATTAAGCTCTCTCAACTTCCCTAGATGAGATAGTGGTAGCTCTTTATGTCTTCATTTTATAGATTCGATCTCAACAGCCTTTTTGCTTCACCTTCAATGGTGCAAAAATAAGAGATCATCGCCCATCTCTTTTTAAAGTGTTGACCATTCATTGGATAATTTTGCATCTTTTTACATCTTAAGATCGATTCGAAATCAAACAATTATGGAGATCAACTCATCATAAAGGTTAAACCGTTAAAGACAGGTCCTAGCAGTGTATATCATCAAGCTAACCACCCCCACTTCCCCCCCCCCCCCCCCCCCCCCCGCTCCCCTCCTTCCTCCTTACGTGTATAAATGGAGACAAATTAAACGTATATATATCATCAATCTTAATATACATAAATAATAACATGCAGTAGTATTAATTTGAAATCAAGACCTTGCACAATTAATTTACACAACCCAAATTCTGATCTTCCTAGCTCCCCCTTGAAAAATGGAATGTTGTCTATAATGGCATCAACATCAAAAAATCAAATGATTATATTGAATTTAGTATAATTAAGCATTTTAATTTAAGAAAGCTCTGTACTATATTGAATTTCCGTATTAATTACCTTAATTCTGTTATAGCATAAGGCACTGACCCTTGGTTCCTTGATCATTCCAAAGAACTTTAGTCCCACTACGAAGAGTGGTTCTAGTAGATGTGGACATCTGAGGACATTTTAAGAGGTCATAAAACATTCCGTACACATCCATGCATGAAAAGTCTATTTTTATAAATCAATTTTTCCTCTTTTTGAGCAATTTTGCCTCTTTCAACTCCAACAGTAGGACTAACGCGACTACTCGAAATCGAGATTAGACGCCCTTTTCCATCAATTTGGTCAATTCTTCAAGTGGGTTTAGACATATGGGACACCCATATCATTTCCTTGTCCTTCAAATATTAATTTGTCCAAGTGATGACACATCAACTAGTTAATTCTCCCAATAACTGAACCTTGTTTACCTTGTTTCATATGATGAAATGCATCCGAGGTTTTCTTTTTCCAAATCACATCTTTAACCTTATGCTCGTAATTCTTGTCTACAATTAGGGTTTTCCTGCTGAGTAATGTTAGGTAACCAGATGTCTAGGTTATTAACACGAAACATTGAGAATAATTGTTTCTAGTTTTCTACTGTAGAGAACCTATCAATGCTATTAGGTTGTATAATATAACTAACCAATATACATATTTTTCTACTTTGGTTTATATATATAGTTGCCATCATTTTCCTAAATGAAAAAAGATGTACCCTACTAATCAACATTTATTCTTGTTCTAAATTCCAAAAGATTGATTAATGGCCTTCAAGAAAACCACAAGTGCTAAGCTACAACTACAAACAGATATGGAAAGAATTTGAACACTTCACGTCTAAACCATATGATGCTTAAGGAAAAGTGTGTATACAAATATAACAGTACCATTTCTTTCATTCCATTATACATTATTTGAACCGCTAATCTTTTGTTTGGATTTTCCTTTATCAAACCTCTTTTAATCATTTCAAGCATATATTGTCCATAAAAAGTACTGTAAAACTAGCTAGTTGCATATCAGCATCTATATGGCATATCATGAGCCTAATGCATAATAAAGAAACGTCCAAACGCACCATTAATTCATTGTAAAAGACAAGAACTGCACAACTTTATTATCCCACTCTGCATGTTGTTTGGCTATGAATGAAGTCAAATTCAATATTTGTAGCTTTGTGTAGCCACCAGACGACGATTTTAGTGTCAAATCTGATAACTGATTAGACTTAAGATTAGGACCTGTTCTGTAAGCTGCTTCATACAAAAATAGCATCAATATTGCAACTTGGGGAGGTCGTTTTTTATAGTATATCTTTTCATTTCCATAAAGATTACCATAAAATCCTAGCTAAAATAGAAACATAATGTTCAGCTAATTAAATTTTTGCTTCATTTCTTTTGTATTTATTGTAATGGTTTAATTAATTAATGGCCTTCCCATTTTGGCATTATTGCAAATGTCCAATTACTCCAAATAGAGTCCATTCTAATCTTATTGAAAATATTGAAATAGTGCATCACTCAAAATACTGTTATTTGTATTGAGTGATGAATAAATTTGGTGGCTGCTGAAGATGTTCCATAACTGTAATACTCAGTAAAAAAAATAAGAGAGAATAAATAAATTAAATTTAAAATTATATATATTTTTTAAATAGTTTAATTGGACTTTGTCTTTTCTTGTTGGAATTTGAGCTTAAATTAATATGGGTGTCATTAATTATTTTTAATGATTCCATATATTAATGTGTTCTACTACATAAGTATTAAATTAAGTATTTGGAAGCTCAAATCCATTGAGTAATGAATGAGATATTAACTCCCAAAGATCATGATAAAAGATAATAAATATATGTGGGAAAAATCAAGTCCCACATAAATTAGGAATTAAATATATTATATGTTTATATACAAAGAAAGTTCTCTTGGGTTTGGGGGCACTCCACTTTTGTGGAAGGGAGAAGACCTAGCCAAGGCTAGGTTCGAACCCACACGCGCGCCACCGCTGTCCGTCCGGCCTGGCTCGTGGCACGAGGGTCGTGGGTCTAGGTCATGTATATAATTTTTTAGACAAAATTTATTTAAATTTTTTTAATTAAAATTTATTTAATTCTATTAGCAAAACTGTGTCTCGTTTTGAACCTGTATTTATTATATTATCAAAATTGGGTTATTTTGAAAGCGGTATTATCAAAACTATGTCGTTTTGAGGAAGCGATATCTGTAAGGTTGAACTGGGCGGACCTAAACTACGTCGTTTTTGTCGCGCCTTTTCTTCTGAGCCTAAAACTACATAGTTTTGGTTCTGCTAACAGCTTAAACTACGTCGTTTTAATATACTGAATAGATGCGCCTATTCTGCAAATGGTCAAAACTTACGTCGTTTTGACCAACAGATACAAATAATACCTCTTCAAGAGGCACCTCATGCCTTTTCAGGGGTGATGTGCCCATCCGAAGGGTTATCAACCCTCCTATAAATATATAGGAGGGGGCAGCCTTCATTTCCATTCAATTTTCAAGCAGTCTAGTATATTAGAGCATTTTAGTATATAGTTTGCATCAGTTTCCTTAGTAAATTTGAGAGAGAGTTAGAGCATTTCTTTTGATTAGTCATGTATACCTTTTGTAGTGTTACTAAGGTATATTGTGTCATTGTATCCTGGGAGACAAGTGCTATCAACTCTAAGTACCATACGGAGGGCATAATTGTCTTAAGGACATAGTACCAAGTACTAGCCTTGACAAATATTTTCTACAATTCTACTTAATTAAGATAAGTCAATATATATATAATTTCGTTTAAAGGTTACTAGCATTTCTTTGGGTCAAAATAGTCATTTAATTTATGTGAGCTAATGTATTAATAAGTGTCGGATAAATTAACTTGGTAAAGTTGGGCTTAATTTAATTGGATCCAATTTGTGTTTTGTAATATTAAATCCTATTATAATTAAGAAAAATAATAAGATAAATTAATAAATATATAGATAAATAAACCTAATTTTACTTGACATTACATTGATGCGCAACTGTCTAACAAGGGAAAAAGAAAGAAATTGACGCGGCTACAGAACGGAAGAAAGAAGAAAGTGATTCATTTAACAAATGTAAGAATTCAAATTAATTGTAAGAGATTATATGTGTATACAAAAAAACATTGATTTTGTTCCTTTATTGAATCACCTGGAAATTTGAAAGAAAAAAAAGTTGTTGCAGTATTATATTATTATATATATAATATATGATCAGAAGTGGGGATTCTGTCTAGTAATAGAATATGACTCATATTATTATGTATACTACCTAATGTTATGTAATAAATTTATTATAATATATATGCTAGTGATTAGGGTAATTAGTAATGTTTTGAAAGTTCAAAATTGAAGTATAAGGCATTTTGAAAGTTGGTTTTATTGAAGGAATCACGGTCAAGCAGTTTAAGTAATTGGCCAATAATTTATTTCGGTGAAATTGATATTTTTTTAGTCAAATGTTATATAACTAAGTATTTAATTTACATGATATATAATGGATTATTCTGCTATAACTTAATACAAAATCATAGTAATTAAAGTGCAAATATATTTTGATAATATCATTTATGAATATATTATTTTGATTATTAGTTCGAATGGAAGGAGTGTGACGAATAATATTTGAAATTATAATTTGGGTATTACATTGTTTAACACAGGTACAAATTCCGTACTCATTCAGCGATACTCTTTAATTTTAGTTTGTTCATTTTGTTTCTCGTTTTGATTTCGGATATTGTCTCGATACCATGATCATAGTGGAATTCATATGATAGTTTATTTTGATCTTTAGAATATCATAAAGTGTACTCTTTGAACTCGTTTATCATGTTTAATATTTATTTCAATTTTTGTAGTGATGTACATGTTAACTTACTATATTTTTGGAGACTTGTGTTAATGATTCGTTCAATTTAACATGTACATGTTAGAACCCATTTGTGTTGATATTGTGTCGCATGTGTTATGACATAGTATTTTTGTTAGAATATACCGTAGGGTATACCTGAGCTATAACCACCTTTGGGGGTACCACAGGCATGTACTCTTGGCACCGAGGCATGACACCTTCTGTGGCGGTGTGATCAGACCACGGCGTCTCCGTTTTGTGCTCCGGTGGGAGTTAGCCATTTGATGTTTTGTTGTGGGAGACGTATGGGTCGACCCTAGTTTTCTGTTCTATTCTGTGGATTGGTGATGTTTGTGTCAAACACGCCTTCCGATTTTACATGCATTGGATTTACGGTCTAATGTGTGTGACTTATCAGTGTGACATTATTTGACTTGCCTGTGTGGCAAGGTATATTTCTGTTTTGTTTTGAGCTCGGCATGAAATAACCCCAGCCATTTGCTTCAGCCTATTATTTTGTTGTATTAGTTTTGTTCGTTACACTTCAGTTCATTAAATCGAGTTAGTTATCTCAGTTCTTTATTTTGTACTCTATATCCGTACTGTATATTTGGCTCATGCTGTGTTTTTTCTTCTAGCAGGTAATCAGGGGGATCAATGGCAAGTGTGATAAGAGCTCCCTTATTTCCAATGGTTTTGATATATTTGTTAGGCTATAATACACTGATTTATTTAGATTTGTACGTAATAGTTATTTCAGATTATGGTTTGAACCAGTGTGGCATTTATTATGGTTTGTCTTATGACATTTAAGTATTATGAGATTATTCTTTTGTGGTTTAGAGCCTTGTATATATTCATCAGCTTTGTTGTATTTTGAGTAACCTCTCTTTCTATTTCAGAAAAGGGGGTGTTACAATAACCCTTTCCAGTTTCCAATTGAATGGCATTCAAACACATGTTTAGGGGTCCCGTGAAATTTAATTTGGTGGTTCTACTCCAAAATGTTAATTTTTGGGTAGATAATGTCTGATGCATGAGGATCTGAGATCGATGAAGCTGAGTTGTCGGATAGTACATTGATGACACTAAAAGACCATGATGTAGCAGAATTGTACGATCATTCTCACGTCAATTCATCACATTTGCAGCGCACACCTGTGTAGGACTGGCCAAATAAGTATGTTGGACCACCTCCTTACCTAAAAGGTTAACCTATTAGGTTAAGGATCCACCATACTTATTAACACATCTACATTCTTGAATTTATCCAATGTGGGATTCATGTGAAATATGGATCAACACAACGGTACTGTCGGATGACTTTGGGATCGGGAGTTCGGCTTCGGTTTGACTTCAAATTCCTTCGGGTCGACGTTCGGGATCGGGGAGCGGGTTCCTTCACGGTCGGCGTTTGGGAGTTCTAAATCAAAGTTCAAGATCGAATTGTTTATTATTATTATTATTATTATTATTATTATTATTATTATTAGGAAGTAAATTCTTTTATGGTAATAGTATTTTATTAGAAAGTAAATCTTTTATATTATTATGTAATAGGAAGGTGTTATTTATTAGGAGTTTATTTCTATAGTTATAGGAATTCTGTTACTATTCTGATAAGGAAACCTTTTAGCTATAAAACTCAGCTTGTGGTTGAAGTATAAGTAGTTTTTGTTTTGATAATAATAATTCAAGTATTAGGGAAGTTTCTCTGTGTTTATGATAAATTTTCTTGCTTCTTTTGCCTGTGAATTTCATGTTACCCTAGCTCTAACACCTCAGTCCCGCATTGAAAGATATGAGAAAAGTTTTTCTGTATATATATAAGGAATTAATTTACTACCAATAGTACATTCAATTCATGACTTTTTGGGTGAGCCTGTGGTGAGCTAAGATGACCCAAAAAGATACTATTAGACCAGTGGTTTAAGATCTTATTTATGGATTTAATTTAATTCAGACTTGGGATTTGACCACAGATTTATTCCGGACTCTAGATTTGACCTGGTTATTTCATATGGTGTCAGAGCCGACTATCAAAAGTTTGGGTCGGGTCATCCGATCTAGTTATAGGATGTGAGTACACGAAGGCTGGTAGTATTATCCCACAATGGAGAGATGGAGGTTCGAAGATGGGGACACAAAATTAACCGGTATTATCCAATAATGAATAGAGAAACGAGGATCTATGGATCGTGTGTGTGAACGGTTCTGACGGGGACGCCAAAAATTTAAGTGAAGAGTTTGTAACACCCTAGTCCTACGTACATCGAAAGATATGGTAAAAGTTTATCTATATATAAGGAATTAGGTTACCAATTGTACCTTCAAGTACATGACTTTTTGGGTGAGCTTGTGGTTGTTTAAGATGACCCAAGAACATATTATTGGGTCAGTGGTTTAAAGCTTTATTTTTATAGATTTAATTCGATTCGGACTTGGGATTTGACCCGAGATTTGTTCAGAACTCGGGATTTGACCCGAGTTATTTCACTAGCCCGCATGATAATCACTATTCTGCCCGGCGTCAGTTGGTATCAAAGCTAAACATCTTCTTGGGTTAGATTTCATCAGCTCAATGGCTGGTGGTCGTGGTCGTCGAGGGCAGGTTCAGATTTAGGAAGTCTCACACAGTGATCGTAACGTTCAGGACGTGATTATTGAGGATTTACAAAGACAAGTTATAAAGTTAACCTGGCGTCTAATGACGCAAGATCTCGGTCGCCGTGGACAGGCTTCGATTGAGGTAGTCCTGCACCTTGATCAAGATCTCGGTCGTCGTGGACAGGTTCCAACTAAGGAAGTCCCGCACCTTAATCGTGAAGAGGATAGTTATTACTCCGAGTCTAGTTTTGATAATCCTTACCACCATAGGGAACAGCTATGGGAATGACGTGGTCGAATAGATCATAGGTCAAGATTTTGGCTTTAAAGTAGAGATACCTGTAGTTTTCTAGTACGTTGCAAGCTGAAGGATTCATCGATTGGATGAATGAAGTTGAACCTATCTTCGAATGCATTGAAGTTCCAGATAATATCAAAGTGAAACTGGTGGCCATCAAACTCAAGGGCAGAGCATCTGCTTGGTGGGAACAGTTGAAGCGTTCATGAGAAAGGCAAGGTAGGTCTAAAATCACGGATTGGGAGAAGATGAAGAATAAGATGCAAAGTCACTTTCTTCCTTTTGTTTACACTCAATCCCTGTTTAAGCGGTTGCACCTATTGAGGCAAGGCACCAAATCAATTGATGAATATACTGAGGAGTTCTACCAATTGGTAGCCCATAATGATATGTCTGAATCCGAGGAGCAGTTAGTGGCACGATATTTGGGTGGTTTACGGCAGTCCTGGAAATAGTATTCACGTAAGCTAATCATATTTGATATGATATTGCATATACTTTGTAATCTTATTCGTTTATTAATAAGAGAATTAATTGTTTAAAGGAATTTTCATTATCCACAATATATTGTTATATTAAGTGTGATAAACTCATAGTTTTGAGCAATACTTTTAAAATCATGATGATGATCATGCTAATGAGATCATTGGCGACGACAACCCCGTCGCTAATGTCCTACAGCGACGATTTTGGCGACAGGCAGTTGATTCTTTAAATAATAATATAATAAGTCATTATCGACGGATAATCATTTATTAGTGACATTCAGATAAATAATTTCTAATGGTCATTGGCGACGGACAGTTCGTCGCCACTGTTGTCGCCAATAAGTCTTGGTCGATGGTATGTCGTCGCCAATGACCCCGTCGTCAATGACCATGTTGCCGACGACGATTAACGGGAGATAGGGGTGACGACCTATGTGGCGACGGTCAGTACCATCGCCAATGATCTCATTGCCGATGGCAATGTAGTCATTAGCGACGGCAATATCCGCCGACAATGACCCTTTTTTTAGTGTTAGTTTATAAAATAGGGATTTGTTAAGCATCCTATATAAAGTGTCCATATTATATTATTTTCAAAATAATGAGGTTTTGGGATCTGTTAGCATCCTATACAAATAAAAAGTCATGGCTTAATCATTTAAGAAAAATTAACTTCGGCATAATCTGTCACCTAAAAAAACTTATTTAAATATAATAAAATGTAGTACGTTCACTTTAAAATATACTCTTATTTTGAGATTACCTATAAGAAAAGGTTGGACTCTTAATTAATAAATGTGATAGGGTAAAAAAAATGAAATTATTGGGTTACTCAGGTTATGTTTATTTGTAAGATATAATTTATGAGACTATAATCCTAAGTTATGTTTATTTCAGAATTTTTTTTTCTCAAATAAAGAAAAAAATATTATAAATATAAACGAAGATGTTATTTTCCGGATGAGACTAGCTACGTAGTTGATGAAAGACAAATGAAGAGATTCTGAGGATTAGAATAATATTATAATGGTAATTCCGGCCGGGGCCAAAATCCTTATAAGATGGGAATAATGTGACAATCCGAGCTTTTTAAAAATAAAATTAAAATAAAAATTTAATAAATAAAATTCGTATTGTGAAACGTGTCGTATTTCAATGTGTGTGTGTGTGTGTATATATATATATATATATATATATATATATTATGTAATTTATGTGGTGAAAACATATGTATATATAAGTATGAAATACATACATATGTTTGAAGCAAATTAAAAGAGTTAATAATTAACTAAATTATCGAATTAGTTAGCTTGAGTTAATTACGAAGTGAAATTTGGAAGTGAAGGAAATTAATTTAATTAATTGAGATTAAATTCAGATTATATTAAATTGATTAATTTATATTTGTTGATTAATAAATATTAAATGTAGTAAAAGATTAAGTTTTATTAAACAATGTAATTGTTAGAGTAATAATTAAATAAGAAATTATTTAATTGTATGGGGAAATAATTTGTATTATGTAATTTTGATTATGGCAAAAGTAAATATGTCAATTTAATATAAATCAAATTAATTATTTGATTAATAAATAATATATATATTATACATTAAATAAATTGTTTAAAAAATAATTTATGGAAGGAAGCAAGAAGATTTAATTATATAGTTATTAATGGAATAAATATTTTGATGGAGATTATTATGAAAAAAAATTACTTGGTATAAATATGTTAACTAAATATATGTGGGGAAAAAGTATATTTATATGCATAAATGTGATAATTTAATGGTTAGTAAATAGTTAATCCAATTAAATAAATCTAATAAAGAATTAAACTAGTGGGCTAATAAATGTCTTATTAATATATTAAGCCCAATTGAGAAAATCAAAATTGGGTAAAAGTGGTGGAGGAATAAGATGATAAAAGAAAGAAAAAAAGAAAAAAAATGATGAACAAGGAGGGAGTATATATCCGGATGGAGGAGGAAGGGACCAAGTGGGACCTTAAGAATTTCCCACATGAGTTTTAAAATTATTAGCAAGCAAAGCAAGATAAAAGAAAGATCAAGGGGGGGGCATGTGTCATGGGTTGTTGATTAAACACACATGGAATAAAGGAAGCTAAAAAGTGAAGGGAAAGGGGGAGGAACCAGGTGGATAAGGAGGGGACAAGGTAGGATGGGAACTTACCATATGGTAAGTTCTAGTCTATTGTCTACCCTTTTGTTTTCCTTAGTTATTAAGTCCTAGAAAGTTATCATCTTATTCTTATTCATTTCATTAAAATCATCTAAGTAAGAGAATAGAGAGAGAGAGAGAGTTATCCGAGAGGAAGAGAGTTCGGATGAGGAAGAGCAAGGATCTAGCAAGCTTTAAACTTTGATCATCTATCTAAGTAAGAAGAAGAAGATCTTCAAGAGGCACTCTTAAAACCTTAAACCATTTCTCCATCTTTTTAAATTTTTATTAGCTTTGATGGTGGTTGAAGGTAGTATATATAGGTATGCTTGTAATCTACTCGGTAAATGCATGAAGAGTGGAACAAAATAAAGAAAATGAACTCAAGCATAAATGATGGAAAAAACTAAATAGTGAACTGTTAGTGGGTTGTATTGGGACAATTTTGCTATTATGTACCAAATTTAAAATTTAAGTTTTGGGGTTTTATTTCACGCTCTTATGAGTTATGAACTTCACTCAATTGAAGCGGAAGAAAAAACTTTTCTAACGAAGTCAGTGATGAATTTTTAAGTAAAACTAGTTAAAATAGAATTAGTGTAACCCCTGACCCTTGAGTAGTTTTCCATTCCAAATGGTTTGCTGAAAAACTTTTTCGTTTTGGGGATTATGTAGTACAGTTAAGTAACGAGTTCGTGGACGTAAGAATGACCTCATTCCGAGTCCGGAGGTTAGAGATATGTCCCTTCGGAATGAGACTAGCCAAAACTGTAAAATTATTTCGGGTAGAGACTTTTGTGCCACTGTTTTGGCCAAAGAATGAACCTGGAAAAATTTACACCCATGGGGATTTGTAATAGATGTAACAAAGAAGAAAATGACGTGAGAACAAACTCATTTCGATAACGGAGGGTCAAGTTATGACGTTGCAAAGTAGGTGCATGCGACAATAACGAAAAATTGTCTGTTTTTGTTTTAGGGAGACAGGTTGTTTTGTACTAATGCAGACATGTTAGCCTGTCCGAATTAACAGACGTGCTAAAACTTACTGGTTTTTGCTGTCTAGAATGACAGACAGGGAGTTTAAAGCTTACAGACAGGTTAAGTTGTTTGTTTTATACCTGCAACATAAAATGAAGAATAAAAGTTGGGCGTATTGATTAAATCATAAAACGCGAACATAAGAGATGGAATGAAATTAATAATGTCATGGAAGGACTTTAATATGTAAGTTTAAATTATGATTTAGGCTAAGCGGAAACTAAACAAAGTGTATTGATTTCCAAAAGCCGAATTGTTGAGCAACGTTATGCTACATTGTTCCGAACTATATAAGACAAGCATAATAAAGATTAATTAAAGAATGATTTAATATGTCTTAAATTATGAAATATAAGCATCATGAGACTTTTGAATTAAAGTCTAAACTATAAACGGGGTTAAAAGAAATATATATCGGGGTGTATAAAGTTAAGTACGTTGTGTTGAGTTATAAAACCCGAACATTGTGAATTGTGAAATATATAAGCTAAGATATATAAACTAAAGTAAACCACTATTTGGGGTCAATACTTGACTAATTGGTATGTTCGTCTTAATGATATATGTTGGTCATTTGAAAAGCAATATAGTATAAGTTGTAAAGCAGTGCTTAAGGTAAGTTTTCTAACTTACACAACTTTATATATTGTGCAAGTTTATATTCTTATGTGCATATCGTGCAACGATGTGCTTTTAGATTTTTGAATTTCATTTGTTATATGAAATTTATTATATTATGTGAGATAATTTATGAAAAAGGAGTTATTGTCATTTGATTCGGCCTAACTTGATTGTTGAGCTATTCCAGTCGGAATATTTATTATTGAAATATTGGATTGTGATAAAAAAAAAAATCTTTGTGACAAATCTTTTCTTTGTGACAAGTTGAATGTGCCTAATCAAATAATTTTGGACAAGTAATTGTAAGTATTGCACTCCGTGCAATAATGTGTTTATGTGAGCAAATGTAGTTATTATTGTACCTTGTGCAAGGATGTGTTTGTTAAGTGTTATATTGAAGAACGTGTTATACTAATATCAGCATTTATGTGCAAAACTAAAGAAGAAATGTTTTATAATTGAACTGCTGTAGACTTTGAGATCATGTTATTCATAAAAGGTGTTTAGAGTAAATGAAAAAAATTTATTCCTGATTATTTAAGTTACTTCACAATTAATGTCCAATTGTTAAAGATGTCAGAGAAATGTTATTTTATTCATGAGATTGTTGTTCATTCAACTGATGTATACTTGATGAGCAATTGAAGTTCAGCCTTACAAATTTTAAAACCTTTGCAGCTAGAGCAGAAAGACCTGAATGGTCAGATGATGTTAAGAGATCAAAGGAATGCATAAAGGAAGAAGATTTAAATGTATAGAAGTACGTGACGTGTTGTAATATTATTTCTGATAGTTTAATAAAGGTCTTCATACCTGGGATTAGAGATGATATGTTGTAATAATATTGTGATTACATTCATGTCTTAAGATTATGTTGAATGAGTAGTACCGTGAAGCACCGGACCCGGGCTTGAAGGCATACCCGGGGTTTAGCTGCTTTATAGTTTGCAAGGATTATACTTTGGATAAGACTATTAATCTCAAGTGTCTTGTTTGTTTTTAAATTTAAACTCGGGACTATTAGTTTAGGGATTATAAAATGACTTAATATTCTCGATATTATAATTATAATCCCAGGATTATAATCCTTACAAACAAACATAGCTCTAAGGTTATGTTTCTTTGCAAGGATTATACTTGTGATATAACTATTAATCTCAAGTGTCTTGTTTGTTTTCAAAAATTATACTTGAGATAGAAATATTAATGCCAAATGTCTTGTTTGATTTCAAATTTAGACTTGAAATTATTAGTCTAGGGATTATAACATGGCTTAATAATCTTTAGATTATAATTATAATTCTAGAAAATAATCTTGGGATTATAATCTCATGGATTATAATCTTTGTAAACAAACATAGCCTAAGAATATTAATCCTAATATTATAATCCCGGGATTATAATTATAATATCAAGACTATTAAGTCATTTTATAATCCCTAAAAGTCTAAATTTAAAAACAAACAAGACATTTAAGATTAATATTCTTATCCCAAGTACAATCCTTGCAAACAAACATAAACAGTTAAAGGATCAAACTTTTAAGTAAAATTTGTGTAATTTTTATTTCTTTTTTACCTATCCTTTACATAATATGGTAATTTTGGTACAAAAATTTTGATAAGAAATTTTGAACTTCTCCACCGGTTCTTGCCCAGCCCAAAAAACGACTTTCTTAGCTGATTCCACCCAAACGCAACATAAGGCTCAAGAAAAAATTGATTAACTGGGGCCATGTTAAGTTCAATACTTGGTCCAATTTTCTATATATTTATAGGCCTGCAGTTCATATTATATTTGAAAAGATTAAAAGAAAAAACAAAAAAAAAAGTAAAATGAATTGAAACTGAATATTGAATGAAAAAAATTATTTTAATTTTAACCTCACATAATAGTCTAACAAATAATAAGGAAATCATAGTAGTAAAATGATATTCTCAAAAAAATAAGTGGTAGAATGATTTTAATTTTTTTTGGTCAGTAAATAGTGGTGTATGATTTTATTAACAGTTTTACACTTTTTTTTCCCTTCCGGATAACTGGTTTCACTTTGACGTACCTTTATTATTGAACTAATCGAAGCAGTACTACAATTCCTCCCCCTCCATCCCCTTCCCATTTTTCTGCCAAACCATTAGGGCTCTTTGGGATTGACTTATTTTAAAATGACTTATAAGTTGTTTTAAATTGTGATTTATAAGTAAAAACGTTTGACATAAATATGACTTATAAGTCAGAAATTAAGTTAAAACAAGTTATGAAGGTTGGTGTTCGGCTCATAATGATTTATAAGTTAAAATAAATTTAAAGATTACTAAAAAGATATTAATAAAAAGAAGGGCAAAATATACATTACATTTTATCAAACTAACTTTTATTTAAATAACTTTAAGTCCTTTTTAAATAAGTCACAAATAAGTACTTATTTTTTTTTTACTTTAAACTCAACTTATAAGTCAAAAAATAAGTAATTGGCAAACACCTTAATAGTAAAAAACGATTTATAAGTTGGTTTGATCAACTTATAAGTCGGTCCCGAACAAGGTCCTTCCTCCTTCCTATCCAGTCTCCATTACTCAGCATCCTTAACAGGTAGGTAAAAGAGGAGATGAATTAATTGTAATATGCATGCTTTCCATTTAGGTTTTGTGACATCTGATTTAGGAATATAGGATATGGAGTAATATTTCAAATTGTATGAGGGTAGCTTAGCTAGTAAAAGGTTCATTCGGCCAGAAAAAAACAGACTTTCTTGCTCAATCTTGTTAAGAGTCATTAACATCATTTTTATTCAAACCAAACAGGCTGAATGACTAACTGATTCAGACCAAAAGTCATTCTGATGCATTAAGTTGTTATCAAACAGCCCTAATGACCTTTTGGATCAAACAATATGTCGTAAGATTAAGTACATCAATGAAATTTTATTTTGTTGATTAAAAAAACAAAAAACAAAAAAACAAATATTTTGTGTATGTGTGTGGCGCGCACATATTGCATGAACTAAGCCACCACTTTTGGACATGATCATACAACCTCAAGAAACCTCGAATTTCACAGTACTGAGTTTGAACTTTGGATTACCTTGACTTAGATCACATTGGCCTCTACCATTACTCTTCTTGCTCAACTTTAGAATAGCTCTAATCCTTTTATAGCTTCAACCAGCAAATCTTAATTCTCAGGGACAGTTGTGTACTTGAAATAGATATTGTGCACCTGGAAATTGAGGCACATACACCCAATAATGCAACAACAACAGTTAATAAATTAGCAATAGAAGAATGAAGAACAAAAGCTTTTAGAGCCACATCTTTTGTAAATCTATCTAGTGAAAGTGTTGATGAAAAAACAAGTTTTATGCATTCAATCCGAGTCCGATGAAGTATCGGAAAATATACTTCCAGCCGTTTCAGTAAACTGAAGGATGTAGTACACTCCGTTTGCCAAATCATTTACCATTAGCCCAATTCTTCCTCCAACCCAACTGCCCAATTGGCTCCCCAAAAGGTAGCCAAACCTTCCAAACCTTTGCTCTCCAAGAAACCCAACAGCATATGTCCCAATCAAAGTTCCTGTGCCCCTAAGGAACCCCTCTGTTATTGTTCCCTTGTAGTAAATTGATTCGATAAAATCCCATGAACAGGAAATGAAGGGCCCTATAATGCTATCAGCTTTCCGGGCTACCAATTTTGCAGCTTTTTTTCCTTCTTTCTGGGCTCGTAGCGCTGCATCTTTAGCAGTCACACCTTGTGACACTGCGTCAACTAGTACAGTCTCGACTGCTTTATGCCTGGCAAGCTCAACATGAGCGGATCTGATGTTGTTGGAATAGAGCTTCACACCCTCCTTCACCATGCACACAAGGGTTCCAGTGCTTCCATCAAAACAGTCCAGGAAACCAAACTTGCCACTCTGGGATGAGGCCTTTTCACCAACCATCAGCCGACATTTTTCAGCTTCAATGAACAGAATGTGAGAACAGTGCTTCAATGGCATCCAAAGAAGAGGCAGGGTAAAACAATAAATCCCAGAAAAAGATAAT
The DNA here is from genome assembly GCA_020205505.1 of Panax japonicus. NCBI lineage: Eukaryota > Viridiplantae > Streptophyta > Magnoliopsida > Apiales > Araliaceae > Panax > Panax japonicus. The sequence continues at coordinate 58,610,777 of CM035105.1, read as the reverse complement.
AAGCAGTCTACTTAAAATATCATAATCAGCATTCTTGGGGATTGGCTTTGTTGTGCAAATAGGATTTACTTGTACTCTTGGAACCACCCAGAGTATAACAGTAGCACATCTGTACGCCGTTTGAGTGCTGAGTTACAAGTGTTCTTAAGGCAGCAAAACATAACAAATAATAACCCATTATACGCTTTAAAGTCAGAAACTGGAAGCATTTACAGTATTTAAGTCGATAGTGAAATAAATGTACGTTCACAGATATTTATTTATTTTATTCTAGTTATCAGGATAACTAAAACTTGAGCTTTCATTGATTTCATATACCTCTTAATAAGCATTTTTCACACCTTGGGTAGATTGGAAGTGGAGCACTAGAGTTTGAGTATCATGGTCCTAGGAAGCAAGGATATTAGCCTATTAGAATACTTTTAAGACAGTGATATAAAGTTAGCAAGTCTTTTATATTTTAAATTAGTTTGCAAGCACACTATTTTGACCATGAAGAAATTCCCTCGCAGTTCTTATGGAGATTGGTCATGTCTACCAACAACAACAACAATAAAAAATCATAAAAGGAGATTTTTCTAATCAAGTATGAGAGGAATTTCAAAAAAGTGAGGACATGGGGTCCTACAAAGAAATATCAGAAGGAAAATAAAGTATCAAATCCAGCAACTAAAACAAAATTCTATAAATAACATTGCCATATGTGAACACCAATCCATAAATTCATAAATCACAGAACACTAATCCACAAATCCCCGTAACTAAAAGTTTTAATGGGTGATTGATTATAAAATCAGAAATCACATTTTGCCATATTTGAACACCTCAAAAATTCCCTTCTCACAAAGACAAAAAGGGGTAGATTTACGACCCGGAAGCAAAATTCTCGATAAGAATCTTAATTGAGCTGGGATTAAGAAAAACAGTTGGAACAAAGCATAGATATATAAACAATACGAATAAATACACACCACGCTCTGTATATACTAAAAAAGAAATATCAAAATGGATATAAATGTACTACCTGCGGTACTGAGGATAATGATGCCAGCTACAAAGAGAAAAATCCGAATCCTCTTCTTCTGGAAATCCATGGATTCTGCAAACGCAACTCCGACTTGATTTATGGGTTTAATTTTCGGATTCTATCAAACTTGCTTCAGATAGAAGAACTGCAAACAGATCCTCATTATGAATATGTAATGCGATTTAAATTCTGATGTAAATAGCGGATTATAACTTTTGTATGAGAGAGAGATAGAGTTGATCTGGCAAATGCAATGAAAAATCACCCCATTACGGAGTACGATTAGCGGTGTAAATCATTAGAGTTGTCCTATATTACTATTTTGGTTAGTCACATATTAAATATCTATTTTTTTAATAATCAAATTATATATATTTTTTTATTATACTCGTAGTATTAAATATATTATATTTTTTTTATTTTAATTCTCTCTCCATATTTAATAAATATAATTAGTTATGTGCTCAAAATATTTTGAATTGAAAAACTAGAAAATCACTCTCTCACCTACATTGAAAATAATTAATGACATATTGTTATGGATAATTTTGTCATTTCATTCCTCTTCATAATATGCGTGAAAAGTTCACCAGGACTTTTATCCTGAGACGGAGGGAGTAATATTTATGAAATTTCAAATAAAGTTTGATCGGGACTTATTTAAGATTAATGTGTTGTTTGTTTACATCTGATTGCCTCTGTCTCTTATTCGCTAAGTGGCATGATGCTATTTTTTTTTGTTACCTCTGAATGCCTCTTAATCAGTAAGACAAAAAATAAAATCTTAATAATTAAGAGGTACTTCTTAATGAAATTTTTTTGATAATTTTTTTATATAAATATATTCAACAATATTATGCACTCATTTTTATTAAATTGAATATTTAAAATTATTAAATAAAATTTTACCCTTTAAAATGGTAAAATAGTGTCATTAAGAGACTACTTTTAAGTTATCAAACCATTTTTTAGATTCAGACCTCGTAACCATTCAGATGATCTAATTTATTAAGACATCATAATCATTCAGATCTTAATTCTCAGGTTTATCAAACGCAATCTAAGTCTACTATCACATAAAAACCGCTCACATACTGTTCACAAACACTCGATCACATGTATAATGGTATGTCTCACGTACAGAACAAGACATGTAGGTCATACCAATATGTATGTGAGTATATATGAGCGTTATGTGAGCGGTTTTATGTTATAGTAACATTACTCCTTATTTAATTATCGTATGGATGATCTCAAATTGACCTCTGAGCAATTTAATTTTTTTTGAGGAGATATGATTCGAGTATAAATAGAAAATTATAATTTAAAAAAATTTGAGTAATTTATCATATTTTAAAATTTGTTTATATTTAAATTATTTCTATTTCTAGTCAAGCTCGAATCGAACTTTTAGTCGAACGAATACGAATTAAGACTGAATCGAACTCCATACTAGATTGTAAAAATATTGTTACATTGGTTACAAATGTAACTTAGTGTGAATTAAGGTACTAGATCGTGGTCTCTTTTTTAAGGTGGGTCAAGGGGTTTGTATCATTGGTGTTTCATTCAAAGCTCATACATGCAAGTTGACAAGGTATGTATATTTGATGCAACATGGTTGCAATTCCAACTTTGAAATGTTATTTTGGTACCCCTTTCTTTTTCTTTTCATTCATTTTTCTCCTTTAGATTGATAAATTGTTAGTTTGACTATTGTATAGCAACATGCAAAATTCTTCTTTTATTTTTGTTTTACCCCCTCCCCCACATGTTCAATCGGAATATGTCATTTTGGAGTGTTGCAAGAACTTCTAAATAAAAACTAATTAAAGTTTTTTAATAAAAGCCAAGGGTCGTTTAAAAAGAGAGAATGATTTCAAAACTTAAAATGTAAAATTGGTCAGTTTGCATTATGTTTTTTTTTCTTTAATTAATGTTTGCCAAACTTAGTAAATAAAATGATATAATAGCAATAGCAAAACATTTATTGAATTGTAATTTTTTTATGTAAATGAGTGGTAAGATAAATGTATAATTTGTGACTCATAATTTTTATAAGCATCTACGTAGAGCTAAATATGCAGTCACATGTTAGCTAAACTGAATTTGAATCTGTTTAAATGCTCAACACACTTTTTCTATACGAATATATATGCCACTTCTCCAAGTCTCAAAACATAATCTCAAAGGCTTAAAAAAACTTTGATTCTCACTCTTAGCTACTAAACGGATGTTTATTTAGAGTTGAATGGAGCTAAATGGCTGAATCAGTTAGCTATTCAGTACGTTTGTTTTAAATAAAAATTGTCTAAATAGCTGAATCAGTCAGATTTTTGGGCTAAATGGCCAAGTGTAATTTTTTTTGTCTGAATGACGGCTAACTAAAGTGTTTTATATTTAGTTTTTTTACAAAATTAACTATTATATTAAGTAATACTAAATAAATGTACAACAATTTTGAATTTTTTTAGAGGTGTGAAATAATAAAAATCTATTATTCAGATGTTTCAGACATGTCAATTATCAAACAATTTTTTTCATTCAATATTCAAAATTCTGCTTCATTCAGCTCATTCAGATTATTTATACACTCAGAACTATTTCATCAATTTTATGAATTAGAATAGCACATACACTTTTTTTAATTCCTAGCTAGTGTTGTGAAAAAAGTTCAAGTGTTCTTCAAATTTTTAATGAAATTAAAATTTTGTACTTTGTGTTGTGATTCTAAATGAATTAAAATTTGGTAGGGATTTATTCTCTCTCAAAGAAGATTGGATTAAGAATTTATTTATCTTGAACCATTGAAAATTATTGTGACGCCCCTAAAATAGGTCTACATAATCCATTCTGAGTCGTTAAATTTATTGTACAGAATTCAAATACAAACTTTCTATTTACAATTATTAACTGTCATGTAAAATACGACAAAACATAAGCTGTGAGTTTCAATACAAATATTGTCTCGTAGACAATATTCAAACTTAAATAAAGTCATCATTATAATTATTGTCACGCTATTTAATTTATAGAGTAGTGAGGACTAATATAGTAACCATCTTGTACCATCACTCTATTCCCGACTAGTCCCAGCTATATTCTCATTTTCTGAAGAGAACAATGAAATAAAATGGTAAGTTCAACTAGCCCGGTAAAGAATATATATTATGACTAAGAATAAACCCCCCGCCCACCCACTCCCAAACCCAAAACCAAAAAAATTAAAATGTTTAGTGATGATGTATACATGATATATCTAATACTCCATCCGTTTCTAAAAGATTGTCGTTTGAGGTTTTTGCACATGGATTAAGAAAATACATTTACCAAGTAAAATTTGTTTAAAATTCCATCACTACCCATTTATGGAAGTTGAAAACTATTAATACAAGTAAGAGAATTTCTTGGGACAATAAGAGAAGGTAGGGGTGTTATAGGAAAGTAAATAATTTATTTTCCTCGAAAGTTATAAACGATAAATATTTTGGAACAAATTTTTTCTTCTAAAACGACAATCTTTTAGGAACGGAGGGAGTAATAATTTATTTAATTGGATCATAATAATGGAAAGTTTGAAATTTAAAATATGGGTTGACCTATATTGATTTGAACCATACCTATATGATTCCAACCCACACAACTCATATTAAAAATAGTTAATATGATTTTAATTCTAAATGTAACCATAACCAAATTTATAAACCAAAATCAATCCATAATCATATTTTGTTAGGCCTAGATATACGTATGTACGTATACGTAGGTGTGTGTAAGTGGCTGAACTGGAATCCGACTCTCTAAAGAAGACCGAAGAAATTTTATGACTGTCCATAGAACTGGAGACTGGAATTGTTAAAAAAAGTTTGAACGACGTGATTCAGTGGCACCTGTGTTAAGTCGCTGCACAGCAGATGCCGGAGAGTTGCAATTGAGAGGTAAGAAGAGTGGTGTGCATTGTGTTAGAATATTTCACATAAATCCCACATCAGATAAATTCAAGAGTATAGATAGGTTAACCTTTTGGGTTATTTACATATTCTCTTACATTTTTAAAAAAAATTACAACAATAGTGCACTCATATAATAATTACATAACTAATACACTTTCATATTTATTTACATATTCTAGTGTAAGTAGGATTCCTTAATTTAGGGAATTATAATTCAATTAGAATTCCTTAATTTAAGGATTAGTTATAGCTTATTCTCTCTCCTTAAGTTATTTAAAACAATCCTCCTTAATTAGAATTCTGCAACATGCAAAATCTCTTTCTCTCTCTTCTGCTAAACTAAAAAAAATGGCAGCTGCAGGACGTAGAATTCGGCCAGCGCTGCCGCCGCCGTCGGAGACAAAAATTTTCTTTCTCTACTGGCATGAAGAAGCATAAGATAATATGCAAGGTCAAAGTGTTCCTCTGGACTCCACTTCATTCCTTCTTCTAGTGGTCCTTCATCAATGTAAACTGGGACTGGATACGGTGCTCTTCCATCATCAAGAAGCTTCTGATAAGTTTGAAAAACAATAAGTAATGAGGTGTTTGGTGGAAGCTTTTACCACATCAATAACCCTAAAAACCTTTTTCAGTCAATATTTATATCATCTAAAGCTCCATGAATATTACCAGCAAGCAACTCAAAAAGCCTTATCTTATCGTTCTCAATAAAGTTGAAGTCCAGTCCATTAATTCGCCAAATCTCAAGCTGCCGAGCAATATTGGAACGATTGACAGTGAACCCACCAGCCTGGCTCAACAACAGACAAACCTTTCATAATGCAGTTGGTAGCCAAACCTTCATACCAAGGTAACCAATTATGTTTTATTAAGTTTCCAAATTATTTTGCAAGTAATACAGTTGGTAGCCAAACCTTCATGCAGTTGGTTGCCAAACTTTCAAATGAAGGTAACTAATTCATACTGCAGGTGTGAAGATAGATTGGTTATCTTGGTATAAAAGTTTAGTTACCTTGGTATAAAAGTTTGGTTACCAATTCAATGTGATGAAGTTGGTAGCCAACCATTCATACAAAGATAACCATTTTATTATTTATTAGTAACAAAATAGTTACAAAAAAATTTCAGAACATTAATAGTTATATTTATATATTTATTTTTAAACTTTTTGTAGGGCGAATCTTCTTCTTATTCTCATTGGCGTTTTGGACTACGGAGATTCGCGGCGGTGTAGCGGCGGAGTATGTGAGGTGTAGCGGTGGTGTAGCGACAAACTATTATTTCAAAGTGTATGTGAGGGAGATGAAGATTTGAATTTGAATTATTATTTTGAATTTGAATTTGTTTTTTTGTTAGATCCAAATTTTTGGATTTGAATTTGAATTAAGGCATTTATTTGTCCTTGATTTTAGGTTTCCTTATTAATGTGAATTGCATTTTTTTTTGTAATAATTACATTCTTTTTGTAATTATTTGGTTGATGTACTTTTCTTGTAATTACTTTCTATTTATTGTATATTTATGTAAAGTACCCTAACCTTTTTAGGTAAGGATCCAACATGCTTATTGGGTTAGCATATACAGGTGTGTGATGAATTGATGTGAGATGGATCGTATAATTTCTCTACAAGTAGTCTCAAAGCTCATGGTTTGTTGGGCCCAAGTATTAGGTTGACACTTTAGGGTGGAGCATTTGCAGGCCGCATGTTACTTAATCCGGATGATCACTTATGCGTTTGACATCACGCAGTGAAATATGATTTGAGTCGGGTGAAGCGGGCTCAAGATTACTCTGAAAAAGTTGTTCAGGGTGAAGGGTTCACAAGGAGCAAGATTGTACTCCCACGTTTACCTCGGGCATAGTGGAGTAGTATTAGAGTCGAGCAAACTTTTAGATAAGAAAGTGATCTAACGTACTTATTGAACTAGTCTACACATGTATACATGTGATGAATTGATGTGGGATGAATTGTATAATTCCCCTACACATTATAGGATTGTTATTGTGAGAAACTAAAAGAATTAAATTCTTCTCAAATGGTTAAAAAGGTGATTATTACTTGAAACTATTTATATGCGAATTGATAAATATATAGATTATTTAGATTTGAATATGTTGTTATTATGAAGACTTATGTTTTTCGTTATTCGTGTCGGATAATTTCTCATAATTGTCTCAAATATGCATAGTCTATTACAATTATTTTTGAAATATAAATATTTTTCATGAGTATCAGTACAGGGGGGAGGGAAGAGGGGAGGGGGAGGGGGAGGGGGAGGGGGTAAATGTACGAAATTCATTTGTGAATCTTATTTAATTACAAGTAGTTTATTTTGTTAATACTGACAAAGAGACTTAAAAATACTCACTCGGTTCTTATATAACTGACTCTTTAGAGAAAAAAATTAATTTTTAAATAATTGACGTTTTCATATTTCTAGGAGGTTTTTTCTCTTATTTTCCTAAGTTACCCCTAAAACATCTCATCTTTCTAAGTACAAGACTCCTATTTAATTTCAACATTGACCCACCATTAATTATAAAAAAAACAAAAACAGAAAAAGGACAATTTAGACTTTACTTTGACCCACCATTACTTTCCTTAAAAAAATGGACTTTGACCTCCAACATCAGTTATATAGGAACTGAGGGAGTAATATGTTTCAGTGTCCTAAATACGAAGTAGTATTAATATATTCAACTATTTGGTAAAATTAAAAATTCAACGAAAACATTAAGTTGTTGATAACGCATCAACATATAACAATTTACCTGAAAAATTACAATTTTAAAGAGGATTTCACCACAAAATTTATAGTTACCACAAACTATGCACAAAATAGTTGTGTATAATTAAAGAGAAAAAATAGTATATGAATTCTATTATTTAAATTATTAATAAGATTTATTAAATTCTTAAATTATTTTTTATTATCAATACACAAAATATAGTGTTTGTGCATAATTGTTTATGCACATATTGTGCATAAAAAATTTGTGACGCCCCCAAAATTAGGTATACATCACTCATTCTGAGTCGTCAGATACATGGTACAAAATTCAAACATAACTTCATTTATACAACTGTTGAGCTGTCGTATAGAATACGACCACGGTTAACTGTGAGTTTTAATACCAATGTATGTAACTCTCACGGTGCTTCGACCACAACCTTAAAATGGTACTTTATATAAAAGTATAGTCAAAAACTGTTTTAGAAATTAAAATTTTTGGGAAGTACTCAAGGAAACCTTCGTACATGGGAGGCCATGCGTATAGGTTATAATAGATATCATATGGCCACAGAATTATCCTTGGTTGACCCAATAGACCCCAAAGAAAAATGAGAAGATTACTATCATCTTCTTTCCAATGGTGAGTCTTCTCTTGACATATAACTATCTCCACTGTCTCTAAATGAATATTATATTTCAAATAAACTCTAAGATCATATAGGTAGTGCCCGTAGATATACTCAGCAAGTGGATGCGCACAACCCTGTCTTATGATAACACGAGGTTGTATGTCATTAGACATCTTATATAATAGTGGCAAAACACCCTTCTAAAGTTGGGTTCACCTCACCCTATTTGATTCACCAAATATAACTACTAAATGTTGTATAGAATACAACACACTTTTCTATACTGTTTAGGGAGAACCTCCACAGCTAGAGACCACTGTTTTATTCTCCTGTTCTCCCCGCTCTCCCCGGCAACACTCTTACGGCAACACTCTTATTACCTAAAAGGAATTGTGAAGCAGAAAGGGTGAGCACAACTAACCCAGTAAGGAATATCATGACTAAAGATAATTAAATTATCAATAGCTTTCATCAATAATAAAGTTGCAACGGAACGAGCAATCCATTAGAAGAGTCAAATAGACCATCAGATCTATTATCTTCTCTATGTTAAAATTCCACCAATAATGTTTTATTCCTGTAACATCAATCAACAATTCTTATCCACAATCATATGAATAACTCATAATCATAATTGTGATTCTAAATTCCTCTTCGCACCCAAGACGAAGATAATTTTCATCACCTATCTTCACCTGAAACATCAAAAATCATGGTTATACCAAATCACAATTCTTGTTCATAATCATACTAATAAAATCATCTTTGCACTACGGCCAAAGATATTCATTAACAATTCATCTTTGCACTACAAGCCAAAGACATACAACTATATTTTAGAAGAGTCAAGTAGAGCATGATACCTGCTATCTTCAACAAATTAAAAGTGTATAACCAATATTTTATTGCTGAGACTCAGCTTAAATAATCCACATCATCGAATTATCCATGCACTACGACCAAGGATATTCGTTAGTATCACATCCATGAATTATTCATGCACTACGGCCAAAGATATTCATTATTATCACATCCATGAATTAATATTTCATCGCTGAGACTCGGCTCAATAATTAATCCACATCATCAAATCATCCCTGCACTACAGGCCAAGGATATTCATTAGTATCACGACCACGAATTATCCATGCACTACGGGCCAAAGATAATCGATACGAGAAACTTATACACTTGAACGTCTTGCTCGTACGTACATAAACGAGATTGTAAGACTGCATGGTATGCCAGTATCCATAGTTTCTGATCGAGACCCAAGATTTACTTTACGATTTTGGGTTAGTTTGTAAAAAGCAATGGGCACAGATTTATGATTTAGCTCGGCATATCATCCTCAGACGAACAGACAGTCGGAGAGGACTATTCAAACTCTTGAAGATCTATTAAGACTCTGTGTCTTTGATTTCAAGGGAAGTTGGGACAAGTTCTTACCATTGGTGAAGTTTTCCTACAACAACAGTTATCAAACAAGTATTGGCATGGCTCCATTCGAAGCGTTGTATGGAAGAAAGTGTCGTTCTCTGGTATGCTGGGATGAGGTAGGAGAAGCAACATTGTTTTGTGATAGTATCTGAAAATGACATCCGAGAATGTTGAGAATAGCAATGGAGCACAAGAGACCGTTGAGTCTCCAAATATCAATAATCAGGATAATGTGCATCAGGAAAGCGACAATCCTCATGCAAACAACAACACTGACCAAATGATGAATGATGGATTATTCAGAGGCTTTATGCAATTCATGCAACATCAGGCTAGAGCAGCTCCTATCCAAAATATAGGTGGAAACACTGAAAACTCTCGGACGGTCACCGCTAAACAGTTCAAGGAGCTGGGACCACCTGAGTTTATTGGAGAGCCAAAACCACTTAAGGCGGAAGCATGGATAAAGTAGATCACCAAGATATTTGATGTCTTGGGATGCTCCAAGGAGCAAAAGGTTTCCTTCGCCACTTTCATGTTGCGTGAAGAGGCAGATTACTGGTGGTAATCTGTAAAACGTGCCCAGCCTGACGCACTCAAGATGTCTTGGGAAAAGTTCCAAGAGCTATTCAACGACAAGTACTTTCCCGAGAGTATTCGTCACATAAAAGAAGTGGAGTTTATCAAATTGGAACAAAACAATATGATCGTGTCGCAATACGAGGCTAAATTTACGGAGTTATCCCGGTTTGCATCCCATTTGGTCGATAATGAGGAGCGAATGACGCGAATGTTTTTAAGAGGTTTGAAACCGGAGATACGTCAATATCTTATTTCTCATAAACTGTGTTTGTACTCAGATGTTGTAAATAGGGCTCAGTTATTGGAGCGCGATAACGAGTCAACGCAACCTAGAGAAAGCAGCCGGCAACATGAAAATACCAGTGGTATCAGTCATCGAAACGGTGATAACAAACGTGGAGGGAATCAACATGACAGAAATGGTAACCACTTCGGTGGTAATCATGGTCAAGACAGTAAAAATGGATATTTCAAGAAAAGGAGATTCAACAATGATGGAAGGACGTCAGCACCCGTTGTTAAGGAAGGAGAACGACCACCTATCATATGCTTCAAATGCGGAGGGGATGGACACATCAGTCCAAACTGCGCGATGCCGTCCAAAGCATGTTATAATTGTGGAAGAAAATGTCACTTAGCCCGATTTTGTCGTTCACCGAAGACAAGTTCAGCCAGGATGGAGGCACCAAAGACCGTCCCAGAAAAGACAAAGCCGGTAGTGCAAGGGAGAGCATTTGTTGTGACCTCCCAGAAAGCAAGGAACCCGAATGACGTCATCACGGGTAAGCTTATCATAAACTCTAGCGAAGTCTATACCTTATTTGATACCGGTTCTACCCATTCTTTTATTTCTCCTACTTGCACTCAACGATTAAATTTAACTCCGGAGAAATTAGACTTTAACTTATCTGTAGAAACTCCGTTGGGAGAAACCTTCATTACATCCACTATTTATAAGTCTTGTTTGGTTCAAATCGGTACCCTCACATTACCTGTCGATCTTATTTCATTAAAAATACTTGCATTTGATGTGATTCTAGGGATTGATTGGTTAACTACTCATCATGTTAAAATTGATTGTTTTCGTATGAATGTTAGCTTTCATATTCCTAATCAACCTATTATGCGAATTCAAGCGACCAACCCATTAAAATCAATCACAGCCATCTCAAGCCATAAAGCTATTCATTTATTAAAAAATGGATGTCAAGATTTCTTAGCCCACGTCACAGATCTAAACAAAAATACGTCAGTTTTGAATGATATTTCTATTGTTATTGAATTTCCTGACGTATTCCCTGAAGAACTTCCTGGCCTACCCCCAGAGAGAGAAATTCATTTTTGTATCGACCTTGAACCCGGTATAAAACCCATTTCCAAATACCCATATCGAATGGCTCCTATTGAACTTCAGGAGTTAAAGACTCAACTGCATGAATTCTTAGACATTGGCTTTACTCGTCCTAGTACTTCTCCTTGGGGTGCTCCTGTTCTATTCGTGAAGAAGAAAGATGGGAGTATGTGACTTTGTATTGATTATCGGGAGTTGAATCATGTCACCATCAAAAATAGGTATCCATTGCCACGTATTGATGACATGTTTGACCAGTTGCAATGAGCCAAATTCTTTTCAAAGATTGATCTTCGTTCCGGATTTCACCAATTGAAGATTAGAACCGATGACATTCCAAAGACGACTTTCAGAACTCGGTACGGACATTATGAATTCCTAGTCATGTCATTTGGATTGACTAATGCTCCTGCTGCCTTCATGGATATGATGAAAAGAGTATTCAAGGAATATTTGGATCACTTTGTGGTCGTCTTTATTGATGACATCCTTATTTATTCCAAAAGCCGTGAATATCATGAGCAACACTTGAGGCTGATACTCCAAAAGCTTCGTGAATACAAGCTTTATGCCAAGTTGAAGAAATGCGAGTTCTGGCTTGAGGAAGTAGCATTCCTTGGGCACGTGGTATCAAGTCATGGAATATCTGTTGACCCAGCAAAGATTGAAGCTATTCAAAGCTGGGAGCAACCTAAATCAGTGACCAAAGTACGTAGTTTTCTCGTCTTAGTTGGTTATTATCGGAGAATCGTAGAAGGGTTTTCTCGAATCGCTACTCCACTAACTCAGCTGACTTGGAAAGATATAATGTTCGGTTGGAGCGATGAATGTGAGAAGAGTTTTCAAGAACTCAAGAGGAGACTCATTTCAGCACCTGTTCTGACAATACCATCTGGTTCGGAGGGATTTGTCATCTACAGTGATGCTTCGGGCAAAGGGTTAGGATGTGTTCTCATGCAACATAGAAAAGTCATAGCCTATGCCTCACGACAACTCAAAGAATATGAGAGGAATTATCCTACTCATGACCTAGAGTTAGCAGCTGTTGTCTTCGCACTTAAAATTTGGAGGCATTACTTGTATGGGGAGAAGGTGGAGATCTTTACGGATCATAAAAGCCTTAAATATTTCTTACACTCAAAATGAACTCAACATGCGACAACGACGTTGGCTTGAACTGTTGAAAGATTATGATCATACCATCCAATACCATCCTGGAAAAGCGAACGTGGTAGCTGACGCATTGAGTAGAAGATCATATGCGGGTACGAGTGCAATATTGTCAACGCAAAGGCCCACTTTGTATGAATTGCAAAGGATAGAGATAGAGTTAAAGACTCCAGGGACCCATGTGATGATGAAGAATATACGAGTAGAACCGACTATAATTGATAAAGTTAAAGCTGCTCAAGCTACAGACCTGGAGCTGATGCGTATGAGGAAGAAAGTGCAAGAAAGTGCTATGCCGGAAGCAAGAATCGGTGAAGAAGGAATACTTCGAGTCAACTCCAGACTTTGTGTTCCTAACGACCCTGATTTAAAGTATAAAATCATGATGGAGGCGCACAACACACCATTTGCAATCCATCTTGGGAGTACCAAAATGTATCATGATCTTCGACATACATTTTGGTGGGGCAATATGAAGAGAGAGATAGCGCTGTTTATCTCAAGGTGTCTAACATGTCAACGAGTCAAAGCGGAACATCAAATACCAAAAGGTCCATTGCAACCACTTGAAATTCCAGAATGGAAGTGGGAGCAAATTACCATGGATTTCGTTACCGGTCTTCCTAAGGTTTCTCAAGGTATAGATGCGATTTGGGTCATTGTTGATAGATTGACCAAGTCTACTCATTTCTTATCGATACGCGAAACTTATACACTTGAACGTCTTGCTCGTATGTACATAAACGAGATTGTAAGACTGCATGGTATGCCAGTATCCATAGTTTCTGATCGAGACCTAAGATTCATTTCACAATTTTGGGTTAGTTTGCAGAAAGCTATGGGCACAGATTTACGATTTAGCTCGGCATATCATCCTCAGACGGACGGACAGTTGGAGAGGACTATTCAAACTCTTGAAGATCTATTAAGACTCTGTGTTTTTGATTTCAAGGGGAGTTGGGACAAGTTCTTACCATTGGTGGAGTTTTCCTATAACAACAGTTATCAAGCAAGTATTGGCATGGACTCCATTCGAAGCGTTGTATGGAAGAAAGTGTCGTTCTCCGGTATGCTTGGGATGAGGTAGGAGAAGCAACGTTGTTGGGACCGGAGTTGGTACGTATGACTACAGAAAAGATTCAAACGATCCGGCAACGTATAAAAACCTCACAAGATCGACAAAAGAGTTATTCTGATCTTCATCGAAAGGATGTGGAATTCGATATAGGAGATCATGTGTTGTTACGTGTTGCTCCATGGAAAGCAGTTACGAGATTTGGAAAGAGAGAAAAGCTCAATGCTCGATTCATCGGCCCATTTTTAATCCTCGATCGAGTAGGAACTGTGGCCTATAGACTCGCTTTACCGCCAAGTATGTCTCGTGTTCATAACGTTTTTCACATATCCATGCTACGTAAATATGTGGAAGACACGAACCACATTATTTGTATTATTAGCTTGCATTTTTTTTGAAGTAATTTTGAAGTGCCATAACATCCCCATCACCAAGACTTAATCGCCTAACTTTGTCAAGATAATTGTAACAATCTTTTTGTGAAAAGGACACATTTTCATGCCCGCCAGCTTCAACCAAGAAAGAATTGAATCTTTTATTTGGTTTAATACCAGCTCTATCGTTAAGTTCAAGTCTCCTTTTCACATACTTGCTCATATATAATCTGATTTTTCTTATAAAATTTAGATTTTCCTGGCCTCAACTGATGATTATGATCAAGTTTTAGTCTTTACTCGCACTTTTCCGTCTTCGACTATTGCAGCCCTATCTTAGCATTGCAACTAGTTTTCCTAACATGGCGCAATTTGAATGCATTCTTTGACTTGCTTATTGAACAGCCTAACCGAGCACATGTAAGAACAACAAAGTTAGTCTCTCCATTTTTTTCCTTTTTTCGTAGATCTTATTTTCACCAAAAATCCCTTTTGGTTACCATAATTAGTGTAATTTTTCATGTTCTTATCAATGGAACCAAACTCAATTCCTACTTTTGGATCTCTAATCACTTCATCAACTTCTTCACTTTCTACTAAATCCTCTGCCATAGCACATTTCTCAATATCATTCATTCTCATACTTGAATCAAACTCATCACTATATATATATATATATATATAGAGAGAGAGAGAGAGAGAGCCGTTCAGAAACGGCCCAATTCAACGGATTTTGGTATCAACTGAAAATATAAAATGAAAAGGGCAGAATGAATGTATTTTTGGGATTGCAATATACATTTGGGTTCCATAAAAGACGTGAATGTTATTTAATATGTGTGATCAATTTGGCTGGCAATGAGATCCATGATTTTAGACAATTATTGTTGTGTTGTATTGTATTGTGTTTGTTAGTTTAAGTTTAAATATTTGTGGTGTTGCATGTGCTGGTATTTATGTGTGCAATGTGTGCCTTTTTTGAGAATTTGTGTGCAGCAACACGGGCAAAATGTTTTGTGTATTGTGCAGGTAAATAAAGCAATCATGTCAAATTTTCTACAGGAAAAGTGCCATCTTCATGTCACAAAGCCTGCAACAAAATGGGCAAACAAACTGTATCTATTGTCTTTCTACAAAAAAATGATAAGTACCAAGGCAGCAACTAGTAAAGCTGCTGGCACAATTTTTTCATTTCATTTGCATAGAGGTAACTAAAAGTGGTTGCTGAAAGGAAAATAATAATGCAAACCATATTTGTAATGACTTAATAGACTCAAAACCAACAACCAACAGTTTTTTAAAGTTGCACTATTCACATTTGGCTTAATAGATTTGCTTCAAAAATTGAAAAAGAACCTTAGTAAAAAATAAAGTGTCAAACTAAATCCAGCAAGCAGATATTCACATTATAAAGCTGTTCAGAAATGCTCATACACCATAAGGTACTGCTGCATTATCAAAATAAATATCTATTTTGGACCAAAAGTTATACATTTGATTTATGCTAACTTGAATATTCATTGCAGCATATTTCCCAGATCAACCCACGAAACATTTGCACAAAAGTTGTACCAGACATTCACCAATCATAATTATTCCCTTAAATTACAAGAAACACATCCAAACAACATGGCAGTGGGCACCAAATATTAACTAATTGAATACATGTCTATAACCATTACAAAATTAAATTGCAATCTAATAAGCACGTAAGTTCGGGCTTCAAGGTAGCTTTGTGAACCATTGTTTCCTTGTGAATCTGGTGGCAACTCTTCTCCACAAGGTCAAGCAGCTTCTCCAGGTTCATGGCCCATGAATTTAGAATGTCGTTACTATCTTTCATCTATTTTTATTTTTCTTAATATGTATACAAATTGTATTTTGTTCAACCTTTTAGGGACAAAAAAAGTACATGTAAGACTTCAGAGTTCTTCTTGGACTCACACGACTCCAAACCAGTATATTGTTCGCCTGGCTTAGCTTAACTATGGCAAACTCGAGCTCGAACATGACGTTTAGCCCACTTAGTTAAATGAGTCGAGCTCGAACAATGTGGTGTTTGACTCGAGCCCTACTCATTTAGGCTCGACTCCAGTCTGACTCATTTATGCCCGACTTGTTTAAAAATTATTTAATTAAAATTTTATTTTATTTATATAAATTATGTAATAAAAAATATAGTTTATTAAAATATATTTTATTTCCAAAAAAGCTAAAAAATAAAATAATTTTTAAAAAAATAAAATAAGCAGGTCTCGCTTAAGCTTGACTTGGCTCACTTAGACCCGGCTCGTTTCTAAATGAGTCGAGTTTATACAAAAGATTTAAATTAAAGTTCGTCTAAAAGTCGGCCCGTCTCGATTCGTACTTTTAAACGAGCTCGAGCTTGATAAGCTAAAATCCGACTTAACTCAGCTCGGCTCGTTTACAACTCTACAGATGGATCGTTGTATTAATGGTAACATTTTTGGAGAAATGTATAATAAGTGGAAAAAAACACTTTTACCCCCTGTGGTCGTCGACTTGTAAGTAATTGGCCACTGAACTTTAAAAATATGCAATTGGACCACTGTGCTTTCTAAAAATGAAAATTAAGGTCATTTCGTCCAATTTCTTGGATGGACGTCAAATATTTTCAGACGTGGCATTGAAAAAAATAAAAAATCATTATTTTCTGATGTGGCAACACAAAACTGTAAGCATTGAGTCACTATACTTTAAAAAATGTAATTGACCCACTAAATTTAAAAAAAAAATTAATTAGGTCATTCATTGGACATGCTTCAAATACTATGAAAAATATTAAAATCTATTAATAACTAAACATAAAAATAAAAAAACAAAACAAAACAAAATAAAAAACAGAACCAAATCAAAATCAAAATAAGAGTGAAGAGTGGTGGTTTTCTGCACTTCTTATGTGGATTTATTGGGTTATATTAAATTTTAGATTTTAGGGTTTTTGCAGTGGAAGATAATTTGGGTGTATTGGGAGTAGTTTTGCTTCAATCTGCTAACTTTTTTCTTAAATGTTCAGATATAAATAAGTTGGATATATGAACATTCTAAATATTTAAACAACTTTTGACTAAGATATGGCAACACAATTCTTCAGTAATTCTATCAACACAATTATTCACATACACTACAATCATAACATTCCATGAAACCAAACTCTCATTAGCATGGTTTATGAACATATCATTCACAGCCATGACATTGTTACATGATGTATTAGTTACAACAGGCAAGAGGCTAGCCATTGTACCAGAATCGGGTTTGACGCCAAATGTTTACATATCCCTACAAACTTCCAATGCATCATCAAATAGTCCATTTTGTGCATACCCAACAACCAATAAGTCCCAAGAAATCCACATAAGAAGTGCAGAAAACCACCCCTCTTCACTCTTATTTTGATTTTTATTTGGTTCTATTTTTTATTTTGTTTTGTTTTATTTTTTATTTTTATGTTTAGTTATTAATATATTTTAATATTTTTCATAATATTTAACGTCTGCCAATGAATGACCTAATTAAATTTTTTTTTAAAGTTTAGTGGGTCAATTATATTTTTTTAAAGTACAGTGACTCAATGCTTACAGTTTTGTGTTGCCACATCAGAAAATAATAATTTTTTAATTTTTTTTCAATGCCACGCCTGAAAATATTTGACTTTCGTCCAAGAAATTGGACGGAATGGCCTGAATTTTCATTTTTAGAAAGCACAGTGGTCCAATTGCATATTTTTAAAGTTCAGTGGCCAATTGCTTACAAGTCGACAATCACAGGGGGGGTAAAGGTGTTTTTTGCCATAATAAGTGGGGACCTCCTACAATTCCTATCAATTTCATGTATTGATAAATTTTGCAATTATAATTCGGCGTAAATTATTGCAATAGATAACAGGACTCACTTGGTTTCATAAAAAGAGTAGTTTATAAATATATTAATGATGTATTTTGTTTCATATTAATTTTAAAAAAACAAGAAATTAATTTAATAGTAATGGAGTCGCTACTAGAAAAATAAGAATGTGTGATAGAACTTTTTGACACTTTTTAAAAACAATCACAAAATATAGTAATTTGTGATGGACTTTTTAAGCAATCACAAAATAATAGTATATATGATGACTCTTAGTGATGACTAATTTTTCCATCAATGTATTATAATTGTGATGGTCGTGTCAATCACCAAACTTTCTTTTGTGACGGACTAAGTCATCACTTATAGATATATCCTTTTCGTGATTGCATTTAAACTATCACTAATATTTTAATATAAGAAATAATCAAAACAATATTTTCTGACGGTCATTACAATCATTAAAAAAGATAGATTTTTGTGACAACTTTTATTTGTAATTACAAAAAGAAAGTATTTTGTGATGAAATTTTCAAGTCATCACAAAATAATAAAATATATGATGGCTCTCAATGATGACTAATTTTACCATCATTAGAGAGTATTTGTGACTGCCATTGCAATCACAAAATCTTATGTGGAAGTAATTTTGTTTAGTCAGTCAACTCACATAAATTTCTTTTTATATTTTGTTTTAAAATTATAATCATGATATGGGCTTTGGTGTAGTGGTAATACTCGTTATTTAGTTCCCAAATGGGGGAGGGTTCGAATCTTACAAGTATAATTTGAAACAATTAATATAGTGAAATAAATTATCCGAAAATAGAGATTCACGTTCTTACCTTTAATCCCTAATTAAAGTCTTGTTTTTTTGTGATGACTTTGGCACTCACAATAGATTACGTGTTAATGTGATTGTATTATCATAAAAGCACTAAGAGTTTGCATGATTGCCAAAACTATCACGTAAAACCTTTCATGATGGACGTATACAAGATGTGATGCTTAAAGTCATCAAGTAAACCTTTCGTGATGGTTTTTCTGGTTTTTGTGATAAATTTTGGCCATCACAAATGACCATTTTTTTAGTAGTGAGTGATAATGAAATTGTTATGACAAACTTAACAATATTATCTCATTTTATATTATCATCATTAAATACAAAATTCTTTTTATGAAACAAAAAAAATTACAAATGAGATTTTTTTGTCAAATAGATACTCTTCTTCTGTCCCTCAAGAATTGGCTTATGGGCTGTTTGATTAGTCTTGAATGGTTGAACGATTCAACCATTCAATTCGTTTGTTTCGGAAAAAAAAAAAAGCTTCTGAATGTCTTAATTAGTCAGTCATTCAGACGATTTGGGTTGAATGGCTAAGTCCCATTTTTTTTTTGAATGGGGTGAATGATGGATGGATGATATATTTTTTTTACAATATTAACTATTATATTATGTAATATTAAATAAATTTATAACAATTTTGAATTTTTTTTCAAAGGGTAAAATATTAAAAATTTGTTATTCAGATGTTTCAGACATGTCAATTATCAAATAATTTTTTTCATTCAGATTCACCTCATTCAAATTCATATTAATTCAGTTTTTATCAAACACCCCATTAGTTAGACTTTTTAGTTAAATTGACCAATTTTAGAATTAAGAAGTAAACATTTATTTATATTTTCAAATTTATGAAAATTGGATGTAGTGGTAAAATTAACATAATTTCTTATGGTTATAATTTCTCCACTTATATTTACAAAAAAATAGTATAAATTCTAATTACACAAATTGTCACTAAAAAAATCAAACTAAACCAATTTTTGCATGACGATAGAGTAGAATATAGGGAAATGATATACATGTCATAAATATATTACAAATTTGAATTGTGGTTAACGTGAAAGTTTATATAATAATATATAATAAATTATATATGATGGATTAATTTTTAATTTTTATCTATCTCATGTATGTGCATACGTAATAATTATAATTCGGTTAAAAATTATCTCAATACATTCTTCTCTAATGAAATTTATTTGCACATCAAGGATTTCATGGTGGTTAAAATTTTTAACTTTTTCCAACCTACATCTTTGGTGAAAGTGGGTTGCTTATAATGTATATAGATGTAGGAGGATAATTAGAGAAACCTAGCATTACTCTTTAATATTTATTATAACTTTATAATGTCGTTTATGTAAATTTATGAATGCCTTGTGTAAATTTATAAAGGGGTAATGTTGGAGGTCTTAATTTATTTATTTATTCTAATTTCAAATAATATGACATTAAATAATTTTAAATAAGTGAATGATACTTTTGAATTAGCCAATATAATAATATTATATTATTTAAAATTTTATTTTAGATAAAAAAAAATTGAAATCCTTAAATTTGAATCTCAACAAACACTCTAATGCTCAGATTCAGCTCGACTCGAAAAAATTGAGCTCGAATTCGATAAGAAATTTCTAATTTTGCGCCAGATTCGACTCGGATCATTACTCGGACTTACTCGGCTCGTAAGTACTCGACTCGTTTACAAAACGGGTTACTCACGAGTCTTCAAATCGAATTTCGAATATGAACAATTTCGCTTAATACTGAACCACTACATACTAAATTGATTATTGAACTAATGTATATATATATAAGTCTTTTACTTTTATTTATGTAAAGAAATTACAAATAAAGTAATACGAATTGATAATCAATGGTTTATTCAAGTACAAGCTTACACAATTTAATACTACACTTTATAAATTATAAAGATTGATACAAATATCATATATTTTATTAGTATGGATCAGACCAGTGTTCGAATATGATCCAACGAGCAAGTATCGAGTATGGTACGAGAAAAAAATGAAATAGTTGAACCCTAATCTGAGCGAATACTGGTATACTCGAATTCGACTCGTGTATCATTAAACAGAAAACGAGTATTCGATTCGAATCAATTTCGAATTCGAGCTTTGGATCATATTTTCGAACCAATCTCGAGTTGAGTATCGAGTTACTCTGCTCGACTAACACCCCTACTTGCATAGAGAAACTCAAAATAAAATAACTATATGCATTTGTATTTGTTTTCTTATTCTTTTTTAAGACCATTGGGCTCAACAAACTCTTCTGGGCCTCGAAACTAATGAAGGTGATTTAATCATGTGTTTTGAGTCCACTAGCCCAAGGAGTCTTACTGTTTGAACCTTATATAATTAGGAATGTCAACTTACCAGATAAAGGGAAAAAAAGACAAGTAAATATATGGATTAACATAAAAAAATCATAATAAAAATATTAATTGAATTTAGATCAAGAAAATGTCAAATTTGACATAATTATAAATTTATCTTACAATTTGAATTTGGATTCGAGTTTAAGATTTTAAAATATCAATAAATTAAAATTCTTATGTTGATTTAAATAAGTTTATCTTTCTTCTGTAACATAAGAAATATATAAAGCAAGATAATACTAAAACGTTATTTGTAAAATAGTTATATTTAATTTTTGAACAGATTAAAAATAAAAATATACCTCTAATTTAAAAACGAAAAGAATATAACATATATGTGGTCATGCCCTTAATTGGAAAAGAAAATGCAGAAGTCTAGCAATGATACATCCCCCACCTCCCCACCCACCCCATCCCACCCCACCCCAAAAAAACATCATTGCTTCGACCCCAATATGCAAAAGGGAGTTGCATGGCTCCCATAAAACCACTCACTTTTAAGTTTAAGCCAAAATTAAAGAGATGATTTTAGTCTCCTCCAAAAAATGGTGGGCTTTGCCAATTGAAACTTGGTCATACAAAATATATATGGATGGGATTGACAATGAGTAAAGCACTTTGTGAATTCCTCAGCTAGCCTCATGGGGCGGTTATATGTTAGTGGGTTGGTGACTAACTAATTAAGCTACTTCTCAGAATCTCAGATCCTCCCTCCCACCACCCACCCCAACCCACCCCCACCCCAACCCTCACCCTCACCCCCACCCTCACCCTCACCCTCACCCTCAAAAGAAGAAACAAAAACACACACATACAATATAATTGGAGTGAGTTTATAATTGTTATGAGGCCGCCAATAAATTGGTGAGCAGCCGACCTCAAAATTTTGGTAAGTTTTGTACTTTTTAATTAAATATATAAAATATGTAATTGATTAACACATTAGTAATCTATTATTATTACACCTAATTTGACCATATGTATTAAAATATTTATAAATTTTATTAGTTTTTATAATATGTTGCACTCAAATTCTACAAAAAAAATTACACACAAACACACTTTTATGTGCAAGATATTAAGGTACATATATAAAAAAGTTATTATGCCTATGTTTTAACTAAACTTCCGTAATAAACACTTTAGAAACGATGTCGTTGTAATGTTTTCTTCTAAATCCAATAGTATAGATGAAAAAAATAAGAGATCTTTTTTTCTTTTAATACACTTTTATAATGCAACTCCTATTTAAAATAATTTTTTTCACTAAATTTATGCTATTGAAATTATACAAAAATTTTAATTCCTAGATCAAAGGATTTCACTTCATAGAATTATATAAAAATTGATAGACCCTTTTATTTATTTGTTTCATGTTTTAACCATTTATACAATTGGATATGGGAAAAATATTATTTTTTTAGAGTGATTTGTAGTCAAGTTTGACTAAGACATGATTTATATTCCATTTTCCTAATAACACTATGCACTTGCCAATAAATTGAAAAAATTAAATAGTGTGTATCCATGGTGGCTAATAATATTTTCTGATCATCTATTTAAGTAATTAATTAAGTTAGGTTAAGCATAGTGTGTTAATGGAAAGAAAGTGTTAAATGAATAATCAATACCACAATATGTGCTCTTATCTTCTTAATTACAATAAGTCTAAGGGGGCATTGTTCTGGTGGTATTTTTAGGGGATTTTTTTTAGTAATTTCCAAAAAATGTATAGTATTTATTTCAACTGAAATTTTTACAGAAAACAATGTTTTATGTGTAATTTAAATACATACAAGAAACAGAAATAAGATCTGTACAGACTAGAACAATGTCCCAGTAGAAGGAATCTCTTAATTAATACTCCTATATATCTAGTCTATTTGATAGGAAAATGTTCATATGTTCATTGTCATTATATACCTAAGCAGAATCTCAACTACATTCTAGTAAAAGCAGATTAAAGTTGGAAAATTCTGATTACCCATCATGACTCAATAGTTCAAATTAGAATGCAAGTGGATTGACTAACCCAATCTAATCCTAGCTGTAAGACTAAAATTCTGGGCACTCATCATGCCTGATTCAATACTAGAAAGAAAGGTGGGTAATCCAACTCTTATGGCTAATCAAAAAACTTATATAATGAAAAAAGAAGACCCCACTTTATAAGATATTATGCATGCTTCATCTACAAAATCCAAACATGGATAAAGTTCATAATCAACAATTTAATTTATTTTATTTTTAAAAGAAAAAAGAAGACCACCCACGTGAACATATCCGTGCATGTATATAAATATAAGAAAATATTATTTTCACGTGTGTTTTTTATATTTTTATATGGTTTCTTTTTACATGAAGGTGAGACCGATTATATTCTCATGTGAGAGAATAACATATGCACATATCAAAAATACACGTGAAAATATCAGTTCTCTAAATATATAAAAAGACAGAATCAAGACTTAATAATCTTTGTCAAAATAAAATATCAATTTTTTATCTCGTGGATAAACGAGTATAAAACATTATACAAATATATACAATCAGTTGTGTGTGTAATACAACTTGTAAAATAAAATTATTGAATAATCTTTTCATAAAACTGTTGATCTCTACGTTCCCCTCACGTGAATTTTTTTTTATAAAATTAACACTTTCATTTGTGGTAATATCAATTTCTTAAATATAATATTAAGTAAATATTGAACATGGGTTACTGGGTTTGGAGAAGCCACCAAGATTATACTCAGAATGACATGAGAAAGGGAAGTTGAGGACTGTGACCGACTCAAAAAAAAAAAGTCGATTTTATTTTGTTTTAAGGTGACTAGATTTTCCAATTATTTGAAACCCCACAAAGATCTTAGGCATGACTCACCTTCATGGGCATGGATAAACATGGGCCGCATTATTCTACTGTGTGCAAGTTATATATATATATATATATATATATATATATATATATATATATATATATATATAGAGAGAGAGAGAGAGAGAGAGAGAGAGTTTTTGTAGATCCACCATGATTTTGTGCATTGCTCATGAGCAACAAAAGGATGCAATATATTTTATAGCCAAAAAACTAATATATGGATAAAAATCACTGCATATCAAACTGATTCAGTTGACCATACTTAGAAGATTCTTTGCATGTATAAATATGTATAGGGTGGATCAATCGTACTAAGTTTTTTATATAATTGTTTACACAATTTTTGACTCTTGAATTTAAACTCTTTAATGGTTAAGATTAAAGCTGATTTTTAATTTATAAATAAATAAAAATAAAAACAAAATCGGTAGCTTTTCATCTTCATCTTTTTCACGTCTAAAATTTCACCCTAAAGCTGTCAAACTGTCAGATGAAAGAAGCCCAAGATATATCATCCAACTCTCACATATCTCTTTGTTTTTCTTTTTATTTAGTTATAAATAAAAAACGAGCTATAATCTTAGTCATTAAGAATATATATATATATATATATATATATGTGTGTGTGTGTGTACTAGCATTTATATAAATTTATAAATATTATTTCGTTCGATTTTTACTTCAAAATAATAACAATTATTATCTTAACGGTAGTAACGTGATATATATTAGGCTTCCCATTAAAACTGTACTCAGTAGATTATAGAAAAACAATAACAACACGAAGTGGATAATAATTGGTTAAATTATTATTTTTAAATAATTTTAAAACTCTTTAGTTTTTTTAAAAAATAATAATTTGTTAAATTGTGGTCTGGTCAAATTGGGCTGAGTTGTGTCAAAATGGGTCGAGTTAGAATCAAATCGGGTAAAAAAAAATAAAAATACCAAAAAATATCATTTTAAGGATCTAATTAACAAAAAAATAAAATTTAATAACAATTTAAAAAGTGAATGTCAACTAAAAAGGGAGAAGTGTCATTCTGCCAAATTTATTCTACAGTATAGCGCAGAGAGATTGAGAGATACAAATCCCATAAAATAATTTTTTTTAAACAATCCTACAAAAAAACCTTTAACATGGTTCTACTCAGTTAACAATGTTTATGTATTTATAAGATTTTAATTCGACAGTTAACAACAAGGTTATTAGAATCGGATCAGATCGTCGGTCGAACCGATAAAAATCAAAATTGATCCATACTCTGATTCGATTTGGACCAATTAACCAGTTTAAACCAAAATTTGGTCAGACCCGGTGGTTGAACTAATTGACCCAATAAACCGGTAACTTGGTCATCAGTTTTACCGATTCCCTACAATCTTTTTATTTTATTTTAGTTTAAGCCTTTAAATTTTATTTAATGTATTCTAGAAATGTTTATATTTATTTGTATTTGATTTTATCACTCTTGAGTTAAACTTTGATCTTGATTTAAGATCTTTCTTTTCATATAAATTTAGTATTTATTTGAATTGTATAAAGAAAACATTGTACAAATAGGTTTAGTTTTTTTTGTAAATAAATTAATTAACTTTACATATTTACTAAATATTATATATAATATATAATAACAATTAATATATTTAATTATTTATATATAAATTCATATAACTAAGTCTAAGAGTAACCAGAAGGTATTTGAAATTTTTAATAAAAATAATAAGGCGTGTGACTTCTAAAAATATAATCAAGCATTTTGGTACCAATATTAAGCAGAAACTGTCACCCTCAAAAGAAAAGCTTTAAAGTAATGATTGGTAACAATAAGCATTGTTTATATACTATATGTATAGTTACGCACCAACAACTTAAATCACTTTGGATGAAATGACATCACAAAAATGTGACAAAAGCAAAACACACGCGGTCCGGCTCTCTCAAGCGAACCGGCTATAGCGACGATTTTTTTCGTCGCTATAATATAAAAAAAATCAACTTTCTATGCTATAGCGACGGAAAAACCGTCGTTATAACCAGTTCGTTCTTAGTTCGCTCCCTCCAGTTCGCTGGAGAAACGGACTATATATATATATATATACACACACGATAAGGATCAAGAACATTCTCCTTAAATAATATTCCGCCTTAAATAACATTCTTTTATTAAAATTACGTCGTTTTGGAAATAATTTTTAAAAATTAATATTGATTTTATAATTTAAAACAAAAAAAAAGTATATAATAAGATATCTGGATAAAAGAAGAGAGAGGCTAGCTGCCCGACTCATTTAATTAATTATGAATTTCCATCAGAAAAATGAAGAGGCAGAAGATAGTCGTGGTCATATATATATATATATATATATATATATATATATATATATATATATTATATATATATAGGGACCGGATCAGGTCCGGACATCCGGATTTTAACAAAATTCGGACCTTTTTTTTTTGCTTTTTTTTTTTGAAACAACTAAAAAAAAAATTTATGGAACTGAAATTTTTCTATAATACAGTGTTTTGGGCGTGATTTGGATGCCTATACCAAAACATTTCTGTACAGTCTGGGCAGACTGTACATACATTGGTTGGTATAGGTATTAAAA
The DNA here is from genome assembly GCA_020205505.1 of Panax japonicus. NCBI lineage: Eukaryota > Viridiplantae > Streptophyta > Magnoliopsida > Apiales > Araliaceae > Panax > Panax japonicus. The sequence continues at coordinate 58,583,825 of CM035105.1, read as the reverse complement.
ACACACCCAAAACACTGTATTATGAAAAAATTTCAGTTCCATAAATTTTTTTTTTTAGTTGTTTCAAAAAAATAAAACAAAAAAAAAAAATGGTCCGCATTTTAGATCCTGTCCGGGAGTCCGGACAGGATCCATTCTGTATATATATATATATATATATATATATATATATATATATATATATATATATATATAGGGAGTCCTTCCATAGCAACCGGTTGCTGTGAGTACTGTGCAACACCCTCTTTTTGTACCGTTGATCAACTTATTGGAAGGCTGAGATTGGGATATATTAATACCAAACCGTGAGAAGCTCTGCCGGTTTCTATTTAAATAAGAGGGACCCACATTTTAACATATTGTCAGTCTAGTTAAACAAAATGAATATTTAATATTAAAATATTTCGACCGGTACAAGTTGTACCGGCCTATTCCTTTTTTTTACGCATTGATGCTTTATCAGTTTTTAATCAAATACAAAGAGATTGCACATAATATTAAAATATTAAAATATTTAAAAATATTCCGGCCGGTACAAGTTGTACCGGCCAACTTTTTTTTTTAACACATTCATGATTTCTCACTTTTTAATCAAATATAGAGATATTGCACAAAATTTATTTTAACTTACAAATATAATGTTAAAAATAAATATTAGTAATATAAAAATAAATATAATTATATTATAAATAAATAAATATATAAATATAAATATTATTTTTAATATTAATATATTAAAAATAAATATAATAAATATATAATTATGCAAGATATATAATTATAATATTAATAATTATGCAAGATGTAATAAAATATTTAAAAATATTCCGGCAGGTACAAGTTGTACTGGTCTACTCTTTTTTTTTTTTTAACACATTCATGTTTTCTCACTTTTTAATCAAATATAAAGATATTGCACAAAATTTATTTTAACTTACAAATATAATGTTAAAAATAAATATTAGTAATATAAAAATAAATATAATTATATTATAAATAAATAAATATATAAATATAAATATTATTTTTAATATTAATATATTAAAAATAAATATAATAAATATATAATTATGCAAGATATATAATTATATTATTAATAATTATGCAAGATGTAATAAAATATTTAAAAATATTCCGGCCGGTACAAGTTGTACCGGCCTACTCTTTTTTTTTTTAACACATTCATATTTTCTCACTTTTTAATCAAATATAAAGATATTGCACAAATCCTATTTACATGAATTATTGCATTTCTTATTTGTCCTCTCATCCGCCATGGCGCCATCCCAGTATGTTATTTGCTTTTAACATGTAGTAAGGTAATTATCACATTTCATTAATTATTACATCTTTATATATCTTGCATAACATGTAGGCCGGTACAACTTGTACCGGTCGGAATATTTTTAAATATTTTATTACATCTTGCATAATTATTAATATTATAATTATATATCTTGCATAATTATATATTTATTATATTTATTTTTAATATATTAATATTAAAAATAATATTTATATTTATATATTTATTTATTTATAATATAATTATATTTATTTTTATATTACTAATATTTATTTTTAACATTATATTTGTAAGTTAAAATAAATTTTGTGCAATATCTTTATATTTGATTAAAAAGTGAGAAATCATGAATGTGTTAAAAAAAAAAAAGTAGGCCGGTACAACTTGTACCGGCCGGAATATTTTTAAATATTTTAATATTTTAATATTATGTGCAATCTCTTTGTATTTGATTAAAAACTGATAAAGCATCAATGCGTAAAAAAAAGGAATAGGCCGGTACAACTTGTACCGGTCGAAATATTTTAATATTAAATATTCATTTTGTTTAACTAGACTGACAATATGTTAAAATGTGGGTCCCTCTTATTTAAATAGAAACCGGCAGAGCTTCTCACGGTTTGGTATTAATATATCCCAATCTCAGCCTTCCAATAAGTTGATCAACGGTACAAAAAGAGGGTGTTGCACAGTACTCACAACAACCGATTGCTATGGAAGGGCTCCCATATATATATATATATATATATATATATATATATATATATATATATATATATATATATATAAAAGCTATTGAGGAGGAGGCGCGGGCGCCTACTATAAATATCCATTTGACAAACCGAGTCATCATCATTTTTAAAACCTCACCCACCACTTTACACTTCTAACATTTTATTCTCACGTGGTACATTTCACATTAATTAATTTCCTTCTTTTTTCTACACCACCAAGCCTCTATGTTTATGTGAGTGCCGAGTGCGAGTTAAAGAACATGTTTATGCTCATATTCTTTTTAATCTGATTAACTTTATATATGTATATATATATATATATATATATATATATATATATATATAGTGCATCCTCTTTTATTTAACATAACTTGTTCACCACCTTTAACGATGGATTGGACGACGGTTCGATCCGTCGTGTATATCAGACCGTTCAATCGTCTTTAAAGACGGATTGGACGACGGTTCGATGGTCTTAGTTTTTAGCGACGCATCAAACCATCGTCATAACATATAAACCGTTTATCTATTCTACAGCGATGGATCAAACCGTCGCCCGGTCCGTCCTTAAAGATGGTGAGCAAAGTATGTAAAATAAAATGGTTGCACCAGAAACGGACTATATATATATATATAATAAATTTTAAATTGTTAACATCGTTGTGATATGTTAATGTCCTCTAATGAAAAGTAGTAGCGTTATGAATTCTAGTGTTTTATATGTACTAATTATCTATAAATTTGAAGTATTATACTTAAAGATATTGATTGACGATTCTCAACTTTTGAGACGGATTGACCAAAAGGGAATATAATTATTGTTTTAAAATATTTAAAAGTATTGATTGACGATTTTTAAATTTTCGACCAAACTTGGGGAGATATTTTTGTTATTCACCCTTAATTTTAACAAGGACTAATTAAACATTGACCTAGATCATAAGTTGGTCAATGTCAAATTTTTACATTTTATGCAACCAATTGACCTAGAGTTGCGTGAGTGCTTCCTTATCCAAATGATTGTCATAATGTTAAATTCTATTCCCTCATGATGGATATTGTAGATCTTCATTGACATAATATATATATATATATATATATATATATATATATATATATATATATATATATATATATATATATATATATATACACACACGGTTCGGATCAAGTGCATACCTTTTATCTTACTCACCCTTGCTCACCCCTTTTTAGGCGACGGTTCGGTCATACAACCGTCGTCTATACTTTTAGCGACGCTATATGTTGTCCGTCGTTAAAAGTATAAACGACGGTTGTATGACCGAAATCATCGCCTAAAGGAGGTGAGCACGGGTGAGTAAGATAAGGGGTATGCACTTGATACTTACTATATATATATATATATATATATATATAAACGGAGAGTATTAAATGTATACCCTTTATTTAATATATTTACTCACCACTTTCAGCGATGAACCAGGCAACGGTTTGATCTGTCACGTATATCAGAGAATCGCCGTCTTAGTTTTTAGCGACGCATCGTTATAACATATAAACCACTTATCTGTTCTATAGTAACGGATTAAATTGTCGTCCAGTTCGTCGCTAATGGTAGTGAGTCTGTATATAAAATAAAAAGATATACAATGGACTATATATATATACTAGCTGGGTCCCGTGCCTCCGGCACTGTATGGGCAGTGAGATTTATCTCAAACTTAGAACGGCCTAGATGATTTATTAAATGAGCGAAAAATTTAAAATCATTATTAGATAGATAGATGTATTTTATTAGATAGATGTATGGACGGTGTGATTTATCTCAAACTTTGGACGGCCCAGATGATTTATTGAGTGAGCGGGAAATTCAAAATCATTTGTATCTAATAAAATACAAATGATTTTGAATTTCCCGCTCACTCAATAAATCATCTGGGCCGTCCAAAGTTTGAGATAAATCACACCGTCCAAACATCTATCTAATAAAATACATCTATCTATCTAATAATCTAATAATAATTTAATAAAATACAAATGACTTTAAATTTCCCGCTCACATAATAAATTATTTTGGTCGTTCAAAGTTTGAGATAAATCATATTGTCCATACAATGCCGGAGGCACGGGACCAGCTAGTATATATATATTACCCAACGACTCCCATCCGTTTCATTCCCTCATCACATCAGCCGTCACTACCACTTTAATTTCGATGATCAGTTTCTTAGGGATCATGACATTGACACCAATCCTTCCAAGGAATTTATTTAGGTAAATTATATTTTTAGGCACTACTTGCAATTGAAATATAATAATTACATTGAATATACATATTCTTATTATTATATGTCGATTTGTCATATAATCATATACCATAATTTATATAATATAAATATTTTGGAACTAATATTTTTTCATATATTTTTAATATTTTCACATAATTTTATCTTACATGAGTATATAGGGTCTTAATCGGTCCGTCTCTAAAGCGAACCTTAAAGAGCGAATCAAAGACGAACCGTCGTTTTTGGTGTCTATGGCGACGGTTCGATCCGTCGCCATAGCCATATAGTCTTTGGCGACGGGTCGAACCGTCGCCATAGACACCAAAGACGACGGTTCGTCTTTGGTTCGTTTTTTAAAGTTCGCTTTAGAACCTCTCCGGGATCTTAATTATGTATTATATATATCATTAGTTCGATTCTGTCAATGTTCAAGTTCATATGACTACCTAATTGTTGAACCATACGAAACAAATTGTAAATCAAAATGTACGATTCTTGACCAACTTTGGAGCCAAAAAAATACATTGATGAGCCGCCAGAGAGCAAATTTAATTTTAGTCGTGAGATTATTATAATGAGTTTACATTAATTAAGCTAATGACACATAATTATAATATAATATCCTTAAATGGAATTTTACGTGTTTGGGATTACTTATTGGAATTATTCAAACACATAATAAATAAATACATATGTGATACTCTATTTGATTGCATCTTAACAATCCACCTCTTAATAGATCTTAACAGTTCACAATTTTATATTAAGAGGTCATCTGAATAGTTTAGACTCATATTTGTATTTTAACTATTTTGAAGATCTTTTAATAAAAAATAAAGACCGTTAAGATGCATTAAGAGATGAGTTATTAAGACATATTAAAATACAATAAAACACCACCTAAGTCTTGTCCGGTCGTCATTTGCTACCAGTCAATCCATAAACGTGTATCTTATTTCGCACAAAAAAGCAAACATACGCCACGTGTCAATATTATTTTTCTATTAATTTTTAAAAATAAGTTCGTAACAGTTACTTTCTTCGTTTTAAAATATAAGACTAATATTTATATTTTAAAATCAACAAAGATATTTATAAATATAAAATTAATATAAATTTGTTCAACTTTATACAAAATCAATTATGAGAGTTATAAAATACTTAAAATGTACTGTTGACTATTGTATTTATAATTGTATTCAAAAGTTTTATAAAACACATTAAATTTCAGTCACAGAATATATATCTATATTAACTTTAAAAAATTAAACTCAATCTTATATTTTAAAGGGACAAAGGTGGCTTTATGATTGTACGATCCGGATCTTAAGCTCACCCCTTATCTAACTCACCCGAGCTCATCCTCCTTTAGCGACGGACCTGACGACGATAACACATGACAACCAGGCAGTTCCCAAGAAAGAGGGGGCTTTTCGATAAGGATTTCTCCTTACTGGCGCACAATTAGGTGACCAAACCTCTCCTTGACAGAACTTTCTAGACATTGTCAATAATGCTATCTCATAATATTATTCAAATAATATGAATTATTGATCTGATAATGGGAAATACTGTGCAATGACAATTATTGAAACAACAATAATATAAAATATTAACGCAGCAATTATTGAACCAATAAAATAAAATATTGAACAGTAATTACTGTAACAATTATTGAGTAGTGTCTTCTTACGTAAGAATCAATAATTCAAAAATACTATGCAAAATCGTGTGCTATTGTGCAACCACGCGTATTACTGTATTTTAACCATCGGGAATTCCAACAGTGTTAACGGTAATAATTACGCTGTTTTATAAAAACCTCAAATTTGTCATTTTCTTCAACCAACATTTATTATGTTATGGGACCCACAAATGGTTGCGCCGTCGTACGAATATTCCCCGACAAAAAGAATGTTCCATGACCAAACGAATATTCCCCGACAACAATGAATATTTTATAACCACTAGCTTATTTTGAAAAAAATTCACATATCAGCCTTAACTTTAACCTTTTATCAATTTAACCATTTACTGAATAGTAATTATAAGAAAAATTGAATACTTTTATTTCATAAAATTTGGGGCCTTACAATCTCCTCTCCTTATGAAATTTCGTCCCCGAAATTTACGTACCTAGTATTTCGAATAGTTGAGAATACATTGCTTTCATTTCAGATTCCACCTTCCATGTCCTCATAATTTCTCCATTTGCTCATATCCTGTATTTCAGATATCATTCTAGAATACAGCTTTAAAACAAAGGTTAATTGACATATCACAATTTGTCAACTTAAGTAAGAAAATTTAGCTTAGTTAGGACACACACTAGCGAAGGATATTACTCGTCTCTCCCTTCCTAGTTCTAATTTTGGATCTCCGCCAGAGATCATATCCCTAAGCTCTAATACCAACTGTGACGCCCCCAAAATTAGGTATACATCACCCATTTTGAGTCGCCAGATACATGGTACAAAATTCAAATAAAACTTCATTTATACAACTGTTGAGCTGTCGTGTAGAATACGACCACAGTTAACTGTGAGTTTTAATACAAATGCATGTAACTCTCATTGTGCCTCGATCACAACCTTACAATGGTATTTTACATCAATCAACAATTCTGGTTCACGATCATATGAATAACTCATAATCATAATTGTGGTTCTAAATTCCTCTTCTCATCCAGGACGAAGATAATTTTCATCACCTGTCTTTACATGAAATATTAAAGATCACGGTTATACCAAATCACATTTCCTGTTCATAATCATACTGATAAATTCATCTTTGCACTACGGGCCAAAGATATTCGTCAACAGTTCATCTTTGCACTACTGGCCAAAGATATTCAACACCAGATCATCTTTGCACTACAGGCCAAAGATATTCAACAACAGATCATCTTTGCACTACAGGCCAAAGATATTAATATCTCAAAGAATATATAATCATTTGAGAATTTATATAAACAATAATTATAACCATGTTGATCAATTCACCTTTGCACTTAAGCTAAAGATAATCAATTATAAATTCAATGGTCATGATCATACCAGTCAACGATTTAACTTTGCACTACTGGCCAAAGAGAACCCACAGTCACGATCATACCAATAATCTACCCATCTTTACACCCAAGTCAAAGAGAAATGTCTTCACTGGGATTATAAAAATGTTATATATGATAATAAAAACAATATAATCAAAACACAGATTTAATTTCAAGAGTAAGATTCATAAATCAACGATAATTTGGTCAGAAAAAAAACCAATTTTATCGGGAATAGTACCCCGTGAATAGTAACTCATGAATAGTAGTTTATGAATAGTAACTCCGACATGAAAAAGGTAAAAATTCCATAATAAAATCGATATCAATATTTCGGTATAATGATATTGAAAGAATAACATTTCTTAAACTTATAAATAATTTATTTTAATTATTTACACTTTACTAAATAATGCATTTAATCATCATAAAATGCCAAACTCATAAAATTTTATCACCAATAACCAAAACCCTCATAAAAAATCTGTATATACCTCATATAGGATTCTCAAGCCATAAAATTCTATTTTCCAATTTTCTTACTTCACATAACATATTTAATTCATTTACTCATAACTAGTCTATTTTTATAAAAAATACCAAATCAGTACAAATAAATTTTTTTTCTGGGATTTAGCAGAATATAGATCCATATTGAACATATATTTTTCTCAGAAATTTTAAAATTCATTTACTATTTTTCATATGGCTAAAACTGCCGAATATTTAGACATTTATCATAAACAGTACTTTTATTTAAAAATTCCAAAATTTACAGAGTATACTTCTGTTATATATATGTACTCCGAATAAAAAATTTCACCAATTTTGGAGTTAACCACAAGTAGTTATAAAAGTTTACTTTTAAAATAGTATTTTCCCATAAAATTCATAACTCCAAATCAGTACATCCAAAAATCGCCATTTTTGGACACAATCTAGAAAACTCATCAAATTACCATTTTAAATTTTTCCAGAATTTTTGAAGGTTCAGAAAAATTACGAAACTCAAAAACATAATAACCCTTAAAATCCCCTACCTCAAAAGAGCAGTATTTCTGACTGGAATATCGGAAGTAAAGTCGAAGGAAACTTGCACTGAATAACAACTCTAAAAGTATCTAAATACTCACAAAAATACGCTCGATAATATAGAGAGAAAACTTATGTTTCTGGTGTGATTTTTAATTCTAACTTAGCCCTCTATTTATAGAAAAATGTTAGCATGCCGAAGCAGATTTGACCTGCAACCTGATGGCTTTACCTGCTACTATTCCCACCCACCACTTTTGAATAAAAATTCTAGCACATTTCTCACCAACCAAAAGTGGGGCCCACTCAATTCTAGAATTTCCCACCAAAATTATTTATAAACCTAATTTCTGAATCAGTTACCTCTTAAAATTCATAACAAATTATATGTTTATTTTTAACGGTTTAAAATTTATGGACATATACTCAACTTATATATGTATAACATATCTAAAAATCACAACGATCCAACGGTCAGATTAAAAATTATAACTCACGCAATATATCTCAAGAACAGTGATTTAATTTTTAATACCTCCATTCCGACAAAAATACCTCAACATTAATTCTTTCATTTATAACCACATAAATAAATCCATCATTTATATCCTCATCGAATAAATATCTCATTATCAATAATTAATTATTCATAAATAATATTACATAATCACAATATTGACAACCAGGCAGTTACCAAGAAAGAGGGGGCTTTCTGATAAGGATTTCTCCTTACTGGCGCGCAATTAGGTGACCAAACCTCTCATTGACAGAACTTTTTAGACATTGCCAATAATGATATCTCATAATATTATTCAAATAATATGAATTATTGATCCGATAATGGGAAATACTGTGCAGTGATAATTATTGAAACAACAATAATATAAAATATCAACGCAGTAATTATTGAACCAATAAAATAAAATATTGAACAGTAATTACTGTAACAATTATTGAGTAGTGCTTTCTTATATAAGAATCAATAATTCAAAAATACTGTGCAAAATCGTGTGCTACTGTTCAACCACGCGTATTACTGTATTTTAACCACCGGGTATTCCAACAGTGTTAACGGTAACAATTAGGTCATTTTATAAAAAACTCAAATTTATCATTTTTTCATCCGACATTTATTATGTTATGGGGCCCACAAATGATTGCGCTGTCGTACGAATATTCCCCGACAGAACGAATATTCCACGTCCAAACGAATATTCTCCGACAACAATGAATATTTTATAACCACTTGCTTATTTTAAAAAAATTTCACATATCACCCTTAACTTTAACCTTTTATCAATTTAACCATTTACTGAATAGTAATTATAAGAAAAAATGAATACTTTTATTTCATAAAATTCGGGGCCTTACAATTTCACTCTTTCTCTCTCTATATTATCAAGCGTATTTTGTGAGTATTTAGATACTTTGTGAGTTTCTATTTATCAGGGCAAGTTTTTTTCAGCCTTATACCGATATTCCGATCAGAAGTACTGTTATTTTGAGGTAAGGGATGTTATTTTCTTCGTAAATGATATTATTTCTTTCGATATCATTATGCAAAAATATTGGTCTGAACTTTTTATCAAATTTGAAACTTGTTGTGTCGGGGTTACTATTCACGTATACGGCACTATTCACGTATACGACACTATTCACGAATACGAAACTATTCACCAAAAAAATAAAATTTTCTCCTTTTTGTCCAAGATGTCTATTATGGTTACTATCTTTGATTGTATCCATGTTTTGATCTTTATTCTTGAATTTTGCTTCAAAATTGGTTATTATGGAGTATTATTGATCTTGGATAAACTGTAATACGAATATCTAATATTTGTTATTTTATTTCACTGGATTCGTTCCTTTAAAATGTTTTTCATCATCCTCAGTCCTAAATGATGATATTACTGAATATCTTTGGCCTGTAGTGCAAAGATGAATGATTACCTAATGAATATCTTTGGCCTGTAGTGCAAAGATGAACAGGTGTTGAGATGAACATGACCAACTGGTGATACAAATGAATATCTTTGGCATGTAGTGCAAAAATGAATATTTGATTCAAAATGTATATTGATTGATGTTACAGGGATAAAATATTGATGATGGACTTTTAAATCTTAGAAGATAGTGAAATTCTTTCTCTACTTGACTCTTCTAATGAATTGTTGTTTCCGATGCAGTTGTTGATTTAAAACTTGTTGTCTATTATATTTTATCAGATTTTTTCCCTGTTGAAGACTAATGATAAATTATTGTGTATTATCTTAGTCATAATATTCTTTACTGGGCTAGTTGAGCTCACTCTTTTCCTTTTTGTTCCATTTTTCTTCTCAAGAGGTGAGAACACAGCAGGAACTAGCCGGGGTATGGAGTGATGGTTCAGAATAATTGTATTAGTAGTCCTCACTATTTTATAAAATAGTGTATCAATAATTTAAATGAGAACTCCTTTTGAGTTTGTATACTCTCTATTAGACAATAGTTGTATTCAAACTCATAGTATATCTGTTGTCGTATTTTCCACGACAAAGTATCTAAATACTCACAAAAATACGCTCGATAATATAGAGAGAGAAAACTTATGTTTCTGGTGTGATTTACAATTCTAAATTAGCCCTTTATTTATAGAAAAATGTTAGCATGCCGAAGCAGACTTGACCTGCAACCTGATGGTTTTACCTGCAACTATTCCCATCCACCACATTTGAAATAAATTCAGCACATTTCTTCACCAACCACAAGTGGGGCCCACTCAATTCTAGAATTTTCCACCAAAATCATTTATAAACCTAATTTCTAAATCAGTCACCTCTTAAAATTCATAACAAATTATACGTTTATTTTTAACGGTTCAAAATTTGTGGACATATACTCAACTTATATATGTATAACATATCCAAAAATTACAACGATCCAATGGTCGGATTAAAAATTATAACTCACACAATATATCTCAAAAACACTGGTTTAATTTTTAATACCTTCATTCCGACAAAAATACTGATAAAACACCTCAACATTAACTCCTTTATTTTTAACCACAATAAATATATCCAACATTTATATCCACATAAAATAAATATTTCCTTATCATATGAATCAATAATTAATTATTCATAAATAATATTACAGAATCACATTTATGACAACCAGGCCGTTCCCATGAAAGAGGGGGCTTTCCAATAAGAATTTCTTCTTATTGGCGCGTAATTAGGTGACCAAACCTCTCCTTGACAGAACTTTCTAGACATTTCCAATAATGCTATCTAATAATATTATTCAAATAATATGAATTATTGATCTGATAATGGAAAATACTGTGCAGTGATAATTATTGAAACAACAATAATATAAAATATCAACACAACAATTATTGAATCAATAAAATAAAATATTAAACAGTAACTACTGTAACAATTATTGAGTAGTACCTTCTTACGTAAGGATCAATAATTCATCAATATTGTGCATCCACGCGTATTACTGTATTTTAACCACCAGGTATTCCAACAGTGTTAACGGTAACAACTTTACCCTTATTTATAAAAACTCAAATTTGTCGTTTTATTCATCCGACAGTTATTCTGTTATGGGGCCCACAAATGACTGCGCCGTCGTAAGAATATTCCCTGACAACAAGAATATTTTACGACCAAACGAATATTCCCCGACAACAATGATTATTTTATAACCACTTGTATATTTTGCAAAATTTGTACATTTCACCCATAACTAGAGAATTATATCAAATTAATACCTTATTATTCAAAAATATAATTAGAGGAAATTTAATTTTATTTATAATAAGTTGGGGTCATACAAACTCCCTCCTTATGAAATTTCGTCCTCGAAATTGACATACGTACCTGGTGTTTTGAAAAGGTGAGGATACCTCGTTTTCATTTCTGATTCCAACTCCCAGGTCATTTCTTTAATAACATGGTTTCTCCACAAAACCTTAACTTGTGGTATAACCTTGGTGCGTAGGACATGCTCTTTCCCATTCAAGATCTTAACAGATACTTCTTCGTACGTTAAATCTTCGACTATCTCGTCTGGTTTTAAACAATAATATGGTTCGGGTCTTTCACATATTTACGAAGCATGGATATGTAAAAAACATTATGAACACGAGATATACTTGGAGGTAATGCGAGTCTATAGGCCACATTTCCTATTCGGTCAAGAATCTTAAATGGACCAACAAATCGTGGATTGAGCTTTCCTCTCTTCCCAGATCTTGTAACTCCCTTCCATGGTGCAACACGTAACAATACATGGTCCCCAATATTAAATTCCACGTCTTTTCGATGAAGATCCGCATAACTCTTTTGTCGATCTTGTGCCTTTTGTATACGTTGTCGAATCATTTGGATGTTTTTTATAGTCATGCGTACTAATTCTGGTCCCAACAACGTTACTTCTCCCACCTCGTCCCAGCATACTGGAGAACGACACTTTCGTCCGTATAACGCCTCAAATGGAGCCATGCCTATACTTGCTTGATAACTATTGTTGTAGAAGAATTCCACCAGTGGCAAGTACTTATCCCAACTACCTTTAAAATCTAGGACACAACGTCTTAATAGATCTTCAAGGGTTTGAATAGTCCTCTCTGATTGTCCATCCGTTTGAGGATGGTATGCCGAACTGAATCGTAAATCCGTGCACATAGCTTTGTGCAAGCTAACCCAAAATCGTGAAGTGAATCTTGGGTCACGATCCAAAACTATGGATACTGGCATGCCATGCAATCTCACAATCTCATTCACGTACATGCGAGCAAGGCGTTCAGGGGAATAAGTCTCACGTATAGGCAAGAAATGGGAAGACTTGGTTAATCTATCATCAATAACCCAAATAACATCTATGCCTTGAGAAACTTTGGGAAGACCTGTAACGAAATCCATAGTAATGTGTTCCCACTTTCATTTTGAAATCTCAAGTGGTTGTAATGGACCCTTTGGCACTTGATGCTCTGCATTTACACGTTGACAAGTTAAACACCTCGAGATAAACTCCGCGATCTCTCTCTTTATATTGTTCCACCAAAATGTATGTCGAATATCATGATACATTTTGGTACTCCCATGATGGATTCCAAACAGTGTGTTGTGTGCCTCCATCATGATTCTATGCTTCAAGTTAGAATCGTTAGGAACACAAAGTCTGGAGTTGAATCTAAGTATTCCTTCTTCATCGATTCTTACTTCTGGAATAGCACCTTCTTGCACTTTTTTCTTCATATGCATCAGCTCCATGTCCGTAGCTTGAGCAGCTTTAACTTTATCGATTAAAGTTGGTTCTACTCGTATATCATCACGTGAGTCCCTAGAGTATTTAACTCTATATCTATCATTTGTAAGTTATATGAAATGGGTCTTTGACAATATCGTACTCGTACTCTTATACGATCTTTTACTCAACACGTCAGCTACCACGTTCGCTTTTCCAAGATGGTATGGTCAAAACATGTGCTGAAATGAGTCTCCTCTTGAGTTCTTCGAATCTCTTCCCACATTCCTTGCTCCATTCGAATTTTGTATCTCTACGAGTCAGCTGCGTTAATGGAATAGCGATTCGAGAATATCCTACAACGAATCTTCGATAATAACCAACTAAGCCTAGAAAGCTACATATTTCGATTACCGACTTAGATTGCTCTCAACTGTGACTCATATTCCAACCTTGGATGGCACGTCACAATGACACCTATCAGTTTACTATCGCACGAATATGGCGTCCCCTACAGAGAGTCTGGCTTTGGTGTATTCCACAAAAGAAGTCAGCAGATAGAGGCTCGGTTATCAACTTCTATAGTTGGATTTTTAACTCCTGAAGTTCAATAGGAGCCATTCGATATGAGATTTAGAAATGGGTTTTGTACCGGGTTCAAAGTCGATACAAAATTCAATATCACGCTCTGGGAGTAGGCCAGGAAATTTTTCAGGAAATACGTCAAGAAATTTACTAACAACAGAAATATCATTCAAATTTGTCATATTTTTTTTCAAGTCCATAACATGGATAAGAAAGCTTGACATTCGTTTTTCAATAAACGAATGACTTTACGGCTTGATATGAAAGAGTTTGACTTCAATGGTTTGGTTGCTTAAATTTGAATAACAGGTTGCTTAGGAATATGAAAACTAACAACCTTACAAAAGAAATCAATTTGGCATGATGAGTAGTTAACCAATCAATCCCTAAAATCACATCAAAAGCAAGTATCTTTAAATAGATAAGATCAAAAAGTAATATGATGGTGCCAACTTGAATCAAACAAGATTTATAAACAGTGGATGTAACGAAAGTTTCTCCTAACGGAGTTTCCACAGATAAATCAAAGTCTAATTTCTCTAGAGTCAAGTTTAAACGTTGAGCACAAGCAGGAGAAATAAATGAATGGGTAACACCGGTATCTAGTAAGGTATAAACTTCGTATGAATTTATGATTAGCTTACCCGTACTAACTTCGTTCGGGTTCCTCGCATTCTGACCAGTCACGAAAAACGCTCTTCCAGGAATCGTTGACTTTGACTTTTCTAGGACAGCCTTTTGAGTCACCATCCCCGCTGGACTTGGTTTCGCTACAGTGCAATCTCGAGCGATATGTCCTTCCTTTCCACCGTTATAATATACATTAAACTGTTGTGGGCAGTTTGGGCTGATATGTCCTTCTTTTCCGCACTTATAGCATATGACCGGTGGTCGTTCTCCTCCCTTGGAACCAGTTGCTGCTGGTGATAACGTCTTTGTATTGTCATTGTTGAATCTCCTCTTTTTAAAATCTCCTCCTGACTCGCTTCTTCTATTCTCATGGCCACGATTACCACCAGAGTGGTTACCGCTTTTGTCCGAATGCTTTCTTTCCCTCTGGTTGTCATTACTCTGATGATCGCTGCCACTGGTATGACCCTGGTTGTGTTCCCTCAGTTGAACATACTCATTATCTCGCTCTAATAATTGAGCCCTGTTAACAACATCTGAATATAAATAAAATTTATAAGATATTGATGAATCTCTGGCTTTAGACCTCTCAGAAACATCCTCGTCATTCGTTCCTCATTTTCGACCAAATGAGGTGCAAACCTGGATAACTCTGCAAACTTCGCCTCGTACTGGGAAATCGTCATGTTGTTTTGTTCCAGTCTGATAAAATCCACCTCCTTCATATGACGAATACTTTCAGGAAAGTACTTGTCATTGAATAGTTTCTGAAACGTTTCCTAAGACATGCTGAGTGCGGTTGGCTGGGTACGCTTCACAGACTCCCACCAGTAGTCTGCCTCACCGCGGAACATAAAGGTGGCGAAGGAACCTTCTGTTCCTCCGTGCATCCCAAGACATCGAATATCTTGGTAATTTGCTTGACCCACGTTTCTGCCATGATCGGATCCGGCTTTCCCTTAAATTCTGGTGGTCCCAACTCCTTGAACTGCTTAGCTATGACAAGCCGCGCATTGCTATCATTTCCACCCGTATTTTGTGCACGAGTCTCCCTCGTCTGGTTTTGCATGAACTACAAAAAGCTCCTACACATTCCATCATTCATCATTTGCTCGGTAGTGTTGTTTACAGGAGGAATATTGCCTTTCTGTTGCACGTTCTCCTGGTTTGTAACTAAAGGTTGTTACCACAGTCTCATACACTCCATTGTTAACGTTCTCAGCGGCCATTCTTAAATACTGCCATAAAACAAGGGTTAATTAAACAAATTAACATATCACATAATATTCCTATATTATGACTGACCAACAAATAAGCTTAGATAAGACACACTAGCGAAGGATTTACTCATCTCCCCCCTCCTAGTTCTATTCCCCGATCTCCGCCAGAGACCATATCCCTAAGCTCTGATACCAACTGTGAGGCCCCCAAAATAGGTATACAACACCCATTCTGAGTCGCCAAATACATGGTACAGAAAGCAAACTACAACTTCAATAATACAATTATCGTGCAAAATACGACAACACATACTGTGAGTTTAAATACAAATATTGTCTTCTAGACAATATCCACACTCAAATAAGTCCTCGTTACAATTATTCAAACACTATTTTACAGAAATAGTGAGGACTGATAAAACATATTTCTAGAACCATCACTCGGTACCCCGACTAGTTCATGCTATGTTCTCACTTCTTGAGAAAAATAGAACAAAAAGGAAAAGGGTGAGCTCAACTAGCCCAGTAAAGAATAATATGACTAAGATAATATACAACAAATTATCGTTAGTCTTCAACAGGGAAAAATCTGATAAAATATAATAGCCAACAAGTTTAGATCAATAACTGCAGCGGAAACAGCAATCCATTAGAAGAGTCAAGTAGAGAATGAGTTCTACTATCTTCTAAGATTTAAAAGTCCATCATCAATATTTTATCCCTGTAACAATAATCAATATACATCTTTAATCAAATATGTAGGGCTTCGGCACAGAAACGCACAACAAAAATTAAAATTTTAAAGCAATTTCCGAAACCCTAAAACAGGATCCATACGAAAATCAATTAATTCAGAGGGTAGAAATTTTACCGATTAGATTTGCTAGAACCGATCCGGTCGAATCTCCAACGCAATTCAAGCGGACTGCGTCTCTACGGTATCCACACGAACGCTCTGTACGAATCGTCCTACGATCTGCAGAAAAGAGAAGGGAGTATGGTACTAGCCACCAAGGATGGATTTTCAGAACTTTTCTCTCTAGCTTCTCTCTCAAGAGCGGCTAGGGTTTGGTTATGAAATGAGATGTATATTCAAAGTGGAGGCTACATATCATATATATAGCAAAATAAAAACCACTATTCAAAACCCTAATTTGTAAAATCCGAATTTATATATATATATATCTTAATTAAGTCTTACTTAATTAATATACCTATATATATAAATTATCCTATTAATTTAAATTCGTAATTTAAATACTATCAATCATATTGATATATTTAAATCCTTTAAATTAATTCCCTTTTAATAACGTTCTATGTGTGTGACCCTATAGGTTATTATTACGTTGACAATAATTTTAAAATCATATTATAAAATTATAAACAGTGAGCGGCATCTAGTAATGCATCACTGCTACCCAAGTAATAATAAGATCGATGATTCGATGCAACCTTTTGTGACCAATGTTTCAATGCAATTTAATCCTTTTAACCTTAATATCCTAGATTAAACTCGAGTCATGGAATGTGTCATACTCTTCATAATTTAATCTGAGTTTTCTTGATCAATGAGTAGACTATATGAAACAAATCACTATTTGAGCATGGCCATGCATTTCATAGTCCTACTCAATCAAGAGGCCTATGGATATCACCCATAATATATAGGATGGTTAAATTCCATCTAGATCACTCATATTTCTCACATGATTAATGATGAACCCAATAATCACCTTTATAGTCCACCCGATTAAAGGTGACATTTGATGATATCAAAGTACATAAATTCTCGTGTAGTAATATAGCAATTTCAGGTCGGAGGACCATTACATCATTGTCACTATGAGAATTGCTAATGACACTTCGCATAATGCTCCATATAGAATTCTCATGGTGGGTCTGTCCAGTACATCGTTCTCTAACATGTACCTATGCATTGACTTAATATCTCATATATTTATGACCAATGAGATTTGGTCATCAGTCAATCCACATACTAGTCTCAATGCATCATTGTTGTCCCATCAACAATGATACTCGACTAGGGACATTTAAGAACACTGATACTAATGGTAATGTATAATCTCATGTTCAAGTCACATACTTGAAACTATATAATTTGTATCACTATTCTAAGGAATTTTATTATGTTAACAATTATATTACGCAGTAAATAAAACCATAATAAAATCATATATTTATTCAATCAAATATAATATCAAAACGTTAAACAATTATATCAAATAATTGGCCTCTAGGGCATAAACTCTAACAAAATATTCATCTTTCTACTACAGGCCAAAGATATTCATTTGTATCATCAGTTGGTCATGTTCATCTCAACACCTGTTCATCTTTGCACTACGGACCAAAGATATTCATCAGTTAATCATTTATCTTTGCACTACAGGCCGAGGATATTTAGTAATATCATCATTTAGGACTGAGGATGATGAAAAATATTTTAAAGAAAACGAATCTAGTGAAACGGAAGGACAAATAGTAGGGATTCGTATAACAGTTTATCCAAGATCAATAATACTTCATAAAAACCAATTTTGATACAGAATTCAAAAATAAAGATCAAAACATGGATACAATCAAAGATAGTAACCATAATAGACATCTTAGACAAAAAGAAAAAATTTTTATTTTTCGGTGAATAGTGCCGTATTCGTGAATAGTGTCATATACGTGAATAGTGTCGTATACGTGAATAGTAACCCCAACACAAAAAGTTCTAAATTTGATAAAAATTCAGATCAATACTTCAGCATAATGATATTGAAGAAATAATATCATATATGAAGAAAATAACATCCCTTACCTCAAAATATTAGTACTTCTGATCGGAATATCCGTATAAGGCTGAAGGAAACTTGCATTGATGAATAGAAACTCACAGAGTATCTAAATACTCACAAAATACACTCAATAATCTAGAGATAGAAAGAGAAAAACTTATTTTTTGTGTGATTTTCAATTCTAACAGCCCTCTATTTATAGGAAAAAGTTGGCAGACTTGACCTGCAACCTGATGGCTTTACCAGCTACTATTCCCACACACCACATTTAAAATAAATTCAGCACATTTCTTCACCAACCACAAATGGGGCCCACTCAATTCTAGATTTTTCCACCAAAATCATTTATAAACCTAATTTCTGAACCAGTCACCTCTTAAAATTAATAACAAATCATACGTTCATTTTTAATGGTTCAAAATTTGTGGACATATACTCAACTTATATATGTATAACATATCCAAAAATTAAAACGATCCAACGGTCGGATTAAAAATTATAACTCACACAATATATCTCAAAAACACTGGTTTAATTTTTAATACCTTCATTCCGACAAAAATACTGATAAAACACCTCAACATTAACTCCTTCATTTTTAACCACAATAAATATATCCAACATTTATATCCACATAAAATAAATATTTCTTTATCATATGAATCAATAATTAATTATTCACAAATAATATTACATAATCACATTTATGACAACCGGGCCGTTTCCAGGAAAGAGGGTGCTTTCCAATAAGAATTTCTCTTTACTGGAGCGCAATTAGGTGACCAAACCTCTCCTTGACAGAACTTTCTAGATATTACCAATAATGTTATCTAATAATATTATTCAAATAATATAAATTATTGATCTGATAATGGAAAATACTGTGCTGTGACAATTATTGAAACAACAATAATATAAAATATCAACGCATCAATTATTGAATCAATAAAATAAAATATTAAACAGTAACTACTGTAATAATTATTGAGTAGTGCCTTCTTACGTAAGGATCAATAATTCATCAATACCGTGCATCCACACGTATTACTGTATTTTAACCATCGGGTATTCCAACAGTGTTAACGGTAACAACTAAGTCGTTATTTATAAAAACTCAAACTTGTCGTTTTCTTCATCCGACAGTTATTCTGTTATGGGGCCCATAAATGACTGCGCTGTCGTATGAATATTCTCCGACAACAAAAATATTCCACTACCAAACGAATATTCCTCGACAACAATTATTATTTTATAACCACTTGCATATTTTGCAAAATTTGCACATTTCACCCATAACCAGAGAATTATATTAAATTAATACCTTATTATTCACAAATATAATTAGAGGAAATTCAATTTTATTTATAATAAGTTGGGGTCTTACATGTATACCTATTTTGGGAGCGTCACAACTATTGTGAATTATGCAGTTGGTTATGGAAAGAGAATATATTTTTCTGTAAATGAGAAAATAAGAATACAAGTCAAGTGTGCCAAGAGCTGTCCATAGGGAATTATGGGCTAGTTATGTTCCAAGGGAAATTAAAGGTGTTTTAAATTAAATCATACAATGACAACCATTATTGTATGAGGAAATCAAAGATTAGGATTGTTAGGTCTATATGGTTGGTTGACAAGTTTGGGTACCATTAGGTCTATAGAGGTGTTGGCTAGGATTATAGGTGTTTTAAGTTATATTATTATGGATAGACAAAGTTGTTGGAACGAATTAAATACCTTTGAAGAAATTAACGAATTAACAAGTCTTTTGGGCCTTTGCATTTAGGGTTTTTGCAATTGAGATTAATGTTAATACCTTTCGCTATCGAAAATATTCTTCACAAAATCAATTATCAATCTTGCTAATTGTTGTAAAATTTGGCGCTAAGATTTTCATTTCTCTCGCGTACATTATAGGTAAAGAAGAAACCTAGTCAACACCTCTTTGATTGAAATATTTGTGCATGCACCTCTTTGATTGAAACATATGTGCATGCACCTCTCTGATTGAAACATCCGTATATAAATATTAGCTCAAGGCACTGGCGGATCTACCCTTGGGCAGTGGGGTCAATTGACCCCACTGAATTTTAAGGAATCAATTTTTTATTTATTTTTAATTTTATCAGGTTTTTAGTGAAAATAAAAAATTAAGATTAAAAGACTATTAAATGTCTTAAATTTCTACTAACACCAACATTCCACTCTTTTATATTGTTTAGTAACTTACAGTGAACATGATATTTTTGCAACTATTGAAATGAGGGTATCATTGCAATAGTTTCAAGAATTGAAGTCTCGAAAAATGTTGTGACAACCCCAAAACAGGTCCATTCCATCCAACCTATCCTGAGTCGCCAAATACATGGTACAGAAAACAACGACAACTTTATTACAACAATTGTCGTGCAAAATACAACAAGACATATTGTAAGACCCCAACTTATTATAAATAAAATTTAATTTTCCTTTATTCAATATTCTAAATTAATAAGGGTTAATTCGATATAATGTTTTGGTTATGGGTGAAATATGAAAATTTTACAAAATAAGCAAGTGGTTACAAAATATTCTTTTCGTCGGGAAATATTCGTTTGGTCGTGGAATATTCTTATTATCGGGAATCTCCGTACGACGGCGCAGTAATTTGTGGTCCCCATAAAGGAAAGCGGTTGGATGAAAGAAAACGACAAAGATTGAGTTTTATAAATAACGGCGTAAATTGTTACCGTTAACACTGTTGGGTTATCTGGTGGTTAAAATACAGTAATACGCGTGGTTGCACAGTAGCACACGGTATTGCACAGTATTGTTGAATTATTGATTCGTACGTAAGAAGGCACTACTCAATAATGGTTACATTAGTTACTGTTCAATATTTTATTTTATTTTATTGATTCAATAATTGCTGCGTTGTTAGTTTATATTATTATTGTTTCAATAATTGTCACTGCACAGTATTTTCCATTATCAGATCAATAATTCATATTATTTGAATAATATTATTAGATAAAATTATTGGCAATGTCTATAAAGTTCTGTCAAGGAGAGATTTGGTCATCTAATTGCGCGCCAGTAAGAAGAAATCCTTATCAGAAAGCCCCCTCTTTCCTGGGAACGGCCTGGTTGTCATAATTGTGATTCTGTAATATTATTTGTGAATAATTAATTATTGATTTATATGATAAGGAAATATTTATTTTATGTGGATATAAATGATGGATATATTTATTTTTATGTGGATAAAAATGAAGGATTTAATGCTGAGGTGTTTTATCAGTATTTTGTCGGTGTAGAGGTATTAAAAAATCATCAGTTTGTGGATTTCGGATATTTTATGTTTGGAATTTAGAAAAGCTCAAAGCTACAAAGTTATAGAGAATTCGATTTCAGGCAGAATGGATATAAAATTTGTATTTTTCTGATAAACGGACTATTTTCTATGAATTGCTGAAGTTTAGGAAAATAAAATATATTTTTAATTGAGTGGGACCCATTTTGGTTGGTGTGGAATGCATGTGGGCTGCTGGAAATTTTTTAAAATGGGCATGCTAGCTGATTCAAATAAGTTGGCGTGGAAGAAAATTGATTAAAAATTAATATTCTATTATTTTAGTCTCCTTTGGCGTTATATCATTTTCCTATAAATAGAGGGCTAAGTTAGAATTGAAAATCACACCAGAAACAAGTTTTCTCTCTTTCTCTCTCTATATTATCGAGCGTATTCTTGTGAGTATACTTTGAGTGTTGCTATACGGTGCGAGTTTCTATCAGCACTATACCCGAAATTCAGTCAGAAATACGGTTATTTTGAGGTAAGGGATGTTATTTTCATCTTAAATGATATTATTTTCGTCAATATCATTATGCCGAAATATTGGTGAACTTTTTAATCAAATTTGGAACTTTTGTGTCGGGGTTACTATTCACGCATATGGCACTATTCACGTATACGGCACTATTCACGAATACAGCACTATTCACCGAAAAATGAAAATTTTCCTTTTTATCCAAGATGTCTATTTTCGCTACTATCTTTGATTGTATCCATGTTTTGATCGTTATTTTTGAATTCTGCTTCAAAATCGATTATTATGAAGTATTATTGATCTTGGAAAAAACTGTTATACGAATCCCTAATATTTGTCCATCTATCTCACTGGATTCGTTCTTAAAAATATTTTTCATCATTCTCAGTCCTTAATGATGATATTATTGAATATCTTTGGCCTGCAGTGCAAAGATAAATGATTACTGATGAATATCTTTGGTCCGTAGTGCAAAGATGAACAAGTGTTGAGATGAACATGACCAACCGGTGATATAAATGAATATCTTTGGCCTGTAGTGCAAAGATGATTAAAGATGTATATTGATTATTGTTATAGGGATAAAATATTGATGATGGACTCTTAAATATTAGAAGATAGTAGAATTCATTCTCTACGTGACTCTTCTAATGGATTGCTGTTTCCGCTGTATTTGTTGATCTAAAACTTGTTGTCGATTATATTTTATCAGATTTTTTTCCCTGTTGAAGACGAACGATAATTTTTTGTATATTATCTTAGTCATAATAATCTTTACTGGGCTAGTTGAGCTCACCCTTTTCCTTTTTGTTCCATTTTTCTTCTCAGGAGGTGAGAACATAACAGGATCGAGTCGGGGTATGGAGTGAGGTTTCCAGAAAGATGTTTTAGCAGTCCTCACTATTTTTGTAAAATAGTGTTTGAATAATTGTAATGAGGACTTATTTGCGTGTGGATATTGTCTAGAAGACAATATTTGTATTTAAACTCAAAGTATGTATTGTCGTATTTCACACGACATTTGTATTATTGAAGTTGTAGTTTGCTTTATGTACCATGTATTTGACGACTCAGAATGGGTGTTGTATATCTGTTTTGGGGGCGTCACACATATGTTGTGAGTTTGGATACAAATATATACCAACTGTGAATCTCATCCCAACCTTGGATAGCACGTCACAATGACACCTTACATAAAGGTATAGTCAAAAACTCTTTTAGAAATTAGAATCTTTGAGAAGTGCTCAAGGAAACCTTCGTACATGGGAGGCCATACTTCTAGGTTATGATAGAAATCATATGGCCACAGAATTATCCTTGGTTGACCTAATAGACTCCAAAGAAAAATGAGAAGATTACTATCACATTCTTCCCAATGGTGAGTCTTCTCTTGACATATCATTATCTCCACTGTCTCTAATTGAGAATTATACTTCAAACAAACACCAAGATTATATAGGTAGTGCTCTTAAATATACTCAGCAAGTGGATGAGCACAACCCTGTCTTATGATGACACGAGGTTGTATGTCATTAGACATCTTGTATGATAGTGGCAAAACACCCTTCCAACGTTGGGTTCGCCTCACCCTAGTTGATTCACCAAATATAACTACTAAATGATGACCACCGTTCTATTCCCTTGTTACCCCTGCTAGACCCAGCTACACTCTTATTACCTGAAAGGAATTGTGAAGCAAAAGGGTGAGCACAACTAACTCAGTAAAAAATATCATGACTAAAGATAATTAAATTATCAATAGCCTTCACCAATAATAAATCAGAGATTTAGAACATATGGTAGATGATAAAAATTTCAACCATAGTTGCAGCGGAACGAGCAATCCATTAGAAGAGTCAAATAGACCATAAAGTCTATTATCTTCTCCACATTAAAAGTTCACCAATAGTGTTTTATTCCTGTAACATCACTCAACAGTTCATTTCCACAATTATATGAATAACTCATAATCATAATTGTAGTTCTAAATTCCTCTTCTCATCCAGGACGAAGATAATTTTCATCACCTATCTTTACCTGAAACATCAAAGATCATGGTTACACCAAATCATATTTCCTGTTCATAATTATACTAATAAATTCATCTTTGTATTACGACCAAAGATATTCGTTAACATTTCATCTTTGCACTACTGGCCAAAGATATTCAACAACATGTCATCTTTGCACTACGAGCTAAAGATATTCATCAACATTTCATCTTTGCACTACAGGCCAAAGATATTCCTCAACAGTTCATATTTGCACTACAGGCCAAATATATTCATCAACAGTTCATATTTGCACTACAGGCCAAATATATTATTATCTCAAAGAAATATATAATCATTTCAGAATTTATATAAACAATAATTATAACTATGTTGATCAATTCACCTTTGCACTTAAGCTAAAGATATTCAATTATAAATTCAATGGTCATGATCATACCAGTCAACAATTCAACTTTGCACTACTAGCCAAAGAGAACCCATAGTCATGATCATACCAAAAATCTACCCATCTTTACACTCAAGTCAAAGAGAAATATCATCATTAAGGTTATAAAAATGTTATATCTGATAATAAAAATAATATGATCAACATATAGTTTGAATCTCAAGAGTAATATTCATAAATCAACTATAATTTGGTTAGAAAAAAAACCAATTTTGCCATTAATAGTAACTCGTGAATAGTAAACTCGACACAAAAAGGTAAAAATTCTACAATAAAATTCATACCAATATTTTGGTATAATGATATAGAAAGAATAAAATTTCTTTAACTTATAAACAATTTATTTTAATTGTTTACACTTTACTAAATAATGCATTTAATCATTCTAAAATGCCAAACTCATAAGATTTCATCATCAATAACCAAAATCCTCATAAAAAATCTGCATATACCTCATATAGGATTCTCAAGCCATAAAATCCTATTTTCTAATTTTCTTATATCATATAACATATTTAATTCATTTACTCATAACTAGTCTATTTTCATGAAAAATATCAAATCAGTCCCAAAAATATTTTTTTAGGATTTAGCAGATATAGTCTCATATTGAACATATATTTTTTCTGGAATTTTTAAAATTCATTTACTATTTTTCATATGGCCAAAACCGTCGAATATTTAGACATTTATCACAAATTGTATTTTTATCCAAAAATTCTGAAATTCACAGAGTAAACTGATATTATATAGATATACTTCCAATAAAAATTTCATCAATTTTGGAGTTAACCACAAGGAGTTATAAGCGGTTACTTTTAAAATAGTTTTTTCTCATAAAATTCATAACTCTTAATCTATACATCCAAAAATCACCATTTTCGGACACAATCCATAAAACTCATCAAAATATCATTTCAAATTTTTCCAGAATTATTGAGAGTCGGAAAAACTACTAAACTGAAAAACATAATAACCCTTAAAATCCCTTACCTCAAAAGAGCAGTATTTCTGACTTGAATATCTGATATAATGCTGAACGAACTTGCGTCGTATAGCAACACTCAAGATATATAAATACTAACAAAAATATGCTTGATAATATAGAGAGAGAAAACTTATGTTTTCGGTGTGATTTTCATTTCTAACTTAGCCCTCTATTTATAGGAAAATGTTAGCACGCCGAAGCAGACTTGACCTGCTACCTGATGGCTTTACCTGCTACTATTGCCACCCACCACATTTGAAATAAAATTTAGCACATTTCTTCACCAACCACAAGTGGGGCCCACTCAATTCTAGAATTTTCCACCAAAATTATTTATAAACCTAATTTCCTAATTAGTCACCTCTTAATATTTATAACAAATCATTTGTTCATTTTTAACGGTTCAAAATTTGTGAACATATACTCAACTTATATATGTATAACATATCCAAAAATTAAAACGATCCAACGGTCAGATTAAAAATTATAACTCACACAATAAAGCTGTAAGAACACTGATTTGATCTTTTAATACCTCCAATCCGACAAAATACTGATAAAATACCTTAACATTAATTCCATCATTAATAACCAAATAACTAAATCCATCATTTATATTCGCATCAAATAAATATTTTTTTATCATATAAATCAATAATTAATTATTCATAAATAATATTACAGAATGACATTTATGACAACCAGGCTGTTCCCAGGAAAGAAAGGGCTTTCCGATAAGGATTTCTCTTTACTAGCGCGCAATTAGGTGACCAAACCTCTCCTTGACAGAACTTTCTAGACATTGCCAATAATGCTATCTAATAATATTATTCAAATAATATGAATTATTGATCTGATAATAAAAAATAATGTACAATAACAATTATTGAAACAACAATAATATAAAATATCAACGCAGCAATTATTGAACCAATAAAATAAAATATTGAACAATAATTACTGTAATAATTATTAATTAGTGCCTTCTTACGTAAGAATCAATAATTCAAAAATACTATGCAATACTGTATGCTACTGTGCAACGACGCGTATTACTGTATTTTAACCACCAAGTAATCCAATAGTGTTAACGGTAATAATTATGCCGTTATTTATAAAAACTCAAATTTGTCATTTTTTTCATCCGACAGTTATTCTGTTATGAGGCTCATAAATGGCTGCGCCGTCGTACGAATATTCCCCGACAGAAAGAATATTTCACGACTAAACGAATATTCTCCGACAACAATGAATATTTTATAACCACTTGCGTATTTTGAAAAAAAATTCATATATCACCCTTAACTTTAACTTTTATCAATTTAACCATTTACTGAATAGTAATTATAAGAAAAGTTCAATGTATTTATTTCATAAAATTCGGGGTCTTACAATCTCCCCTCCTTAGGAAATTTTGTCCCCAAAATTTACGTACCTGGTATTTCAAAAAGTTGAGAATACCTTGCTTTCATTTCAGATTCTATCTTTCCGGTCATCATGATTTCTCCATTGCTCATCTCCTGTATTTCAGATATCATTCTAGAATACAACTTCAAAACAAGGGTTAATTGAACAAATTAACATATCAAATAATATTCCGATATTATGACTAACCAAAAAATAAGCTTAGGTAGGACACACTAGCGAAGGATTTACTCATCTCTCCCCTCCTAATTCTATTCCCCGATCTCCACCAGAGATCATATTTCCTAAGCTCTGATACCAAATGTGACAACCCCAAAATAGGTCCATTCCATCCAACCCATTTTGAGTCGCCAAATACATGGTACAGAAAAAAACTACAACTTTATTACAATAATTGTCGTGCAAAATACAACAACATAAATGCTGTGAGTTTTGATACAAATATATACCAACTGTGACTCATGTCCCAACCTTGGATAGCACGTCACAATGACACCTTAAATAAAGGTACACTTAAAAACTATTTTAGAAATTAGAATCTTTGAAAAGTGCTCAAGGAAACCTTCGTACATGGGAGGCTATGTGTCTAGGTTATGATAGATATCATATGCCCACAGAATTATCCTTGGTTGACCCAATAGACTAAAAAAAAGGGAAGATTACTATCATCTTCTTTCCAATGGTGAGTCTTCTCTTGACATATAATTATCTCCACTGTCTCTAATTGAGAATTATACTCCAAACAAACACGAAGATTATATAGGTAGTGCTCGTAGATATACTCAGTAAGTGGATGTACACAACCCTATCTTATGATGACATGAGGTTATATGTCTTTAGACATCTTGTATGATAGTGGTAAAACACCATTCCAACGTTGGGTTCGCCTCACCCTATTTGATTCACCAAATATAACTACTAAATAATGACCACCGTTCTATTCCCCTGTTACTCCCGCTCGACCCAGCTACACTCTTATTACCTGAAAGGAATTGTGAAGCAAAAGGGTGAACACAACTAGCTCAGTAAAGAATATCATGACTAAAGATAATTAAATTATCAATAGCCTTCATCAATAATAAATCAGAGATTTAGATCATATGGTAGATGATAAAAAAGTTCAACCATAGTTGCAGCGGATCGAGCAATCCATTAGAAGAGTCAAATAGACCATAAAATCTATTATCTTCTCCATGTTAAAAGTCCACCAACAATGTTTTATCCCTGTAACATCAATCAACAGTTCCTGTCCACAATCATGTGAATAACTCATAATCATAATTATAGTTCTAAATTCCTCTTCTCATCTAGGACGAAGATAATTTTCATCACTTATCCTTACCTGAAACATCAAAGATCATGGTTACACCAATCACATTTCATGTTCATAATCATACTAATAATTTCATCTTTGTACTACGGCCAAATATATTCGTCAACAGTTCATCTTTGCACTACTGGCCAAAGATATTCAACAACATGTCATCTTTGCACTACGGGCCAGATATATTCATTAACAGTTTATATTTACACTACAGGCCAAATATATTATTATCTCAAAGAAATATGTAAGACCCCAACTTATTACAAATAAAATCGAATTTCCTCTAATTATTATTGTGAATAATAAGGTATTAATTTGATATAATTCTCTGATTATGGGTGAAATGTGCAAATTTTGCAAAATATGCAAGTGGTTATAAAATAATCATTGTTGTCGGGGAATATTCATTTGGTCGTGGAATATTCATATTGTCGGGGAATATTCGTACGACGGCGCATTCATTTATGGGCCCCATAATAGAATAATTGTCGAATGAAGAAAACGACAAGTTTGAGTTTTTATAAATAACGACGTAGTTGTTACCGTTAACACTGTTGGAATACCCGATGGTTAAAATACAGTAATACGTGTGGATGTACGGTATTGATGAATTATTGATCCTTACGTAAGAAGGCACTACTCAATAATTATTACAGTAGTTACTGTTTAATATTTTATTTTATTGATTCAATAATTGATGCGTTGATATTTTATATTATTGTTGTTTCAATAATTGTCACAACACAGTATTTCCCATTATCAGATCAATAATTCATATTATTTGAATAATATTATTAGATAGCATTATTGGTAATGTCTAGAAAGTTCTGTCAAGGAGAGGTTTGGTCACCTAATTGCGCTCCAGTAAAGAGAAATTCTTATTGGAAAGCACCCTCTTTCCTGAAAACGGCCTGGTTGTCATAAATGTGATTCTGTAATATTATTTGTGAATAATTAATTATTGATTCATATGATAAAGAAATATTTATTTTATGTGAATATAAATGTTGGAAATATTTATTTTGGTTAAAAAATGAAATAGTTAATGTTGAGGTGTTTTATCAATATTTTTATCGGAATGAAGGTATTAAAAAATTAAACCAGTGTTTTTGAGATATATTGCGTGAGTTATAATTTTTAATCCGACCGTTGGATCGTTGTAATTTTTGTATATGTTATACATATATAAGTTGAGTATATGTCCACAAATTTTGAACCGTTAAAAATGAACGTATGATTTGTTATGAATTTTAAGAGGTGACTGGTTCAGAAATTGTTGAAGTATCCAAATTTAGCATTTTGGTAGAAAATTCTAGAATTGAGTGGGCCCCACTTGTGGTTGGTGAAGAAATGTACTGAATTTTATTTCAAATTGATGGGTGAGAATTGTAGCAGGTAAAGCCATTAGGTTGCAGGTCAAGTCTGCTAACATTTTTCTATAAATAGAGGGCTAAGTTAGAATTGAAAATCACACCAGAAACATAAGTTTTCTCTCTTTCTCTCTCTAGATTATTGAGTGTATTTTGTAAATATTTAGATACTTTGTGAGTTTCTATTCATCAGTGCAAGTTTCCTCCAGCCTTATACCGATATTTCGATTAGAAGTACTTATATTTTGAGGTAAGGGGTGTTATATTCTTCTTAAAATGATATTTTATTCAATATCATTATACCGAGATGTTGGTATGAACTTTTTATCAAATTTAGAATTTTTTGTGTCGGGGTTACTATTCACGTATACGGCACTATTCACAAATACTGCACTATTCACCGAAAAATAAAATTTTCTTCTTTTTGTCCAAGATGTCTATTATGGTTACTATCTTTGATTGTATCCATGTTTTGATCTTTATTCTTGAATTTTGCTTCAAAATTGGTTATTATGGAGTATTATTGATCTTGGATAAACTGTTATACGAATTCTTACTATTTGTCCTTCTGTCTCACTGGATTCGTTTTCTTTAAAATACTTTTCATCATCCTCAGTCCTAAATGATGATATTACTAAATATCTTTGGCCCGTAGTGCGAAGATGAACAGGTGTTGAGATGAACATGACCAACTGGTGATACAAATGAATATCTTTGGCCTGTAGTGCAAAGATGTATATTGATTGTTGTTACAGGAATAAAATTGATGATGGACTTTTAAATCTTAGAAGATAGTAGAACTCATTCTCTACTTGACTTTTCTAATGGATTGCTGTTTTCGCTGCAGTTGTTGATCTAAAACTTGATGTCTATTATATTTTATCAGATTTTTCCCTGTTGAAGACTAACTATAACTTGTTGTATATTATCTTAGTCATAATATTCTTTACTGGGCTAGTTGAGCTCACCCTTTTCCTTTTTGTTCCATTTTTCTCAAGAAGTGAAAACATAGCATGAACTAGTCGGGGTACCGAGTGATGGTTCTAGAAATATGTTTTATCAGTCCTCACTATTTCTGTAAAATAGTGTTTGAATAATTGTAACGAGGACTTATTTGAGTGTGGATATTGTCTAGAAGACAATATTTGTATTTAAACTCACAGTATGTGTTGTCGTATTTTGCACGATAATTGCATTATTGAAGTTGTAGTTTGCTTTCTGTACCATGTATTTGGCGACTCAGAATGGGTGTTGTATACCTATTTTGGAGGCGTCACATAAGCGTCTATTTATAGAAAAATGCTAAAACGCCATAGGAGACTAAATTAATAAAATAATATTATTTTAATAAACTCTTTTACACATGCCTTAAGAAAGCCATCAGCATGTCATTCTTGAAGAAAATAATCAGCAGCCCATGTGTATTCCACCAACCAAAAAGTGGGTCCCACCCATAATTTAATAAAAATTATTTTATTTTTCGAAACTTCAACAATTCATAGAAAATAGCCCGGTTATCAGAAAAATACGAATTTTATGTCTATTCTGACTAAAATTGAATTCTCTACAACTTTGGAGAAGAAAATTTTTTCAAATTCCAGACCGAAAATATCCAAAATCCACAAACGGATGATTTTTAATACCTCAACACCGACAAAATACTGATAAAACACTTCAACATTAATTCCTTCATTTTTATCCACATAAAAATAAATATATCCATCATTTATATCCACATAAAATAAATATTTCCTTATCATATAAATCAATAATTATTTATTCACAAATAATATTACAGAATCACAATAATAACAACCAGGCAGTTCCCAGGAAAGAGGGGGCTTTCCGATAAGGATTTCTCCTTACTAGCGCGTAATTAGGTGAACAAACATCTCCTTGATAGAACTTTCTAGACATTACCAATAATGTTATCTAATAATATTATTCAAATAATATGAATTATTGATCTGATAATAGAGATACTGTGCAGTTACAATTATTGAAATAATAATAATATAAAATATCAACGCAACAATTATTGAATTAATAAAATAAAATATTGAACAGTAATTACTGTAACAATTATTGAGTAGTGTCTTCTTACGTAAGAATCAATAATTCAAAAATACTGTGCAATACCGTGTGCTACTGTGCAATAACGCGTATTACTGTATTTTAACCACCGGGTATTCCAACAGTGTTAACGGTAAAAAACTCAAACTTGTCATTTTCTTCATCTGACAGTTATTCCGTTATGGGGCCCACAAATGACTGCGTCGTCGTACGGATATTCCCGACAAAAAGAATATTCCACGACCAAACGAATATTCCCCGACAATAATGAATATTTTATAGCCACTTGCGTATTTTGTAAAATTTGCATATTTCACCCATAACTTTAAAATTTTATCAATTTAACCATTTACTGAATAATAATTATAAGAAAAATTGAATACTTTTATTTCATAAAATTTGGGGTCTTACAAATGTTATTATAATAATATTTTTACAATATTATTTAGTTTGTAATTTATTTTAGAAGACACGGTGAGGGATATTCTCACGTTCTTGCGCGAGGTGTTTCTTATAATAACTATGTTTTAAAAAATTATAAAATATCACTTTATACATAGGAGGAAGTATATTCAATTACATCTGTTTTATATGATAGCTCACACAATTATTTGCAATGTCCCTCACATCTTGTTTGCCTTTATTATATTGTATTTTATTTCTTTATACATTTTTATTTTAAAAAAATTGACACCACCGAACTAAAGGGTTAGATCCGCCCCTGGCTCAAGGTGGAGAGAAGAAACCTAAATTGGTCTATGTTTCTAACTCCTTTTCTAGACCAAGTACACAACTCCTAATTAAATTAGGGACTGATCTGTTCTAAAAAGAGAGTTTGATTTTAACTTAAAAAACAACTAATATTGTAAACTCTTTAAAAAGTAATATTGTAAATAAAATTATTATTTCAAAAACTTAAATAGATTTAAATTTAAATTTTAAGATGTCATAAATTAGTTAATAACAAACTGAAATATAACTCTTTTATAGAATAGAAAAGTAATAATTTAACATATTTTTATCTATTCCACAAAAAGAGTCTTAATTATTATAATTTTTATTGTCAATTTATAATATTTTAACGTTTGAATTATTTTAACTTAATATTTTAATTAATAAAACATTTAATAATATAAATTATTTAAAAAGTATTATTAAGAATAAAATTATATTTAAAAAAATTAATTAAATTACAATTTGAGTTGTAGGATACCATAAATTAACTAAGAAATAAACTCAAACTTAACTCTTTTTGCAGAATAGATGAGTAATTTTTTTGTATTTTTGCTCTATTTCACAGAAGAACCTTATCTTTTTTTATGGTCAATACATAAAATTTTAAAGTTTAAATTATTGTAAATTTATTTAATTTGATTAAAGAAATGGTCGATATTGTAAGTTACTTAAAAACTATTATTAAAAATAAATTTGTTACTTGAAAAAATTAAATGTATTTATATTCACCACAATTAATTCTAAAAAAATTATTTATAACAAAACAATGACCAATTTTATCTCTTGCAAAAAACATCTGAACAATAATATATAATGAGTAATAATTATTTCATTAAAAGTTTTTTCCCTCATAAATTTTCATCGTAAATTGACGCCAAATATCTTTATAGCACCTCAATTTTGCGAATGAAAAAATTTAAATCGTGATGGATGTTTCTTTTGCTAATAATTATATTGTTACCACATTTATTTTCTTTCACAGTTCATTCGCTAGAAAACTACTCATGTGAAGGAAGGAATGAATTCCTTTACAAAATTTTCTTCACTACTTCCATAAATTCTTGTACTGTTTGAGGTGTTCTAACTTGCTTTAGATCGACACAAAATAACTTAGCAGCAGAACAAAGTGTTCAAAATCGTAGAGCCTTTTTGAAATGACAACAGTTTGTGCTATCTTTCATCATACTGACTACTAAAGAGACAAGCACGTTGGTGCTATCTTTTCACCAATATAACTGTTATATTCATTTCCAAATGTCATTCTCCTTAACCTTAAGGGTTTTTGTCAAACTATCTTAGGTTCTTCTCTCTACGAATATCGGCATTGTCAGTCTATGTCAGAGCTGATGAATTCTACGATTTTTCCTAATTGTAGAGTTGAGTGTCCAGTCGTAGAGTATGGCTATGTAGACTCTACATTTTACAATTAACTTCATTACACTTTACGATGCTTCTTTTTAGTCTTGGAAGACTATGTTTTCATCTCTTCTTAGCTTAATGATCTCCGCTTTACTATGATTCTTCAATCATTGTTTTTACCCTACGAACTTTGAGATTTAACTTGACAATTCTGCAAATTCAGAGTATTGACAGTTGTAGCTCTACTATTTTCAGAACTATAATTAGTGAACTCTACGATCTTTAGAATTATGATCGATTAGTAGGTTCTACGATCTTCAACTGTTTGTTTTACGATCGAATTTAAACTTAAAATTTATATATTAGGTTCACTTTATAAAATTGATCAATCTAACAAGTTTGATATCTAAATTAAGTCATTTTACATCAATTATATTTCTAGGATTGTACAAAAATTATTAATTATAATTATATATTAATTTCACACATCATCATTAAATCTAAAAACATACATTGTATTAATAAAAAACATTCTTTTCACACTGTATATTAATTAATAAATTTAATTAACTAAATATTACTTCCATTAATCATTTTTTGCTTCTATATTCTTTGTACTCAAAATGGCGTTCACACTAGTTAAGAAAGATTTAGGCTTTATCCGTCTCAAAGATCTTTGACATGAAACAACCGCCTATAAGTCAAGTCAAAATGACTCCCTTCACAACCGCTCTTTGATTAAGTGGGCCCCACTATAAATTGACAAGTATATAAATGTAGTACTAGTCACATTTATGCTCAATTTTATGAGATGGCCATAATCAATTTCTCATTTCTAGTATGTGTTAAATATATAATCTATGTGACATAAGGAAAGTTGACGAAAAATAAAATTATAAAATGGATAAATTCACAACAGTTTTTGATATTTTTACATATAAGTCTTACTTTTTTAATCATGATTTGATTAAAACGTGGGTCCTACGTATAAAAATATTAAAAATTATTGTAGATTTATCGATTTCTTATGGGAGTTGATATTTTCACAACTGTTACTGATATTTTCACACGTAAGGCTCATTTTTTTAACCATGATTTAGTTAAAAAGTGAGATATATGTGTGAAAATATCAAAAACTGTGGAAATATCAAAAACTGTTGTAAATTTATTTCTGATATTTTTACATGTAAGACTCATTTTTTTAACCATGGTTTGGTTAAAACGTAAATTTTATGTGTGAAAATATCAAAAATTATTGTGAATTTACCCATTCTCAAAATCTAATTAACATAGCTCAAGATTAAAGTGGACTCAAATGCAAAATATAGGAGTAATTTTTTGTTTCCTCATTAAAAGAGGTTAACTCGAATAAAAGTTTAAGTTTATCATTTTAAGTCTCTGTTAGCAAAATTACACAAGGCAGTAAAATATTTTAACTTCCATGTAACAACTAACAAGTAAAAAAAAGATCCTTGTTGCAAATTTTATGGATGACTGTTCTTGATGAAATACTTTTTTTGTTTTACGAAAAATAAATAAATTATCGAATTTTTTTTCTGATCATTTTGCGATATTCTAAAATTTAAAACTAATTCCAATTTATTTAATTTTGGTCAGTACAATAGTTAATACTGTAAACTCCTTAAAATTTATTATTATGTAAAAATATTTGTTATTTTAGAAGTTAAGTTTTGTAAATTAGTTAAAATTAAAGACAAATATGAAAGCCTTTTTATGGGATGAAAAAAGTAAAAAAAGTTATTAGTGATATCTACTTAGCAAAAAAATAAAAATAAAAATTGAAACCAAATTAAGATCCCAACAAAATGGTTAATAAAGAATTGAGGAGGAAAAATACTTGGTTTTTTTAACAAACAAATCTAAGGAGACATAGAAAAAAGGTTTATTATTTGTAATTTACAGATTGATTATTATGAAATTAAATTTATAATAAATTAATTAATTAACTAATATAATATTGACATTTAAAAAAAATTAATTATTTTTCGATTTGTGTATTGACACCGATCAAAATTAATTTCATGTTGACAAGTGATAACTCCCGTAATTTACCATGCCATATTTCATTTGTATTATTTTTTTACCGCGGGGAAATGATTCCCGATTATGTCGTCGTTAAGATTCTGGAAAGGACACCTCATAACCTGACGGCAGCAAATCCAAGTCAAAGAAGAGTCCTTTTTACAATAAATAAATAAATAAATAAATAGAGTCGAGTAAATAGTGGAGTAATAAATAATATGATTGGCTTTTTTCTCCTCTTTCAACTCTCTGTTTTCTCTCTCCTATTACTCCCTCACTGTTTTCTTCTGCTTTTTTCTTCGCAATCTTTACTCCTCATCCGTCTGCGTAGTATATACGAATATATATACATACACTGCACCCATATATATATATATATATATAAAACCACGTGTGTGTGTATATAGGAGATTGCATATAAAGATAGGAAGAGTGTATTAGAAAAATTTAGAGGTGGGTTTTTGGTAGTAAAAATCATGGTTGTTAGAAACCCAAATTCTGGAAATGGGATTTTCTTTAGGAATGATAATGATGGCGAGACTGTAGAACAATCCCAAAATCGCCATTTTTATCAAGAAAACAATGTGATTTCTGGGCTTCAGAGCTCTGTACAAGGTTCTAACAAGAGAGTCAGGCTTTCTACTGAGATTAATCTTCAGGTTCTTGACTTTTTTTTGTTTGATTGTTTACTGAATTTTGTATCATTAGTGTATATATATATATATAATATATGTATATAAATATATACATATACGCATTTTTGTGCATATATATACAGGTTCTTGGTTTTTCTTCTTCTTTTTAGATGTGTATAAATGTATACAAGTGTGTGTATGTATATGTATATATCTTTTGTGCATGTTTACAGTTGGAATTTGATTTGAATGATTATTTGATAAATTTTGGTTCTTGGGTTTTGCATGTAATTAAATAATTGAAGTGGGGTTTTATCATTTCTTGAAAAGAATAGATTTTTATGTTTAATTTTGGGTTTTTCTTAAAAAAAAATAAAAATTCAAGGATTGATTCACTGTTTCATTGGGTAAAATATGCACAAGGATTTTAAAGTTTCTATTTTAAATTATTTTTTTTAAAAGCCCCCTTTTTGATAAATAGCTTTATTTGTGATTCTATGTAGAGTTTATCCTTCTGTTTTCAGTAAATTCTTTGTGAATTAATTTCTTGTTTTTATAGCTCATGAGAAAACCTGTGATTTTAATTTTTTAATTTTTGCAGGAAGAAAATGTTGGCAGTTCTCAAGAAAGCAGTCCTCTTGGTTTGAAGCTGACCAAAACACCATCCTTAATAAACTTGCTGGAAAAGGAGTTATCCCAAACAAGGAAATCTGCAGTTTCTCTGGCAAAAGTGGATTCCGAAAAGTTGAAGGCTTCAAATTTCCCTGCTACATTACTCAAAATTGGCAATTGGGAGGTTAATATTTTTATTTATTTAACTACAATTTATGAAAGTACTTAGAGATAAAGGCTCTAATCTAGTTATAAAAAATATGTGCAGAGTTTATCTAGGAATGAAGGTGGTCTGATTGCTAAATGTTACTATGCCAAAAAGAAAATTGTGTGGGAAATTCTGGATGGATCATTGAAGAGTAAGATTGAGCTACACTGGTCTGCTATCGTTGGGATTAAGGCTGTTCTTCGTGATAATGAATCCGGAATCTTGGAAATCGAGGTTGATAATTTTTATTTTTGCTTGAGTTTAAATAATTTAATCCTCTGTCAGTTTTTACTAATTTGTTAAAATTGTGTAGGAGTTTATTTTTAGTTTTTGATAGGATTTTAATGTGAGTCCTCCTGCACAATATTTGGCAGTTGGACCATCCACCTGTATTTTTCCGGGAGACAAATCCCCAGCCACGAAAGCATACTGCCTGGGTACAAGCAGAAGATTTTACTGGAGGTCAAGCTCCCATTTACAGGTCTATAAATGTCTTCCACATCTTTTCCTTCGTTTTTTCGATGATTTATATGGAATTAGTACTCAAAATGTCGTAATCATACTTGCCACTGTTGTTAAACCCTAGTTAACTGTCGATTTCTTTCCAAGAATTCGTTAACTGAAGAAGTTGAACACGACAAAATTGTCGTTTCCTCATTTATTATTTGAAGTACAAATGATTTTTTGTCGAGTTCCATTAAATATGATTGCCTTTTTTGTGATGAATTAGTACAATCCAAGTTATTTTTGACTTGGTCGCAATTATATTACCAGTGCAAATTTGTATTTATTTGTGTAAGAATTCTTGTATATGCCCTATTGATTAGCATCATGCATGAAAATGATTATCACCTACAAAGAAAACTTGTCATCAGTCCTCTTCCCATGTCTTGTACATTCAACATTTTTAAGTTGGTTTGACTGAATTTATATTATTGGTATATTTTGTCACATCCCTTGGCTCAAATATAATTCTTGTAATGTAGATTTATAGGTATTTACTAGGTAAAATTCATTAACCAAACTCTGTTCTTACTGCTTGTTTTAACTTGTGTATTCTTGAAATGATACTTATTTTCCAGGAGGCACTATGTTGTCTTTCCTCCAGGAGTTCTGGACAGGCACTATGAGAAGCTTCTCCAATGCGATAAACGTTTGTCTGATTTGAGCAAAAAGCCTTTCCCAACACAGAATAGTCCATTTTTCTACGCAAGCATTTCGAGCTTTCCAGCATACTCTCCAGATTTCAATGGAAATGGCACTGTTTTTGCCACTGAAATTCCATATCATGTCCCAAAATTTCCTGCACTTGTTGTTACACCTCACATTGTGCACAACTACAAGGCAACAACAAGTCCACCTCTTGTTATTGTGGATTCAACCTCACCAATGTCAGGTAACAAATAAATTGGCTGTTTTTGGAACTCGGAAATCTCGAGGGAAAAGGAAATGAAATCTATAAATTTATTGAATCTTTTTCTAGTCCTGCATTACGACTATATGTAAACATTGTTCTTGATATTAGTATTGATACTTGAAACATGATGAGAGGTTAGTGCATAGGGTTATATATAATGTTTTGATTTTGATTTATTTTACCTTTAATGTGATTCGATAGTTATGGAATTTCCACATTTGGATGGCACAGCTCCAAACTGCGCGATTGAGAACCAAATGACCATGCTTTGGAGTACTCAAGGAGTGAACAACAATCAGGGACAATCGTCGATGCCTATGACAGCACAAGGCAATCAAGGTTTTCCAAACCAAGATTTTCCTCCGATGAATTCTGTGGAAAATTCAGGAACAGTTGCTCCAATCAATGAAATTCAATTCAGCGAAATTGAAAAGCATCTGCTTGAT
The DNA here is from genome assembly GCA_020205505.1 of Panax japonicus. NCBI lineage: Eukaryota > Viridiplantae > Streptophyta > Magnoliopsida > Apiales > Araliaceae > Panax > Panax japonicus. The sequence goes on along the minus strand of CM035105.1, from coordinate 58,544,044 downwards.
GATTCAGAAGTTGTATGCCTCGATGACAATGAACTCTTGGAGAGTATTAAGTCCATGCATTCCTTTCTTGAACAAGAAGCACTCAACAACGACAACGACAACAACAATGTTATCGCGAATGCATTGGTGAGTGAAAATGAAAATGAAAATTTTGGTACTAATCATTTTCTTGCTAATACTAACGACTACTCTGGAGTGAATGATGCATTAGTTTTTCTGCCACCGCAAGATTCTAATGTGAATAATATGATGATGAATCCACCTACAAACCAACCGTTGTCCCCATATGCGTTCTCAGAGCCTACAGTGGATGATTTTGCAGCATTAGGTTCGTCCCTAAACATCCGCCTCTGGGGATGAAATGGTAGTGAAGTTGTTCCTCATTTGTAGACAGGGAAATACAAATAACTGCTTATATAGAGTTTCCCTTTTGAGGAAATATAACATAACTCTATAAAGTTTTAGATACTCACAGTTGTTTTTGTTCTTTAGAAGACTCAAACTTGTAAATATTTGGTTAAATGGATGTTTTAACATCTGTCTGTTCTGTAAGCTTTAGACTATGGAAATGAACTCTAAGTAGAGTTTTAGGTTTTTAAGTTGTTTATGTTTTTTCTGGAAAACTTGAGCTTGTAAATAATGAAAAAGTGGATGTTTTGTAACATTTACATGTTCTTTAAGCTTTAGACTACTAGTCAGATTTACTTATCTGTTTTGTGCATAAAGACATGAACTTGTATTTTTCTCTTTTTCTTGACTTAAATATGTGTAGATACCATCAATTAAATTGCCATTCACTTCCTGCAGTGCAGGCAATGATAATATCAAGTCAATGCTATGAATACTGTTCTCTGTCTCACTTTTTGTACACCAGAATTAGCAGGATTAATTGTTTTGATTATCAGCAAATTTATGCACTAATTTACCTTTGATCATATGTAATCACCACAATGAAATAGGTTATTGGGAACGGTGATTGACCGGGTACGCTGAACGAAATCGATACGAGTAACGCACAATGAAATAGGTTATCGAGAACGGTGATTGACCAGGTACACTGAACGAAATCGATACGAGTAACGCACATGTATTAGTCATGCTTAATCTACACAAGTTTTTTCGTATAATCGATCAGTGGCTTTTATTAATCTCACATACTTAGATTTACAATCTATTCAGCTATTAAATTGGCATGAATCTATTTTACAATTAAGGGTAAAATTGTCAAAATAGTAAAGATTGGTTTATGTCCATCTTTATTGGTCTGTTAATATCAATTGTCTTTGTTAATTTTCTAGACGTTTGCATTAATTCTCTACTTTTAAAAGCACTTTTATTATGTTTACGAACACTCTCAAACCCCAACTATAAACTATTTTTTATAGATATGTTTTAAGGGTTTTGATAGAAATGTTTTTATAAAAAATTATAATAATGTTTGTTTACTTAATTCTAGAAGTGCTTTTAAAGGTATTAATAATAATTGCAAGGTAAGTGTGTGGTATGAGATTATATTTTATTTTAAATAATTTAAAGATAATTTTGTACTTTTTACTTTTTTCAAAAGTAGTGAGTCAAAAGGTTAATTTTTTTGTTGTTTCGACTAAAAGTGCTTTTGAATCCAACAAATGTTATAAAAGATTAATAAATATGAAGAACAAAGATGATGATCAAAGGAGGAACATTCTCATAATTCATATGTTGTAATTGTTTATGTCAATCTATCCTTCACTTTACAAATGTTATTATATATAGATATAATAACATCAATACTAACATAACTACTAGGATGTTACAAAACTCAAGAGTCATACATTTTAATACTCAATGGGAGTTACATGTATTTAGACATCCATATAAATCTAGACATTTTATAACACTTTCCATTGGATGTCTATTGTATAGCAATACGCATTAAAAGCTGCCTCATTAAAAACTTTACCAGGAAAAACCCAATGGGAAAAAACCTTGGTTAAGGAAAAAAGAGTGTATCACGCATTAGCTCCCCCTCATTAATGTATACTTAAGTTCTTTAGCTGTCGCATTCAAATATTGCGACGCAATCCTTCAAACGTTGCAGTTGGTCTGCTAGATTATCTTTGATGTATCCTCCCTTTAATTGAGCTATACATGTAACATTGCCTTCATACAGAATATATGGAGTCCTTTTGTAGCAATTTTCTAAGAATATGCCTCGTTAAAAATCTTACCAAATAAAAACCCAGTGGGAAAAAAATTGGTGAAGGAAAAGAGTACAATATTCTTGTATAACTTCTAGTGCATTGGGATTGCCTCATTAAAACCTTGCAAAGGAAAACCCAGTGGGAAAAAACATTAGCGAAGGAAAAAGAGTACAATCAGCACATATCCTTTTTACTCCCCTTCATAAGAACATAGAATTTTCATTATTCATGGTAAAAATATCATTAAGTCGAAGTATGCCAATATTGTGCACCATCTTCTTCAAAATCATTGTTGGTAATGACTTAATGAATATATCAACCAAATTATCACATGATCAATATTGCCATTCTTCTGGGGCTCATGTGTATAAAATAATTTTAGTTCAATATGCTTGGTTTTATCACCATTTGGATTAAATAATCTCAAATCAATAGTCTCACGAAGATAAAGTAAAATATGTTTAATTTCATTACAATATCTTCGAGTTGATACATAACTATACATTGCTAGTAAGTTAACTGCAAATGTTATATCAAGTCTTATGAAATTTACAAGATACATCAAAATATTAATTGCACTAAGATATGGTACTTCAGGACCTAATATATGGTACTTCAGGACCAAAAGTTTCTTTATTATTATTTTTTTTGTGTGGTCAAAATGGATCTTTCTTGATATCAAGTGACCAACCCATCATTGGAGAACTCAAAGGATTAACATTATCCATGTAAAGTTACTTCAGGACTTTTTCTGTGTATGTTGATTGATGAGCAAGAATTCTATAGTTCAATTTGTAGGCCAAGACAAAAATTTAGCTTACCAATATCTTTCATCTTTATTTTTGTCGACTTTTCTGGAGCAAGATCTTTCATCAATAAATAAAATAACACATCCAGATTATGATCTTTTGATAAAAATGCATGCACAAATTGGATTATTCTCAAATCCTTCTTTCAAAAGATATCCACTTAGGCGATTATACCAGAATATGCATCTGGATTGCTTTAACCTATATAAAGATCTTTGTAGCTTAATAGAATATATATTTTGAGATGTAGATTTATATGCTTCAGGCATTTTATATCCTTCAGGGATTTTCATGTGTATATAATTATATAATAATCCATACATATATGATTTAACAACATCCATTAATTTCTCTTTCTACCAAGATAATTAAAAATCTGAATGTAATTGTGTCCATTACAGGCTAGGAGCATATGTTTCTTCATAATTAATACCATGTCTCTGCGAAGAAACCTTGTGCTACAAGTTGCGCTTTGTACCATATAATTTTATTTTTCTTATTCCGTACAAATACCCATTTGTATCTAACAGGCATTACACCTTCAGGTGTTCGGACTACAGGTCCAAAAACTTCACGTTTACTTTGTGAATTTAGTTCTACTTGAATCGCCTCTTTTCACATTGGCCAAATATTTCTACATTTATCAACAATTTGTGGTTCATATTCATGATCATTACTTCTGGTAATATAAAGAACAACTTTTTATAAAAAGATGTTGTCGACAACAATTTTATTTCTATCCAATATATACATCTCCTGTATATACATAATGTATTGAGATCTCGTTATTTTCAGGTACCTGATACTCTTCAGGGGATAACTCATCCTCTTCAGGGAATAACTCTTCAAGAGTTTTATTTAAAGGAGATTTTTATTCATAAGTTTTGGATAGGTTGATAAATTTTGTAGCCTGTTTCATGGGTATAGCCTCTTTATAGGCTGCAACTTATTTTTCTTGTACTTTCTTCTTCTGGGAAATTCTATCTTTAACACTGATCATTCTTTCATGTTTCAGGTGTGACTTTGATTCAATTTGTTGCTGCATTAATTGATTGTCCTACAGGGATTTCAGTCTCTACTAGAGTATTAGCAGCTAGAATGTGAGATATCACTATTTTCTTATTATCGGTTAATAATTCTGGTAATTGATTTGCAATTCATTGTAAATTAATAATCCTTTGAACTTCTAGTTCATATTGATTTGTACAAGGATCAAGATTAAATAAGGTTGAAACATTCCAATTAATCTCCCGTCGTGCTTCAGGCAATGATCTCACGTTGTGCTTCAGGCAACGACTTTTCTCCCCATAATGGTGGGAAGACTATTAAAATAACAATCCTCAAAATATTCCTTAAAAATATCATTCTGAGTTCTTTCTTAGAAGATGAACACCAAATAACAATAATTAAATGTGATAATTTGGTAATTAATTTACTTTGATATAATCAACAGGTAAAGAAATCTTTTAGTTCTTTAAAGGATGTTCTTGGGAGTTTTCAATAATTCAATGCATTATTATCGATCCTAGATAATCATGTCAAATCATAAAAATATTTGGATCTAGCTAAACACTTCTGGTGTATTGCAATATTTGTTTCAACTATTCTTAATTTAGTATAATATAACCCAGAAGAAAAATACACAATTTTTCTAATATGAGCTTCTAGCCCGATACTATTGAAGTAATATAAAGAAATTCTTCACTGCCTTCGTTATTGATTTCAATATAATAACTATTATAACGTATATCCTTAAAGCTGAGCAAATTTCTGCTTGCCTCAGAAAAATATAAAGAATCATCAATACAAAGTTTTGTGTTATTTGACAATATTATAATCGCTCTTCCAGAGAATTTAATTAAGTTTGATGAATAATTACTCTTCAAGTGTCTTTAATTATATTTGATGAATAATAACTCTAGAGCCTTTAATTAAGTTTGATGAGCTTCTGGCACATACAACTATATATATGCAAAACATAAATTTAACTTTATTACTTAAAACATAAATAAAACATATAATAAAAATACTTATTATAATGGCATAATATAATGAAATAAAAATAATTGATTGGTATAAATATTTCTATCAACATATCATCAAAGAAATCATAGATATCAAAATTAGTTATATCCACTCCATTTGAAAAGTCAAAATAATTCATAGGATCTTCAGGATCATTCCATTTCCTTTTCTTTTATGGAGTCTTGATACAAATCTACCAAATATTTAGGAGTACGACGGGCACATTCCGATCCTTTTTATATATTGATTATTCTTTTCAAGTCCATTACAGCAACTACAACCATAATTTCCTCTATGATTATCAAATGAGGTTCCATACACTTCAGGGAATGTAATATAATCGGTCGAGCAAGATTATTGATTTTTCAGCAAAAACTTATTATTTTGTACAGCCACTAGAAGAAATGATATCACTTCTAGGAATATAATTTCCTTTATCGCTTCAAGGAATATATTATGAATTTACACACAATATTGCTACTACAGGAGCATATTCGAGGCATGAAATATAGTAAATATTTTTTTTCTTTTTCCTAACATGTCTTTATCAATATTTGTTTTTCATGGAGATGATAACGAATAATTAATTTTGCATGATCCTGCAGGGATGCATGATTGTCAACTTTAATTGTATCTAAGCTCTAAGGTTCTTTGCCTTTATATGAATCTCAACATCAAGATTCCATTACAAATAATTCTTGCTCGATATAAATCAAGGGCAACAAATTCAAATTTATAAAATTTGAATATTAAATAACTAAACATATTCCCCATCAAATTAAATAATTATATATGTTTAGATTTAATTATAATGAAACAATTTATAGAAATGCAGTAAAATACGAAACTAAAATTTTCCACTAAAACTAAATAATAAACCAACACTACTAAGTATATTTGTCATTGTAATTTCATACAAAAAATATCAAAAATTATTAGAAATTTAACTATCCACATATAACTATTCACATGTGACATGTGTATAAATATATGAACAAATATTTATATATCTCTCTATATATATTGCAAGGTAGAATCGTGAATCAAGTATAACATGACAGAAACAGATTTGGTAATCGAACAAAAACTAACAATCATGTCTGCATATTTATAGTTGGAAGTGAGTGCAAAACAAAAATAATAGTAAGTATAGAATGAAATGCAATGAGTGAAAACCCATCTATTAAACTTGCATGCGTTTGAAATGAGACTTGTGGTTAAGATTCTAGAGGGAATATCAGAAGTGGAGAATCCACCTATTCCTAGATTTCTTTCTCTCGAAGGCTTTGGAGAATATAAATCTCAAACTTTCAACTCCCAAATTTATACTTCTGACACAACTTCAACATCCAAGACCGACCCACATCCATTCACATAACATGCAAACAAGCAGTACATAATACATGCATTGATTAGATTTTCTATATCCCACTTAATCAGTCACGCAAACAAGCAGTAACATAATTTTGTATGAAAAAACCAACATCCCAATACATGCACTACATGGTACTAGGGATTAGTGGCCCCCCCCCCAAAAAAAAGAGTACATGTAAAACAGAAAGCTAGTGGGTACCAGAAAATTCCCATAAAATATTGATGGTCTATTAACATAACATAAAATACATGACATCTAAAAATCATAAGCAGTTCACTCACTTTACAATGAATAAGGCACCTCATTTTAATCCCAAAAAAATGGTCCAGTAACACGATGAAAATTAACCATGTTTGTTTACATGTTTGTTGATTTTTTCAGAATAATTGAATTATTTGTGATCACATACATAGAATAATTATCAGAAAGAAAAATAGTACATACATGCATGATGACTATGCAATACTCAAACACGCATATAGAGAGAGAGTTATACCTTCTTCTACTTCTAACCAAAAATGATTATTTTCAAGATGAAGGTGATGAATAATTCGTGCTGATAACGTGTTATAAAAGATTAATAATATGAAGAACAAAGATGATGATCAAGGGAGGAGCATTCTCATAATTCATATCTTGTAATTATATATGTCAATCTATCTTTCACTTTACAAATGTTATTATATATAGATATAATAACATCAATACTAACATAACTACTAGGATGTTACAAAACTCAAGAGTCATACATTTTAATACTCAATGGGAGTTACATGTATCTAGACATCCATATGCATCTAGACATTTTATAACAACAAAATCTTTATTCTTTAAAAATAGTTTCAGAAGGTTATTAAATATTAGTGTTTTAAAAGTAGCTAGGCAGACCTAGATGACGAAGGGGCTGTGACGGCCCCAAATGCATGCACTCTTCACAGCGAAACTGAAAGTCACTTACACACATCATCCATCAAATCTAACAATAATTCTATTGTTTTAACTTAGTCTATCACAGAAATTACATCAAATTCATCACTGGATTGCAACATGGTCTACCTTTAGCTTTAATACCAATCTGTGACTCACATCCATTTCTACGGATAGTGCCTTATAGTACACGTCTTCCAATACTATATCTTTCTGAGTATATATATTATACATTCACAATAATGACAACCAGATCGTTCCCAAAAAATAAGGGGTATTCCGTTAAAACGGCGCTCAATTAAATAACATCTTTTCTCGTCAGAACTTTCTAGATATTGTCAATAATGTTAACTATCTGATAATATACTATAATCATTGTTCATAGAACTTACCATACGTTATGAGTTCAGAAACTTGCCAAAATAGTACGAGTTTAGGAACTCGTCATAGTAATATAAATTCAAGAACAAACCAAGAACTTATCATACGATTTTGGGTTCAAAAACTTGCCACATGCACTACTATATAAGACTGTAAATGAGTAAAACTGAAGTGAATAAAGAGCTGCTCGAATTCGACTCAAAATGATAAATTTGTACTTGAATTCAAATTATATTTGAAAAATTCTACTCAGATTCGACTCGACCCGAATATTTATTATTCGAATTCAATTCGACTCAAATTGAATTATATTCAAACTACTCGTGAGTTTCAAATTCAAACTCGAATTCGAATCTCCACATAATAACTAGTTTTATAATAAATAAAATTATAAATTGAATTTTTTATTTTACTTAGAAATGAGAAAATATATATATTTACTATTACACTTTACAAATATAAAATCATAATTAAAATTAAAAACAAAATAAAATAATAATAATTAATTATCCTAATTTGATTTAAATTTGTATATATTATAAGAGAATGTATCGAGTATCTAATCGAATATATATCAATCGATTATGTGTCGAATCACAATCAAGAATTCGAGTAGTTTAAATCTTAAACGAGTCAAGTATAACCTTGCTCAGATTCTACTCATATTTTTATTCGAACTATTTTTAATGCTCATATTTGGATCATATTATTAATGAATTCGAGTCTCACTCGTATTTTTTGAGTCGAGCCCGAATCGAGCCTGAACCATTTTTAGTCATTTACAATCTTGCTACTATGAGTCACAAACTTACGATAATAGTATGAGTTCAAGAACTCGTATACAACCTTAATTAACATCTACTAACATTAAATGTAAAGTACACAATATATTTCCATAATGATAATCTTTTATGGGGAATGGATAAACACTACAAAAAAATGGGCCTTTTGCAACAATTTTTCGGGCAACGACTTTATAAGTCGTTTGCTAAAAGTATATGTTTAGCAACGAAATTTGTCCTTCGTTGCAGATTGTGTCAAGCTTTCACTTTTTGCAACGAAATTCATAAGTCGTTGCAAAATTTCGATGCTAATTCATTGGCAGGAAAAAATTTCGTTAGAAATTCGTTGCAAAATTTTTGACCACTTGATTTCCTGTCATCGTGGGCAACGAAAGTTTTTTTGTTACTAAAAATGGGACTTTAGCAACGATTTTTCAAGCAACAGCTTTATAAGTCGTTGCTAAAAGTGTATGTTTAGCAACAAAACTTGTCCGTCGTTGCAGATTGTGTCAGGCTTTCACTTTTTGCAACGAAATTCATATGTTGTTGCAAAATTTGGAAACAAAATTCGTTAGAAATTCATTGCAAAATTTCTAACCACTTGATTTCTCCTTATCGTGGGCAACGAAAGTTTTTTTATTGCTATATTTTGTTGCCTAATATGGACCACATTCATTGGCAAAATTTTTTATTTTTCGTTGCATATCTTATACAACTTTTTGTAATGACTATTAAAATGTTGCCTTAAATTAAGATAATCCCAATAAGCATATTTTTGTAAGACCATATTCGGTATTCGGGGAATTGTCAAAAAATATTCATATTTAGTATTTAAAAATTATGTCCAAATGCGAAACATATTCGAACATGTGACCTATCATTTGGAACTTTGGTCATTCGACCACTGGAGCAACACAAATTATCTGTTAATATTTTGCAATGATTAATATTTATATCAAAATATGAGATTTCCCCCATATATTCCTTTCTTTTCCTTTACATATCATTAATATAATCTCAATAAGTTATATACTGCAATAATAATAATAATAATAATAATAATAATAATAATAACAATAATAATAATAATAATATTATTAATAATAATATTAATAATAATAGTACTAATAACAATAATAATAATAAAAACAATAACAATAACAATAATAATAAAGTTGCACCAATGGTGTGTAAGTTTTTTTAACTCCCATTTTTCAAATTCTCATTTTTCTTAACTTGTAATTTTTTTAATAATCAAATATTAATTTCTCTTTATATCTTGTATTAGATGGTGTTTGACAATGACTTATAAGTTGGTTAAACTAAGTTATAAGTCATTTGTTATTATTTAGTGTTTGACAATAACTTAAATTTTAACTTTTTTTTTACTTATAAGTCATTATTAAATTTTTTTCATGCTTCATGTGCTATGTTTTTTTTATTATTATTACTATTACTATTATTATAATTATTATTATATTTACTATTATTATTATTAATTATTATTATTATTAGAATAATTATTACTAATCTTATAATAATAATTATTATTATTATAATTATTACTATTATTATAATTTGTATTATTATTATTATTATTGTTGTTGTTGTTGTTGTTGTTGTTATAATTATTATTTTTATTATTATTGTTACTATTATTATAATAATTATTATTGTTACTATTATTATTGTTATTATTGTTGTTATTATTATTACTATAATAATAATAATAATAACTATAATAATAATAATTATTATTATAATTATAATTATAATTGTTATTATTAATTATAATTATTATTACTATTACTATTACTATTATTATAACTACTATTATTATTATTATTGTTATTATTAATCATTATTATAATTACTATTATTATTTCTATTACTATTATTATTATTATTAATTATTTTTATAATTATAATTATAATAACAATTATTACAATAATTATAATAGTACTAATAATAAAAAAGCCTGGCCCGACCCGCGGGCTTTTTAAAAAATAAAATAAAATAAAATAATGCTCTCATTGAGAATTGAACTCTAAACCTCCCACTTTCTTTAAACAAATGCTCAAACCAACTAAACTATAAGAATTTTTTAGTATAAAGTCAGTTACCCGGCACTAAAATACTAAAAATACTAATTACATATTTACATCAAATACTATACTAATTAAAAAAATACTTTAAATCAAATTAAAAATACTAAAATTCTAAAAAATTCTTAAATACTAAAATTCAAATTATTTTGTTAATTAATCAAAAGAACAAAAATTCAAATTACATCATTAAAATACTAAAATCATAACATATTTACATCATAATATAACATGTTATCATATTTACATCATTTACATCATAACATATTTACATCATTTAATCAAAATACTAAAATTCAAATACTCAAATACTAAAATTTTACCATACTTGTATAACATATCAAAATACTAAAATTTTACCATATTTGTATAACATATCAAAAATACTAAAAGTCACTTACCCGACACTAAAATACTAATTACAATAAAACTCCTATTTAGGAATACTATATATAAGAATAGCACTACAATATTATAAAAAATTTGATCCCAATTTGGGCTAGTTATAAATAGGAATAACCTCTAAATTGTAATATGTTATATACTTTTTAAGTTTCGTATTAAGAAACTATACCTCTATATTGTAAGACCCCAACTTTTTATAAATAAAATCGAATTTCCTCTAATTATTATTCTTGATTAATAAGGTGGTAATTTGATATAATGCTTTGGCTATGGATGAAATGTGCAATTTTTGCAAAATAAACAAGTGGTTATTAAAATATTCATTTTTGTCGGGGAATATTTGTTTGGTCGTGGAATATTCTTGCTGTCGGGGAATATTCGTACGACGGCGCAACCATTTGTGGGCCCCATACCGGAAAACGGTTAGATGAAAGAAAACGACAAAGATTGAGTTTTATAAATAACGGCGTAAATTATTACCGTTAACACTGTTGGGTTACCTGGTGGTTAAAATACAGTAATACGCGTGGTTGCACAGTAGCACACGGTATTGCACAATATTGTTGAATTATTGATTCGTACGTAAGAAGACACTACTCAATAATTGTTACAGTAGTTACTGTTTATTATTCTATTATATTGATTCAATAATTGCTGCATTGTTAGTTTATATTATTATTGTTTCAATAATTGTCACTGCACAGTATTTCTCATTATCAGATCAATAATTCATATAATTTAAATAATATTATCAGATAACATTATTGGCAATGTCTAGAAAGTTCTGTCTAAGGAGAGGTTTGGTCACCTGATTGCGCGCCATTAAGGAGAAATCCTTATTGGAAAGCCCCCTCTTTCCTGGGAACGGCCTGGTTGTCATAATTGTGATTCTGTAATATTATTTAAGAATAATTAATTATTGATTCATATGATAAAGAAATATTTATTTGATGTGGATATAATTGATAAATATATTATTTTATGTGGATATAATTGAAGGAATTAATGCTAAGGATATTTTATCAGTATTTTGTTGGACTGGAAGAATTAAAAATCATCTGTTTATGGATTTCGGATAATTTTTGTTTGGAATTTGGAAAAATTTTCATTTGCAAAGTTGTAGAGAATTGAAATTCCTATAAAAAGCCGTGAGATTCGAGTTTTCTGACAAAGGGGCTATTTATTGTGAATTATTGAAGTTCCGGGGGGTTCCGAAATAATTGATTTTTGAAAGTTTAATTATTTTTTTATTTCAAAAACGTTTTTTTTATTTTTTTCTAGAAGGTGAGCATGTGGGAAATGCTAAAATCAGATTCCTTGGAAAATCAGATTCCTTGGTGGTGGGCTTGAATATTTGGTAAATATTAATATTTTATTAATTTAGTCTCCTTTGGCGTTCTAGCATTTTCCTATAAATAGAGGGCTAAGTTAGAATTGAAAATCACACCAGAAATAAAGTTTTCTCTCTTTCTCTCTCTATATTATCGAGCGTATTCTTGTGAGTATACTTTGAGTGTTGCTATACGGTGCGAGTTTCTGTCAGCACTATACCGAAATTCAGTCAGAAGTACGGTTATTTTGAGGAAAAGGATGTTATTTCTTTCACAAATGGTATTATTTTCTTCAATATCATTATGCCAAAATATTGGTTGAACTTTTTATCAAATTTGGAACTTGTTGTGTCGGGGTTACTATTCACGTATACGGCACTATTCACCGAAAAATAATTATTTTTTTTGTCCAAGATGTCTATTTTGGCTATTATCTTTGATTGTATCCATGTTTTGATCGTTATTTTTGAATTCTGCTCCAAAATTGGTTATTATGGAGTATTATTGATATTGGATAAAATTGTTATACGAATCCCTAATATTTGTCCTTATATCTCACTGGATTCGTTCTTAAAATATTTTTCATCATCCTCAGTCCTTAATGATGATATTATTGAATATCTTTGGCCTGTAGTGCAAAGATAAACGAATACTGATGAATATCTTTGGCCCATAGTGCAAAGATGAACATGTGTTGAGATGAACATGACCAACCGGTGATATAAATGAATATCTTTAGCCTGAAGTGCAAAGATGATTAAAGATGTATATTGATTTTTGTTACAGGGATAAAATATTGATGATGGACTCTTAAATATTAGAAGATAGTAGAATTCATCCTCTACGTGACTCTTTTAATGGATTGCTGTTTCCGCTGTATTTGTTGATCTAAAACTTGTTGTCTATTATATTTTATCAGATTTTTTTTCCTGTTGAAGACTAACGATAATTTGTTGTATATTATCTTAGTCATAATATTCTTTACTGGGCTAGTTGAGCTCACCCTTTTCCTTTTTGTTCAATTTTTCTTCCCAGGAGGTGAGAACATAGCAGGATCGAGTCGGGGTATGGAGTGAGGTTTCTAGAAAGATGTTTTAGCAGTCCTCACTATTTCTGTGAAATAGTGTTTGAATAATTGTAATGAGGACTTATTTACGTGTGGATATTATCTAGAAGACAATATTTGTATTTAAACTCACAGTATATATTGTCGTATTTCACACGAAACTTGTATTATTGAAGTTTTAGTTTGTTTTATGTACCATGTATTTGGCGACTCAGAATGGGTGTTGTATACCTGCTTTGTGGGCGTCACAATTGGTATCAAAGCTTAGGGATATGGTCTCTGACAGAGATCGGGGAATAGAACTAGGAGGGGGGAGATGAGTAAATCCTTTGCTAGTGTGTCCTACTAAGCTTATTTGTTGGTTGGTCATAATATAGGAATATTATGTAATATGTTTAATTAACCCTTGTTTTATGGCAGTATTTAAGAATGGCTGCTGAGAACGTTAACAATGGAGTGTACGAGACTGTGGAGCAACCTTTAGTCACAAACTAGGAGAATGTGCAACAGGAAAACAATATTCCTCCTGTAAACAACACTACCGAGGAAACGATGAACGATGGAATGTTTAGGAGCTTTTTGCAGTTCATGCAAAATCAGACGAGGGATACTCGTGTACAAAATACGGGTGGAAATGATGACAACGCAAGGTCTGTCACAACCAAGCAGTTTAAGGAGTTGGGACCACTAGAATTTAAGGTAAAACCGGATCCGATCATGGCAGAAATATGGGTCAAGCAAATTACCAAGATATTCGATGTCTTGGGATGCACGGAGGAACAGAAGGTTCCATTCGCTACCTTTATGTTTCGTGGTGAAGCAGATTACTGGTGGGAATCTATGAAGCGTACCCAACCAGATGCACTCAACATGTCTTGGGAAAGATTTCAGAAACTTTTCAAAGACAAGTACTTTCCTGATAGTATTCGTCATATGAAAGAGGTAGAGTTTATTAGACACGAACAGAACAACATGACGGTGTCTCAATACGAGGCAAAGTTCGCAGAGTTATCCAGGTTTGCTCCTCATTTAGTGGAGAAATAGGAACGTATTACGCGGATGTTTCTGAGAGGTCTAAAACCCGAGATTCGTCAATACCTTATATCTCATAAATTTTCTCTGTATTCAGATGTTGTAAACAGGGCTCAATTGTTAGAGCGAGATAGTGAGTATACTCAACCGAGGGACCACAATCAGGGTCATATCGGTGACGGCAATCATCAGAACGATGATAACCAGCGAGAAAGGAAGAATACAGACAAAGGCGGTAACCACTCAGGTGGTAATCGTGGCCATGATAATAGAAGAGGTGACTCAAGTGGAAATTTCAGAAAGAGGAGATTTAACAACGACGGAAAGACATCAGCAGCAGCACCAGCACTAACAACAAATTCCAGGGGAGGAGAACGACCGCCAGTTAGATGTTACAAATGCGGGAAGGAGGGACATATCAGCCCAAACTGTCCACAACAATCCAAGGTATGTTACAACTGTGGAAAGGAAGGCCACATCGCTCGAGATTGTAATATAGCGAAACTAAGTTCAGCGAGAGTGGTGATTCCAAGGGCTGTCCCGGATAAGTCAAAATTAGTGGTTCCTGGAAGAGCATTTGTCGTGACTGGCCAAAATGTGAGGAACCCAAACGAAGTGATCACGGGTAAACTAATCTTGAATTCTTGCGAAGTTTATACCTTACTAGATACCGATTCTACCTATTCTTTTATCTCTCCTGCTTGTGCTCAACGTTTAAACTTGACTCCGGAGAAATTAGATTTTGATTTATCTGTTGAAACTCCGTTGGGTGAAACCTTCGTTACATCTACAGTTTATAAATCTTGCATGATCCAAGTTGGCACTATCACATTACTTGTGGATCTTATCTCTTTAAAGATACTTGCTTTTGATGTGATTTTAGGAATTGATTGGTTAACCACTCATCATGCCAAAATTGATTGTTTTCGTAAGGTTGTTAGTTTTCATATTCCTAACCAACCTTTTATACGAATTCAAACTACTAAACCACTAAAATCAGTTAATGTCATATCAAGCCACAAAGCTATTCGTTTATTGAAAAACGGATGCCAAGCTTTCTTAGCCCATGTTATGGATTTGAATAAAGACAAGTCAGATTTGAATAATATTTCCGTGGTTAGAGGATTTCCTGATGTATTTCCTGAAGAGCTTCCCGGTCTACCCCCGGAACGTGAAGTTGAATTCTTTATTGATCTTGAACCGGGTACAAAACCCATTTCTAAAACCCCATATTGAATGGCTCCTATTGAACTTCAATAGTTAAAAGTCCAACTACATGAATTGTTAGACATCGGTTTCATTCGTCCTAGTACATCTCCTTGGGGTGCTCCTATTTTATTCGTAAAGAAGAAAGACGGGAGTATGCGACTTTGTATTGACTACCGAGAATTAAACCATGTCACCATCAAGAATAGGTATCCACTACCTCGCATTGATGACCTGTTTTACCAGTTGCAAGGAGCACAATTCTTTTCAAAGATCGATCTTCGTTCTGGATATCATCAGCTGAAGATTAAAACTAAGGATATTCCAAAGACTGCCTTCAGAACTCGGTACGGGCATTATGAATTCTTAGTGATGTCTTTCGGATTGACTAATGCCCCTGCTGCCTTCATGGATATGATGAACCAAGTATTCAAGGAATATTTGGATCAATTCATTGTTGTCTTTATTGATGACATCCTCATCTATTCCAAAAGTCGTGAAGATCATGAACACCATTTGAAGCTAGTACTTCAAAGACTTCGTGAACACAAGATTTATGCCAAGCTAAAGAAATGCGAGTTCTGGCTTGAAGAAGTAGCATTCATTGGGCACGTGGTGTCAAAACATGGAGTATCTGTGGACCCGGCGAAGATTGAAGCAATACAAAGTTGGAAGCAGCCAAAGTCGGTGACCGAAGTGCGTAGCTTTCTGGGCTTAGCTTGTTATTATCAGAGATTCGTGGAAGGATTTTCTCAAATCGTTACTTCGTTAACTCAGCTGACTCGGAAGGATGCAAAATTCGTATGGAGCGAGGAATGCGAGAAGAGCTTCCAAGAGCTCAAGAGGACACTCATTTCGGCACCTGCTCTGACAATACCATCTAGTTCGGATGGATTTGTTATCTACAACGATGCTTCTGGCAAGGGGTTAGGATGTGTTCTCATGCAACATGGGAAAGTCATAGCCTATGCCTCACGACAACTCAAAGAATATGAGAGGAATTATCCTACTCATGATCTAGAGTTGGCAGCAGTCGTATTTGCGTTGAAGATATGGAGACACTACTTGTACGGGGAGAAAGTGGAGATTTATATGGACCATAAAAAGCCTCAAATATTTCTTCACCCAAAAAGAACTCAACATGCGGCAATGACGTTGGCTTGAGCTGTTGAAATATTACGATCACACTATTCAATATCATCCTGGAAAAGCGAACGTAGTAGCTGACGCATTGAGTAGAAGATCATATGCGAGTACGAGTGCAATATTGTCAACGCAAAGGCCCATTTTGTATGACTTACAAAGGATGGAGGTAGAATTAAAGACTCCAAGGACCCACATGATGATGGCGAATATACGAGTAGAACCGACTTTAATTGATAAAGTTAAAGCTACTCAAGCTACGGACCTGGGACTGATACAAATGAAGAAGAAAGTGCAAGAAGGTGCTATTCCTGAAGCAAGAATCGATGAAGAAGGAATACTTCGAGTCAACTCTAGACTTTGCGTTCCTAACGATTCTGACTTAAAGCATAGAATCATGATGGAGGCACAATACACCCCGTTTGCAATCCATCTTGGGAGTACCAAAATGTATCATGATATTCGACACAAATTTTGGTGGAACAATATGAAGAGAGAGATCGCGGAGTTTATCTCGAGGTGTTTAACTTGTCAACGTGTAAAGGCGGAGCATCAAATACCAAAAGGTCCATTACAACCACTTGAGATTCCGGAATGGAAGTGGGAACACATTACTATGGATTTCGTTACGGGTCTTCCCAAGGTTTCTCAAGGTATAGATGCGATTGGGGTTATTATTGATAGATTAACCAAGTCCGCCCATTTCTTGCCGATACGTGAGACTTATTCCGTTGAACGTCTTGCTCGTATGTACGCGAACGAGATTGTGAGATTGCATGGCATGCCAGTATCCATAGTTTCGGAGCATGACCCAAGATTCACTTCAAGATTTTGGGTTAGCTTACAGAAAGCTATGGGCACGGACTTACGATTCAGTTCAGCATATCATCCTCAAACGGACGGACAATCAGAGAGGACTATTCAAAACCTTGAAGATCTATTAAGACTGTGTTCTAGATTTCAAAGGAAGTTGGGATAAGTACTTGCCACTGGTGGAATTCTCCTACAACAACAATTATCAAGCAAGTATAGGCATGACTCCATTTGAGGCATTGTATGGACGAAAGTGTCGATCTCCAGTATGTTGGGACGAGGTGGGAGAAGCAACGTTGTTGGGACCAGAATTAGTACGCATGACTACAGAAAAGATCCAAATGATTCGACAACGTATTCAAACTTCACAAGATCGACAAAAGAGTTATGCTGATCTTCATAGAAAGGACGTGGAGTTTAATATTGGGGATCATGTACTGTTACGTGTTGCTCCATTGAAGGGAGTTACAAGATTTGGAAAGAGAGGAAAGCTCAATCCAAGATTTATTGGTCCATTTGAGATTCTTGACCGAATAGGAAACGTGGCCTATAGACTCGCGTTACCTCCAAGTATGTCTCGTGTTCACAATGTATTCCATATATCTATGCTTCGTAAATATGTGAAAGACCCGAACCACATTATTGCGTTTGAACCAGACGAGATAGCTGAAGATTTAACGTACGAAGAGGTACCTGTTAAGATCTTGGATAGGAAAGAACATGTCCTACGCACCATGATTATACCACAAGTTAAGATTTTGTGGAGAAACCATGCAATTGAGGAAATGACATGGGAGTTGGAAATGAAAGCGAGGTACCCTCACCTTTTCGATACACCAGGTACGTACGTCAATTTCGAGGACAAAATTTCATAAGGAGGGGAGGTTGTAAGACCCCAACTTTTTATAAATAAAATCGAATTTCCTCTAATTATTATTCTTGATTAATAAGGTGGTAATTTGATATAATGCTTTGGCTATGGATGAAATGTGCAATTTTTGCAAAATAAACAAGTGGTTATTAAAATATTCATTTTTGTCGGGGAATATTCGTTTGGTCGTGGAATATTCTTGCTGTCGGGGAATATTCGTACGACAGCGTAGCCATTTGTGGGACCCATACTGGAAAACGGTTGGATGAAATAAAACGACAAAGATTGAGTTTTATAAATAACGGCGTAAATTATTACCGTTAACACTGTTGGGTTACCTGGTGGTTAAAATACAATAATACGTATGGTTGCACAGTAGCACACGGTATTGCACAGTATTATTGAATTATTGATTTATACGTAAGAAGGCACTACTCAATAATTGTTACAGTAGTTACTGTTCATTATTTTATTATATTGATTCAATAATTGCTGCATTGTTAGTTTATATTATTATTGTTTCAATAATTGTCACTGCACAGTATTTCTCATTATCAGATCAATAATTCATATAATTTAAATAATATTATCAGATAACATTATTGGCAATGTCTAGAAAGTTCTGTCTAAGAAGAGTTTTGGTCACCTAATTGCGCGCCAGTAAGGAGAAATCCTTATTGGAAAGCCCCCTCTTTCCTGGGAACGGCCTGATTGTCATAATTGTGATTCTGTAATATTATTTAAGAATAATTAATTATTGATTCATATGATAAAGAAATATTTATTTGACGTGGATATAATTGATGAATATATTATTTTATGTGGATATAATTGAAGGAATTAATGCTGAGGATATTTTATCAGTATTTTGTCGGACTCGAAGAATTAAAAATCATCCATTTGTGGATTTCGGATAATTTCTGTTTAGAATTTGGAAAAATTTTCTTTTGCAAAGTTATAGAGAATTGAAATTCCTATAAAAAGCCGTGAGATTCGAATTTTCTGACAAATGGGCTATTTATTGTGAATTATTGAAGTTCTGGGGTTCCGAAATAATTGATTTTTGAAAGTTTAATTATTTTTTATTTCAAAAACATTTTTTATATTTTTTTCTAGAAGGTGGGCATGTGGGAAATGCTAAAATCAAATTCCTTAGTGGGGGCTTGAATATTTGGTAAATATTAATATTTTATTAATTTAGTCTCCTTTGGCGTTCTAGCATTTTCCTATAAATAGAGGGCTAAGTTAGAATTGAAAATCACACCAGAAACAAAGTTTTTTCTCTCTCTCTCTCTCTCTATTTTATCGAGCGTATTCTTGTGAGTATACTTTGAGTGTTGCTATACGGTGCGAGTTTCTGTCAGCACTATACCGAAATTCAGTCAGAAGTACGGTTATTTTGAGGTAAGGGATGTTATTTCTTTCGCAAATGGTATTATTTTCTTTAATATCATTATTCCAAAATATTGGTTGAACTTTTTATCAAATTTGAAACTTGTTGTGTCGGGGTTACTATTCACGTATACGGCACTATTCACGTATACGGCACTATTCACGAATACGGCACTATTCACCAAAAAATAAAAATTTTCTTTTTTGTCCAAGATGTCTATTTTGGCTATTATCTTTGATTGTATCCATGTTTTGATCGTTATTTTTGAATTCTGCTCCAAAATTAGTTATTATGGAGTATTATTGATCTTGGATAAAATTGTTATACGAATCCCTAATATATGTGCTTGTATTTCAATTGATTCGTTCTTAAAAATATTTTTCATCATCCTCAGTCCTTAATGATGATATTATTGAATATCTTTGGCCTGTAGTGCAAAGATAAACGAATACTGATGAATATCTTTGGCCCGTAGTGCAAAGATGAACAGGTGTTGAGATGAACATGACCAACCGGTGATATAAATGAATATCTTTGGCATGTAGTGCAAAGATGATTAAAGATGTATATTGATTGTTGTTACAGGGATAAAATATTGATGATGAACTCTTAAATATTAGAAGATAGTAGAATTCATCCTCTACGTGACTCTTCTAATGGATTGTTGTTTCCGCTGTATTTGTTGATCTAAAACTTGTTGTCTATTATATTTTATCAGATTATTTTTCCTGTTGAAGACTAACGATAATTTGTAGTATATTATCTTAGTCATTAGTATTTTTTACTGGGCTAGTTGAGCTCACCCTTTTCCTTTTTGTTCAATTTTTCTTCCCAGGAGGTGAGAACATAGCAGGATCGAGTCGGGGTATGGAGTGAGGTTTCTAGAAAGATATTTTAGCAGTCCTCACTATTTCTGTAAAATAGTGTTTGAATAATTGTAATGAGGACTTATTTGCGTGTAGATATTGTCTAGAAGACAATATTTTTATTTAAACTCACAGTATGTATTGTCGTATTTCACACGATATTTGTATTATTGAAGTTGTAGTTTGTTTTATGTACCATGTATTTGGCTACTCAGAATGGGTGTTGCATACCTGTTTTGGGGGCGTCACACACACACACACACACACACACACACACACACACACACACACACATATATATATATATATATATATATATATATATATATATATATGAGAGAGAGACAATATTAATTTTAAAAAATTATATTTTCTATAAAAGACTACATTTTCTATAAAGAAATTATATTTTCCTATAAAAGACTACATTTCCTATAAATGACTACATTTTCGTATAAAAACTCCATTTCTTATAAAAGACAATATTTTCTTATATAAGACTACTTTGCATAAATATTTTTTGAATAATAATTATAGGGGAGTTCTTATTGATATTTTTGTTAAAGTGGATATTTTTGAGTGTTCGGAAAATATTTTGTACCAATACCTCTATGTAGTAATAACCTCTCAATTACAATACAAATAGTTTAGTCCCAAGTCTATTCCTAAATAGAGGTTTTATTGTATATATTTACATCAAATACCAAAAATACTAATTGAAAAAATACTGAAATACTAAAAAAATCAAATTAAAAAAAATACTAAAATACTAAAATTCAAATTATTTTGTTAATTAATCAAAAGAACAAAAAATCAAATTACATCATTAAAAATACTAAAATCATAACATATTTACATCATAACATAACATATTATCATATTTACATATTTACATCATTGGTATAAATTGGTATACAGATTTATTTTTATGTCGCAGTGAGGGCTGATACTGGTGGCGATGAAGCTGAATTATGGGCTGGTGATCTTGTAGGTACATGCTTCTTTAGTCTTTCCAAGTACATGATATGTCCATGAAACTGGCCATCCGTTTACTCTCTTAAACTGGTATATGTAATCTCCCATGTCTTCATGTTATAAAGTTTTTTGGACAATTAAATCTACTAATATCAAAATTTTAAACTCAAGTCAAATTAAGTAGCAAAATAGATTTACAAAATATTCTGAGCAGGTAATGTAGTAGTAAAATATTCTGTTTTATGATTCCTGATTATAGAAGGTGTGATTACATTGTATAATTTTTTGACAAAAGGAAATAGGAAAATCATTTGAAAGGAAATAATAATATAAATCTTACTGACTGATTAGTTGTACAAAATTGTGATAAAACAGGTGGTTGCAGGTGGAGGTGCAGTTGAGGCTGCCCTATCTGTTTATTTAGAATACCGGACACTTCATGTAAACAAATATCAAACTATTTTAGCTTTATTAGAGATATGGGATTATGTGTCAAGGTTTTGCGTTAATGAGATCAGAACATGATATTAATCGGTGCATTTTAGTTATTGTACTGATATTATGATTTCATGAGGTCAGAACATGACTTATTTGTTTCATTTTTCTGACTTGCTATTATTTTTAAATATGTGCAGGAAGACTGCTTCTACGACTTGGCTTACAATACTGGGTATCAAATTTTCGTGTTACGTTTACAGAAGACAAAGGACGAAATTATGAAGTGTATTCTCTCTATATATGTAGATATATACTTTGATTGAAGAATGGTGGTAGCTTTAGATGGTTAATTGTAAAGATAATGAATGATTATGTAGTAGATGGTTTTATTAAGTTAATAATATTTAGTTTTTTATATTTTTGTCATTATTTGTTGTGAGGACATTGAGCCAGTCAGGTACACAAAAAGAATGTCAAATTTTGATTTGGTAACAATATAATTCGTTACCAAAGCATTGAACAAGTTTTAATATAGCAACAAATTTTCGTTGCTAATGTCATTAAAAATATAATATTTGGCAACGAAAAATTAACCTAATAACAATGGAGAGGATATTGTTGCTAATATTAAAATAAAATGCAACATTTTTTATCGTTGCAAATTATATCAACTTTCGTTGTACATATAAAGAAACAACAACA
This sequence comes from Panax japonicus, assembly GCA_020205505.1. NCBI lineage: Eukaryota > Viridiplantae > Streptophyta > Magnoliopsida > Apiales > Araliaceae > Panax > Panax japonicus. The sequence goes on along the minus strand of CM035105.1, from coordinate 58,521,215 downwards.
TATAATGTCGTTACTAATCGACGAATTTCGTTGCTATTGAAAAATAACCAGCAACAAACATTTTCATTGCTGATTTTGCATAATGTCGTTGCCAAATAATATAATTAGCAACGAAAATCGTTGCTAAAAAGTTTACATTCCGCAACGAAAGCAAGCTTAGGCAACAATTTTCATAATTTACTGCAACGAAAAATTTTGTTGCAAAATGGTGTCAATTGCAACGAAAATGCATGGTCGTTGCAAAAAAAAATAGTTAATTTCGTTGCCAATTAGCAGGCTTTTGCAACGAAATAGGGTTTTTAGCAACAAATTTTTTATTATTTCGTAACAATACATTTTGTTGCTAAATGATTGATTTCTCTGTACGAAAGTCAAATTTCGTTGCAAAATATATTACTTCTGGCAATGAAAAAAATACGTTCGTTGTGGAATAATTAGCAACGCTCATTGCGCAACGAAAGACGCAACGAGAGTTAAGTCGTTGCCAAAACCCTTTAACAACGAAATTTGGCACCTTTAGCAACGAAAATCTGTTGTGGCTGAAGCCCCATTTTTTTGTAGTGAAATTCACAATAGTTTTTTATATTTCCACACGTAAGGCCCGCTTTTATAACCATAGTTTGGCTAAAAAGTGGGCACTACGTGTGAAAATATCAAAAATTATTGTGGATTTATTAATTTCTTATACGAGTTGATATTTCCACAATAGTTTTTGATATTTTCACACGTAGAGCCCACTTTTTTAACCATAGTTTGGTTAAAAAGTGAGTCCTACGTATTGAAATATCAAAAATTGTTGTGAATTTATCCATTCCCTCTTTTATTCATGTTTTAAAGTCATTACAACTTAAATCCTATTACATGAAAAGAAGACAATAATTTCATGCCTCTTGACCTAACTACTATTCTTCAACTTTATCTTTTATTGTCAGACTCTTAATACTTCCATGGTTGCAAATAAAAGAATATTCACAAGAATGAATATAAGATAGCTCAGCAAATCTAAAACTGAGAATATAAAAGAATTCACTTATATGATTCAAAAGAATAATAGCTCAACAATCGTCAAAATTGTAAACTGAGGGGTCGTTAGGACCTTGAATTCGTTCCATCAAAGTTTACAATCATACAGACTAAAAACTTATTTAACATCATCTTATATGCTAAAAGTGACTCGCTCGATAAAAACATTTAAGTTATAACTATATGGTTTGACATCTTCGCAAACGATCCCCTATATTATAGGGTTATTCAATTTCAGTCTTAATTTTAGAATCCACACCAAAATAATTTGGTTTGGCACAATAAACAATCACAAATAAAGAATTAAAACGATTCAATATCTCAGCAAATAATTATTCCGAAAAGAATAACTCAATACTCGAGTTAAGCTGAATCAAATGACAACTAACTCCTTTTAATAAAATATTTCACATAAGAAAATGAACTTCACAAATCAAATGATTAAAACACATTGTTGCACAGAGTGTAAAGGAGTAGAAGACTTGCTTGATTCCGTCTCTTACGGTCTACGCTAATTTCGATGAGGTCGATATAGAATTTAGTCACAATATGAATCCTTAATTTAGTTCACTTTAACTAGCCTTAAACATGAACCTTATTTCATTTCTTAAACTCCTACTATGTTCGATTTTCAAAAATATAAGAAAACTTAGCTTTGCAAAGACTTGGACCAAACACATTGCAAGTGCAATGCCTCTGCGCTACTTGCCGCACAGCGCGCCCTAGTGCACAATGCACCCAACGTGAGCACAACACCGCACAACGCACCCCATCACGCGCACAACTGCTGCCTACTACCGGTCCAATGCTGCGGCACTGACCTCCAAGTCCCCAAAAATCATAGTTTTCATGCTTAGGTAATTTTACCCAACTTGCTTCAAATATTCATAACGGGAAATCTACAAGGTATTTTTAAGTGATTCTTTTTCATGTGTCTTCTCAAGTTCTTAATCTACAACTTTGCTTCATATTTCATGATCAAAATCCAAACATATGAGGTTGCACATCTCTTGCAAAAATTAGGTTTTATAGTTCGTGCTTTTATTGATTCAATTAGTTGCCTAATGCATTACTTAGCAATTTTATTATGCTTTATGACATGTTAATACTATCATACATAATCATAAGCCTAAACATGCATACATTCATAAGTTCTAACATAAAAATTTATGAACGAAATAACATATGAAATAAACGATTCTAGGTTTACCTCTTAAAGTGCTAGTTTTACGACTTTCAATTTTGAAAGACTTTTGCTTTCATTCTCTAAATAATGATCTCTCTTACTATAGTTTTCTCTCTTTTAACTTCTGTTGAATTAGTTAGTTTAATAACAAGGATAGGGGTTCCTTAGCCCCCAAGTTGCCAAGCCATAGCCCCCAAGTGAATTTAGCCCCCAAGTAAAATTATCCCCCAAGTATTGGTCTTGTCTCTTGTAAAAAGTCTACCAAATGAACCAAAGTCTCATTTGGCTACCAAGGGTGCAAGACAAGAAAATATACTTACATACTTTGGGATAAATAACTTTTTGGTCATTGTACTAGGGTCTGATTTTTATTGTGGTTACCGAAACGTTTTTTGTTACAATCGAATAATTGTACTCTCAAAAACTTACCAAATAGTCATTCTTTATGATTTTCGTCCAAAAAACGGATGGAAGTGCTGAGTTGGCGAACGAAAATGCTGAGTTGGCGATTTTACTCTGTTTTTTTTTTGCTGATATGTATATGGTTTTGCTATGTGTATCATTATGTGTCAAGCATATGCTTATAGATATTAAGAATAATTGTATCTTAATAATGATTTTAAAATAATAATAATAAAAATAATATTATTAAGAATAAAAAAAATTAATAATATTAAGAATAATAATAATAATTTCAAAATAATAATAATAATAACAATAATAATAATTTTAAAATAATTATAATAATAACAATATTATTAAGAATAATAAAAATAATATAGTTAATATATAATTTAAAGAATTAATAAAAATACCTTTAAATTTTTGACATTTAATAAAACATAATACGAATATTTTTTTAAAAAACTATTTTAGAAATTACGTATAATAGTTGGTTCAGGTAGTGTTCCCCTTATTAAAGGTGGAGCGGGAGAAGAGGAGTCCAATCCGGGAAGGCGACGAAGAAGGAGAAGAGGGAGCAGCTGAGGAAGGAGCTAGCGAAAAAGGCGTGCGAAGAGGAGGAGGCTAGGAAAAAAGTTGAGGAGGGAGAGAGATCTCAGATGTTTTGATGGTGGGTTTGGATCTGGGTTTCGTTCCAGATCTGGATGGTTCGTCTTTACGATCTAGCATTTTGTTTTATTGATTATCTTTGCTTATGTTCAGATTCGATGGGTTTGTATTGATGTTTGATTATCTTTTCTTATGTTCAGATTCGGTGGGTTTGTATATATACATGAATTTGGTGATTTCCGAAACTGCTACTCGGTCTCCCCGGAGATTGTGACTAGGCGATTTCCGAATATTAGGAGTGTAACCTTAAAGGGGAAACCAAGATTTTCAGACTTCAATTTGGTGCCACAAAATTGGGGAGCTGATATTCATTCATGGCTCATAGTGTTTGCAGAAGTTTACCCAGTTTTGGAGGAGTTAATTAAGGTTGAAGAGAATGTATGTGAGTGATGAAAGTTTGGAGCTTATGTTTCAGGTTTTAAAGCTTTATCTCTCCTGAGCTGTGACGGTTTTAGTACTGATGGTCTCAAGGCTATTATATCTATGTTGGTGATGGTGTTGTTATTTGAGGTTTCATGTGGCGCTGGAACTGGAGTTTTAACCGGAACCATGGTCCGGTGGTAGCTTAGCTGGAGCTGAGGGGTTGACATTAATAATAATAATAATATTATTAATAATAATTTTTACAAATGTATTTATATAAAATTAATGAATTTATATTATTTTTTAAAAATAATAATTTTTAAATAATAATAATTACAAAATAATAATAATAATTTTTACAAATATATTTATATAAAATTAATGAATTTATATTATTATTTAAAAATAATTATTATTATTATTAATACACATGACAAAGCATATATGTACACATTAGCATTTCAAAATCACGTGTTTGCCAACTCAGCACTTCCGTCCGTTTTTTGGACGGAAATTGTAAGGAATGACTATTTTGTAATTTTTGAGAGTACAATTATTCGATTGTAACAAAAAAAGTTTCAGTAACCACAATGAAAACCGCACCCTAGTACAGTGATCAAAAAATTATTTATCCCTACATACTTTGTAAGTATCATATACTTTCTGAATGGACTAAATGGCCCTCCCCTCCTCACCAAGTCTGGTCCCCCCCCTCCTTTTGGTTTTCTCCAAACTTAGTTTGCTCTTTATTTCAATGTTTAACTAATTTAGTTAGCTGCAATCGTTTACTTTTCTCTAAGTTTAATTTTCCGTATTTGTGAATAGTAATTTCATATTTATATATCATATAAATACTCAGATCCAATACGTCCTACCATATAAATGAATAGCGCTTTCCTAGTTTAGTACCACATATAATTTCTACATTTTCGAGTCTTATAAATATTCGAGGTTATTACAGGGGGCACAAGACGTTTTCTTAGGCGGTCTCATTTTTTATTTTTTTATTATCCATGTTTGTTGTATTGTACGAAGCATAAAATAGATGTAATTTTTTAAAATTATACATGAAAAATATCAAAAAAGAATCTTTGAAGACTAAAAATTCATTTTAAGTATTTTAGAGGTTCAAATAGAGGTCTACTTCTATCTAGGTAGAGACTTAGGAGTCCAACTAAATCTAGGCGATGAAGAACCGCCTAGCGAAGATTAATCGGACTTGGGCGAGAATTTTTGAAGCAATGCTAAATACCAAAACATATCCATATTTAAATTAGAATTATTTTTAAACCACCCAAAAAATCCCCTAAATGGGCTCCTGGTCCACTTTAACAAGTCCCCATAACAATATCTCCTAAAAATAAATTCATTAAATTCATTTATATATTTCGTCATTATTTTCTTTTTATACACATCTTTAAATAATAATGGGTTAAGTTCAGATCACCACCTGGGGTTTGGGCGTTTTCTCACTTAACCACCTGTAGTCAGTAAAGCTACATTTAAACTTCCGACTTTTTGAGTTGAACTGAATAAATGCTTTCCGTCTTAACTCCGTTAGTTGAGTTAACTAAAGACTTACCCTTCATATATATATTGAAAGCTTCCATCTTCCTTCTCATCATCCCCATTCCAATTTCTTCAATTTCTCTGTCCAAACTCCTCAGCACAACCAAATTAGATACTAACTTCATAACCAAATCTTGAACTGCATAATCCAAAATCTTGAGCCCCAAAAATTTCTAACAGATGACCATGTCACTAGATTCACACCCAACTGGATACACTAAATTAAATACATCTAACCTAAACACAAAAAGTATTATAATTACACTTATAATGTTTTGCAATCTAAAAAAAGGTTTGATAAATCCGTGCTATAATAATAATAATAATAAACCCAGAAAAATTAACAAAAATCAATACCCAATATATATATATATATATATATATATATATATTCAAACCTTTAATAATAATAAACCCAAAAAAATTAACAACAATCAATACCCAAAAAAATTAGTAACTTGAACAACAAAATACTTGATATTTATCGCTTAAAACTTCCAGACCTCAAAATAGAAACCCTACCCGAAATTAAACCTTCAAAATTTCAATATCTGATAAATAATTCCATTTAAACAAGCTTGTAACCTTCAATTCATTCGCTAGATACGATTCTGGACATGAATTTTAGCACAACTTACCTTAAAATTTTTGGGAAATGAGTGACGAATGCCAAATTTGTTCGCTCTACAAAGCGTAAAACGACGTCCCAACTTTATTTGAATTGGTAACGGAAAAGCATTTGATTTGGACGTCCCAACTGCTTGGCCCACCCATTTTTGGATTTGATCCGTGATGCCTTTGAGAGTGTTAGTGGGTTTGAAGGTTGAAGAGAGAATAAGAGGAAAAGAGAGGAAGAAGAAGGGGGTATTTTAGACATTTACTAGGTTTTTTTTTTAACTCTTACAGACCCTTTTCATGTGCTTTTGGCGTTTGACATATACGCACGGTTAAGTTGGATGGAAAAGATGATGTTTTCACTTCAACGCAAAAAATTGGGAGTTTAAATGTAGCTTTACTGACTAAAGGTGGTTAAGTGGGAAAGCGCCCAAACCCCAGGTGGTAATCTGAACTTAACCCAATAATAAATACTTTATTGAGTGTAAAGGATTGTGGATGGTTGTATTTATCCCTTTTTTTAGTCTTTTACTCTTTTGTCCTTTGCTCATCCACTCATCTGTCAGGTGTCGTGTTATTTGTGATTTGCTATGTGCCCGACCGACTTCTTTTAGGGGGTAGTTCTCTCTGTAAATATAATTATTGTATATCAACTAAACGTACTACTCCTTCTCTCAAAATTATTTTCGCTTTTTTTTATATTTGTAAGAATATATAACATACTTGCAGCGGATATAAATCGAAAAAAATTATTTTTCTAGTTATCTCTTGAAGCGTATGTCCACAAATAATGAACGGCTAGAATCACGAACTCAACGAATAATTATCTCAACAATAATTTGGACTACGTTAGAACAAGTACCAAATATGTTTTCACAGTTAGTGTAGCTACCAAACTTTCAAGCACACATGAAACCTCTAATGGCTTACAATATTATGCTAATGTTCTTTTTTGTTGTTTTGCTAACTTCAGCAGTATCTCTCTCTATATTCATGAGGAAAAAGTGTAACCTATATATATATATTAAGCACAAGTATTAATATATATATATATATATATATATATATATATATATATGTGTGTGTGTGTGTGTGTGTGTAACCCCCATATAAATATGTGTGCAACTCCCACACATAAATATATTTAACTCCCATATATAATTATATATGTAACTCCCACATTAATATAGATATAATAACACATGTTCATTGTATCTAGACAATGAACCATGTAGTTATATCCACCGGGTCGACCGCTCCATGGGTGCACCAGTTTGGATCCAATAACCAACATCTCCTACTCGCCCATGGCGAGGGCGTTGTTGTTATCATATAAGCCAAATAAAGTCTAAATGTGTAAGCTGAAAATTTTGTTTAGTTATCGAACCGTGCGACCGTTGATTTTAACTGCAATGTAGGAGCTCTAAATCAAACTCGTTAGGGCCAAAATAGAGACATCTACCCTTTTAACAAACATGCAATGTGAGAGCTTTCATGCTAAAATGTTTAAGGTTTGAATTAAAGCTATAACCTCTCAAACTCGGTGCGACATCCCCAAAATAGGTATACATCACCCATTCTGAGTTGCCAAATATATGGTACATAAATCAAATACAAACTTCTTTTATACAATACGACAACAGTGTAGCTTAGAGTTTTACACGAATATCGTCTCATAGACAGTATTCAAACTCAAATGAAGTCCTCATTACATTTATTATCACACTATTTTATAAAATAGTGAGGACTACTATAGCCACCATCTCGGACCGTCACTCTATTCCCCGACTAGTCTCGGCTACGTTCTCATTTCCTAAAGAGAACAATGAAAGCAAAAAGGTGAGCTCAACTAGCCCAGTAAGAAATATTATGACTAAGATAATGCAGAATAAATTATCGTTAGCCTTCAAGAATGTTAAACTGATAAAAATACAATAAACACCAAGTTTAACTACAACGGAATAAGCAATCCATTAGAAGAGTCAAGTAAAGCATGATATCTACTATCTTCTATGATTTAAAAAGTTTTTCATCAATTTTATCGCTGAGACTCAGCTTAATAAATAAACCACATCATCGAATCATCCGTGCACTACGGGCCAATGATATTCATGTAATCATTAATGGTCATGATCATACCAATAACTGTCCATCAATGCACTATGGGCCCATAAGGACTTTTACCACATCATTTGTAACATTGCGGTCATGATTATACCGAATAATCTCTGGTCATAATCATACCAATTAATAGTACATTTATGCACATAAGCCACAGATGAATTTTATCACAATATAAGCATGAAGATGATGACAATGATATAAGAATTGAATTAAAAGAAAGCAAATGATAAATTTTTAAAGATTTATAATTTAATTTATCCAGAATTCAATAATGTCCAAATTGTCAACATGATACTACTTTTGTGGAGTAAAATTCAAGAATAATATTGTATCAAAAATGATTTGGACAGCAAAGGAATCATTTTTTGTCATGAATAATTCCCTGGGTAAATAGTACCCGAGTGAATAGTACCCCGTGAATAGTACTCGTGAATGGTACTTAGTGAATAATACCAGTATAAATGAATACTAATCATGGACAGTACTCCGGCATGAAAAGCTTAAAATTTAACAAGAATGTGCAAAAAATATCCTTGTGAAACGATACTAGATGAAACGCAAATTTCAAGGATATTCTACTAATTTCACGGAGTATAGAAGCAATACTTTAACAAAATGAGTGTATAATCAGGAATACGAGACGAAATAATATTACTCACATACTACAGAGTATGGAAGAAAATATTATTCCTTATGAATACTGAAAAAAATAACATCTCTTACCTCAGAAGAAGACTGGATACTGGAATAGTGAAGTAGTAAACTTCTCTTCTTCTTTCTCTCTATAGCTTCTCTCTCTATAATTGCTCTTATGAGTCTTAGTGAATTAGTGAGAATGAAAGAAGAATGAGCTTCTATTTATAGGAAAATATAGTTTCAATAATTGCACATTTTGGGGCTCAAAATATTATAGTATAATACCTTCATCTTTTCCTTCATTTTTAATTTAGTCATGCAAGTATTATCAAACTTGCACCACCTCCCCTAATAGTACATGAATGTGAATTAATAGTTCTATACATGTGAAAAAAATAGTTACGGTATAGTACCTTCATCTATACCTCTATTTTTAATTTAGTAATGCAAGTATTATCAATCTTGCACCACCTCCCCTAATAGTAAATGTATGTGAATGAATAGTACATTCATGTGAACAAATAGTTATAAGCATGTGAATTAATAGCAATTAATTGCTCATTTATCTGATTAGTTACCCAATTGGTCAATATAACCTCCAGAAATCAATTATTATCGAAATAAATGTCGATTTCCACTAACACTAATAATCCCAACACAATGGAAATATCAATTTCATCTTTAATCAGCACGAACTTATTCATTATTAATATTATAACTCATAATATTTAACAACCAGGTCATTCCCAAGAAAGAGGGGGCTTTCCGATAAGAATTTCTCCCTATTGACGCGCAATTAGGTGACCAAACATCTCCTCGATAGAACTTTCTAGACATTGTCAATATTGTAAATAATAATATGAATAACTTTGTCGTCTCAATTATTGATTTAATAATAATAAATATTATGTAGATGATACTGTGATAATAATTGAATCAATAATATGAGAGATATTATGCAACAATTATTATAGTAATAATTGAGTATAACTGAGTGACTTCTCACGTAAGCATCAATAATCAATACTGTGTGCTACTATGCAACCACGCGTATTAATGTTCTTTTACCACCGGGTATTTCAACAGTTTAACGGTAAAAATTTCGCCGTTATTTTTATAAAAAGATAATTTTGTCGTTTTCTAACTCAGACACTAATTCCGTTTGTGGGGTCCACCAATGATTGTGTCATCGTACGAATATTCCCTGTTAAAACGAATATTCCCCGACCAATCTAATATTTTATAACCACTTGCTTATTTTGCAAAATTTATAAATATTACCCACAATTATAACATTATATCAAATCCATACCATAATATTCAAAAATATAATTCGAGAAAAATTAATCTTTATTCATAAAAGTTGGGGTATTACACTTTTACCTTTTTCAGTACACTATGGAATAGAATAGGAATAATCAATAAAAAATTGCAAAGATATGAAAATGGGTATATATATATATATATGTATATATAAAACTTACAACATTTTTAGTAGGTGGATTCACTTGTTTTTTTTCTCTTATATTTTTCCTTGGGGACAGGAGTTTATGGGCATGCAGGTAATGTCCATGCAGAGTTGGGTGCTTTGGACACCTAAGTCAATTGTGACCCTCTTTCTTGCATAAACTGCAGTGCATCTTCCTCCCTTTCCTTGACACCCTACCCATCTTCCCACTATTATTTACTCCATCCTCCCACTCATCTTTTCTTCTTAACATTTTTGGCCTTCCCTTCAACTTCTTTTTCGTAGGTGGAGGTAAAAAGATATCACAATTAGTAAAGTCCCAAAAATCTTCCCCATTCAACACTTCTAAAGTATGAGAATAAGTCTTAATGTAAGTGTCTCTAGTGTACCAGTGAGCCACATAATCTATTGGGTTTCCATGTATAGAATGAATTGCCCTAATAGCATGACAACAAGGGATACTTGTCAAATCCCACACCCTACATGTGACGCCCCAAAAATAGGTCCATTCCATCCAACCCATTTTGAGTCGCCAAATACATGGTACAGAAACAACCACAACTTTTACAACTCATAAACTGTGAGTTTGAATACAAACATTGTCATCTAGACAATATACATACCCAACTATGTCCTCAATACAATTATTGATATATTATTTTACAAAAATGGTGAGGACTACTAAACAACTCTCTCAAGGACCATCAATTCATACCCCGACTCGTACTCGCTATATTCTCGTCTCCTGAGAAGAAAAATGGAACAAAAAGAAAAAGGGTGAGCTCAACTAGCTCAGTAAAAAATATTATGACTAAGATAATATACAACAAATTATCGTTAGCCTTCAACAGGAAAAAAAATCTAATAGAATACAATAGACAACAAGTTTTAAACCAATATTCGCAGCGGAAAATATTAATTCATAGAAGAGTTACGTAGAGGATGAAATCTACTAATGTCTATGAATTTAACAGTCCATCAATAATATTTTTATCCCTGTAACATCAATCAATGCACATCTTGAATCATATATTCATCCTTGCACTACAGGCCAAGGATATTCATCTGTTGGTCATGTTCATCTAAACACCTGTTCATCTTTGCACTACGGGCCAAAGATATTCATCAGAAATCATTCATCTTTGCACTACAGGCCAAAGATATTCAATAATAACATCCTTTAAGACTGAAGATGATAAAAATATTTTTAAAGAAATGAATCCAGTGAAACAAAATGACAAGGATTAAGGATTCGTACTTTGTTTTATCCATGTCCAAAAATACCTCAAAAATAATCATAGTGGTGTAAAATTCAAGAATGATCAAAACATGGATACAATCAAAGCTAGTATCCACAATAGATATTTTGGACGAAAAGAAAAAAAAATAATTTTTCTATGAATAGTGCCGTATACGTGAATAGTACCGTATACGTGAATAGTAACTCTGGCACAAAAAGTTCCAAATTTGACAAAAACGTTCACCAATATTTTGGCATAATGATATTGAAGAAAATAATATCATTTAAGAAGAAAATAACATCCCTTACCTCAAAATAGACGTACTTCTGACTGAATTTCGGTATAGTGCTGACAGAAACTCGCACCGTATAGCAACACTCAAAGTATACTCACAAGAATATGCTCGATAATATAGAGAGAGAAAGAGAGAAAAAATTATTTCAGGTGTGATTTTCAATTCTAACTTAGCCCTCTATTTATAGGAAAATGTTAGAACGCCAAAGGAGACTAAATTAATATAATATTAATATTTACAAAACATTCAAGCCAACCACCAAGGAATCTGATTTTAGCCATCAAACACATGTTAAAGATGTCCACCAACCTTTGAAAAACGTTTTTGTTGAAAATAATTATTAAAACTTCCAAAAACCAATTATTTCGGAACTCCGGAACTTCAATAATTCACAATAAATAACCCTTTTATTAGAAAATTCGAATCTCGCGAATTTTTATAGGAATTTCAATTCTCTACAACTTTGCAGAAGAAAGTTTTTTCAAATTCCAAATAGAAATTGACCGAAATCTACAAACGGGCGATTTTACAGTCTATACTCAATTTTCGGTCAAAAATTATGTCCACCGACACACAAAACATGTGTTAAACATTTAATGCCACAAAAATACTCTACCTCCTCATATACTCATATATCCCGCATTCATTGTAAAAATATCATCGTTAATATATTATTAAAATAATATATTTAAATGAATTATTTTATTAGAAAAAGATAAAATATTAATTTTCAACAATTGTCACATTAAAAAAATTTCTCCATCTATATCCACATAAAATAAATATTTTCTTTATCATAATAATCAATAATTAATTATTAAAAATAATATTACAGAATCACAGTACTGACAACCAGGTCGTTCCCAGGATAGATGGGGCTTTCCAATAAGGATTTCTCCTTACTGGCGCGCAATTAGATGACCAAACCTCTCCTTGACAGAACTTTCTAGACATTGCCAATAATGTTATCTGATAATATTATTCAAATAATATGAATTATTGATCTGATAATGGAAAATACTGTGCAATGACAATTATTGAAACAATAATAATATAAATATCAACGCAGCAATTATTGAATCAATAAAGTAATGAACAGTAACTCCTGTAGCAATTATTGAGTAGTGCCTTCTTACGTAAGGATCAATAATTCAAAATACTGTGCAATACCGTGTACTACTGTGAAACAACGCGTATTACTGTATTTTAACCACCGGGTATTCCAACAGTGTAAACGATAACAACTACGCCGTTATTTTTAAACAGCTTATATTTGTCGTTTTCTTCCTCCAATCGCTTTCCGTTATGGGGCCCACACATGGCTGCGCCGCCGTACGAATATTCCCCGACAATACGAATATTCCACGACCAAACGAATATTTCCCGACAACAATGAATATTTTATAACCACTTGCTTATTTTGAAATATTTGCGTATTTTACCCATAACTATCCACATTAATCAAATCAACCCTTACTATTCGAAATAATAATTAAAGGAAATTAAATTTCATTTATTAATTATTTGGGGTCTTACAACCTCCCCTCCTTATGAAATTTCGTCCTCGAAATTGACATACGTACCTGGTGTTTCGAAAAGGTGAGGATACCTCGCTTTCATTTCCGTTTCCAACTCCCAGATCATTTCCTCTATAGCATGATTCCTCCACAAAACTTTAACTTGTGGTATTACCTTCGTGCGTAGGACATGCTCCTTCCTATCCAAGATCTTGACAGGTACCTCCTCATACGTTAAATCTTCGGCTATCTCGTCTGGTTCTAACTCAATGACGTGGTTCGGGTCTTTCACATATTTACGAAGCACAGATATATGAAAAACATTATGAACACGAGACATACTTGGAGGTAACGCGAGTCTATAGGCTACATTACCTACTCGATCAAGAATTTGAAACGGACCAATAAATCGTGGATTAAGCTTTCCTCTCTTCCCGAATCTTGTAACTCCCTTCCATGTGACAACACGCAACAATACATGATCCCCAACACTAAATTCTACATCCTTTCGATGAAGATCCGCATAACTCTTTTGTCGATCTTGTGCCGTTTGTATACGTTATCGAATCGTTTGGATCTTCTCCGTAGTCATACGTACTAACTCGGGTCCCAACAATGTTGCTTCACCCACCTCATCCCAACATACTGGAGAGCGACACTTTCGTCCATACAATGCTTCAAATGGGGCCACACCAATGCTTGCCTGATAACTGTTGTTGTAGGAGAATTCCACCAATGGTAAATATTTATCCCAACTGCCCTTGAAGTCTAGGACACAGAGTCTTAATAAATCTTCAAGAGTTTGAATAGTCCTCTCTGATTGTCCGTCCGTTTGAGGATGGTATGCCGAACTGAATCGTAACTCCGTACCCATAGCTTTTTGCAAGCTAACCCAAAATCTTGAAGTAAATCTTGGGTCACGATCCGAAACTATGGATACTGGCATACCATGCAATCTTACAATCTCATTTACGTACATTTGAGCAAGACGTTCAAGGGAATAAGTCTCCCGTATCGGCAAGAAATGAGCAGACTTGGATAATCTATCAACAATAACCCAAATAGCATTGATGCCTTGAGAAACCGTAGGAAGACCCGTAACGAAATCCATAGTAATGTGTTCCCACTTCCATTTCGGAATCTCAAGTGGTTGCAATGGACCCTTTGGCACTTGATGCTCCGCCTTTACACGTTGACAAGTTAAATACGTTGAAATAAACTTTGCAATCTCTCTCTTCATATTGTTCCACCAAAATGTATGTCGAAGATCACGATACATTTTGGTACTTCCAAGATGAATTGCAAACGGTGTATTGTGTGCCTCCATCATGATATTGTACTTCAAATCAGAATCGTTAGGAACACAAAGTCTGGAGTGGACTCGAAGTATTCCTTCTTCATCAATTCTCGCTTCTGGAATGGCACCTTCTTGTACTTTCGTCTTCATATGCATCAGCTCCGGATCGGTGGCTTAAGCAACCTTAACTTTTTCTATTAAAGTTGGCTCTATGCGTATACTTGACATCATTGCACTCATTCCTGCATATGATCTTCTACTCAATGCGTCAGCTACCACGTTCGCTTTTCCAGGATGGTATTGAATAGTGTGGTCGTAATCTTTCAACAACTCGAGCCAACATCGTTGTCGTATGTTGAGTTCTTTTTGAGTGAAGAAATATTTGAGGCTTTTATGATCTGAATATATCTCCACTTTCTCCCCGTATAGATAGTGCCTCCAGATCTTTAGCGCGAAAATGACTGCTGCCAACTCTAGATCATGAGTAGGATAATTCCTCTCATACTCTTTAAGTTGTCGCGAGGCATAGGCTATGACTTTCCCACGTTGCATGAGAACACATCCTAACCCTTTGCCTGAAGCATCGCTGTAGATAACAAATCCATCCGAACCAGATGGTATTGTTAGAACAGGTGCCGAAATAAGTCTCCTCTTAAGCTCTTGGAAACTCTTCTCGCATTCTTCGCTCCATACGAATTTTGTATCCTTCCGAGTTAGCTGAGTTAATGGAGTAGCAATTCGAGAAAACCCTTCCACGAATCTCCGATAATAACCAGCTAAGCCCAAAAAGCTACGCACTTCGGTCACCGACTTTGGCTGCTCCCAAATTTGTATTGCTTCAATCTTCGCCGGGTCCACAGATACTCCATGTTTTGACACCACGTGCCCAAGGAATGCTACTTCCTCAAGCCAGAACTCACATTTCTTTAGCTTGGCATAAAGCTTGTATTCACGAAGTCTTTGAAGTACTAGCTTCAAATGGTGCTCATGATCTTCCCGGCTTTTGGAATAGATGAGGATGTCATCAATAAAGACAACAATGAATTGATCCAAATATTCCTTGAATACTCGGTTCATCATATCCATGAAGGCAGCAGGGGCATTAGTCAATCCGAAAGACATCACTAAGAATTCATAATGCCCGTACCGAGTTCTGAAGGCAGTCTTTGGAATATCCTCAGTTTTAATCTTCAGCTGATGATATCCAGAACGAAGATCGATCTTTGAAAAGAATTTTGCTCCTTGAAACTGGTCAAACAGGTCATCAATGCGAGGTAGTGGATACCTATTCTTGATGGTGATATGATTTAATTCTCGGTAGTCAATACAAAGTCGCATACTCCCGTCTTTCTTCTTTACGAATAATACAGGAGCACCCCAAGGAGATGTACTAGGACGAATGAAACCGATGTCCAATAACTCCTGTAGTTGGACTTTTAACTCCTGAAGTTCAATAGGAGCCATTCGATATGGGGTTTTAGAAATGGGCTTTGTACTAGGTTCAAGATCAATAAAGAATTCAACTTCACGTTCTGGGGGTAGACCGGGAAGTTCTTCAGGAAATACGTCAGGAAAGTCAATAACAACAGGAATATTATTCAATTTTGACGTGTCTTTATTCAAATCCATAACATGGGCTAAGAAAGATTGACATCCGTTTTTCAATAAACGAATAGCTTTATGATTAGATATGACAGTGATTGATTTTAATGGTTTAGTTGCCTGAATTCGAACAACAGGTTGATTAGGAATATGAAAACTAACAACCTTACGAAAACAATCAATTTTGGCATGATGAGTAGTTAACCAATCAATCCCTAAAATCACATCAAAAACAAGTATCTTTAAAGAGATCAGGTCAACAGGTAAGGTGATGGTGCCAATTTGAATCAAACAAGATTTATAAATAGTGGATGTGATAAAAGTTTCTCCTAACGGAGTTTCCACAGATAGGTCAAAGTCTAATTTCTCCGGAGTCAAGTTTAAACGTTGAGCGCAAGCAGGAGAGATAAATGAATGGGTAGCACCGGTATCAAGTAAGGTATAAACTTCGCAAGAATTTATAAATAGCTTACCCGTGATCACCTCGTTTGGGTTCCTCTCATGTTGACCAGTCACAACAAACGCTCTTCTAGGAACCATTGACTTTGGCTTTTCTGGGACAGTCTTTTGAGTCACCGTCCCCGCTGAACTAGGTTTCGCTACCGTACAATCTCGAGCGATATGTCCTTCTTTTCCACAATTATAGCATACCTTGAACTGTTGTGGGCAGTTTGGACTGATATGTCCCTCTTTCCCGCACTTATAACATATAACCGGTGGTCTTTCTCCTCCCTTAGAACCAGTTGCTGCCGGCACTGTCGTCTTCACATGATCGTTGTTAAATCTCCTCTTTTTAAAATCTCCTCCTGACTCGCTTCTTCTATTTTCATGGCCATGATTACCACCAAAGTGGTTACCATTTTTGTCCGTCTTTTTCTTTCTCCACTGGTTATCGTTATTTTATTGACTGCTATCTCTGGTATGATCCTGATTGTGGTACCTCGGTTGACCGTACTCGTTATCTCGCTCCAACAATTGAGCCCTGTTAACAACATCTGAATAGAGAGAAAATTTATGAGAGATGAGATATTATCGTATGCCGGGTTTCAAACCTCTCAAAAACATCCGCGTCATACGTTCCTCATTCTCCACCAAATGAGGTGCAAACCTGGATAACTCTGCAAACTTTGCCTCGTACTGAGACACCGTCATGTTATTTTGTTCTAATCTGATGAACTCCACTTCCTTCATATGACGAAAACTTTCAGGAAAGTATTTATCATTAAATAGTTTCTGAAACGTCTCCCAAGACATGCTGAGTGCGGCTGGATGGGTACGCTTCACAGACTCCCACCAGTAGTCTGCCTCGCCACGGAACATAAAGGTGGCGAATGAAACCTTCTGTTCCTCCGTGCATCCCAAGACATCGAATATCTTGGTAATTTGCTTGACCCATGTCTCCGCCATGATCGGGTATGGCTTTCCCTTAAATTCTGGTGGTCCCAGCTCTTTGAACTGCTTGGCTGTGACAACCCGTGAATTGTTATCATTTCCTCCTGTATTTTGAACACGAGTCTCCCTCGTCTGATTTTGCATGAACTGCAAAAAGCTTCTAAACATTGCGTCGTTCATTGTCTGATCAGTGGTGTTGTTCACAGGAGGAACATTGCCAGCCTGTTGCACGTTCTCCTCGTTGGTGAGTACAGGCGTCTCCACGGTCTCATTTCCATTGTTAATATTCTCAGTCAACATTCTCAAATACTGTCATAAAACAAGGGTTAATTAAGGAAATCAGTATATCACATAATATCCCTATATACTGACCAACTAACAAATAAGCTTAGGTAGGACACACTAGCGAAGGATTTACTCGTCTCTCCCCTCCTAGTTCTATTCCCCGATCTTCGCCAGAGATCATATCCCTAAGCTCTGATACCAACTGTGACGCCCCCAAAATAGGTCCATTCTATCCAACCCATTTTGAGTCGCCAAATACATGGTACAGAAATAACCACAACTTTTACAACCCATAAACTGTGAGTTTGAATACAAACATTGTCATCTAGACAATATACATACCCAACTATGTCCTCAATACAATTATTGATATATTATTTTACAAAAATGGTGAGGACTACTAAACAACTCTCTCAAGGACCATCAATTCATACCCCGACTCGTACTCGCTATATTCTCGTCTCCTGAGAAGAAAAATGGAACAAAAAGGAAAAGGGTGAGCTCAACTAGCTCAGTAAAAAATATTATGACTAAGATAATATACAACAAATTATCGTTAGCCTTCAACAGGAAAAAAAATCTAATAGAATACAATAGACAACAAGTTTTAAACCAATATTCGCAGCGGAAAATATTAATTCATAGAAGAGTTATGTAGAGGATGAAATCTACTAATGTCTATGAATTTAACAGTCCATCAACAATATTTTTATCCCTGTAACATCAATCAATGCACATCTTGAATCATATATTCATCCTTGCACTACAGGCCAAGGATATTCATCTGTTGGTCATGTTCATCTAAACACCTGTTCATCTTTGCACTACGGGCCAAAGATATTCATCAGAAATCATTCATCTTTGCACTACAGGCCAAAGATATTCAATAATAACATCCTTTAAGACTGAAGATGATAAAAATATTTTTAAAGAAACGAATCCAGTGAAACAAAATGACAAGGATTAAGGATTAAGGATTCGTACTTTGTTTTATCCATGTCCAAAAATACCTCAAAAATAATCATAGTGGTGTAAAATTCAAGAATGATCAAAACATGGATACAATCAAAGCTAGTATCCACAATAGATATTTTGGACGAAAAGAAAAAAAATAATTTTTCTGTGAATAGTGCCGTATTTGTGAATAGTGTCGTATACGTGAATAGTACCGTATACGTGAATAGTAACTCCGGCACAAAAAGTTCCAAATTTGATAAAAACGTTCACCAATATTTCGGCATAATGATATTGAAGAAAATAATATCATTTAAGAAGAAAATAACATCCCTTACCTCAAAATAGCCGTACTTCTGACTGAATTTCGGTATAGTGCTGACAGAAACTCGCACCGTATAGCAACACTCAAAGTATACTCACAAGAATACGCTCGATAATATAGAGAGAGAAAGAGAGAAAACTTTGTTTCTGGTGTGATTTTCAATTCTAACTTAGCCCTCTATTTATAGGAAAATGTTAGAACGCCAAAGGAGACTAAATTAATATTTACAAAACATTCAAGCCAACCACCAAGGAATCTGATTTTAGCCATCAAACACATGTTAAAGATGCCCACCAACCTTTGAAAAACGTTTTTGTTGAAAATAATAATTAAAACTTCCAAAAATCAATTATTTCGGAACTCCGGAACTTCAATAATTCACAATAAATAGCCCTTTTATTAGAAAATTCGAATCTCGCGAATTTTTATAGGAATTTCAATTCCCTACAACTTTGCAGAAGAAAGTTTTTTCAAATTCCAAATAGAAATTGACCGAAATCTACAAACGGGTAATTTTACAGTCTATACTCAATTTTCGGTCAAAAATTATGTCCACCGACACACAAAACATGTGTTAAACATTTAATGCCACAAAAATACTCTACCTCCTCATATACTCATATATCCCGCATTCATTGTAAAAATATCATCGTTAATATATTATTAAAATAATATATTTAAATGAATTATTTTATCAGAAAAAGATAAAATATTAATTTTCAACAATTGTCACATTAAAAATTTTCTCCATCTATATCCACATAAAATAAATATTTTCTTTATCATAATAATCAATAATTAATTATTAAAAATAATATTACAGAATCACAGTACTGACAACCAGGCCGTTCCCAGGATAGAGGGGGCTTTCCAATAAGGATTTCTCCTTATTGGCGCGCAATTAGAACCCAAACCTCTCCTTGACAGAACTTTCTAGACATTGTCAATAATGTTATCTGATAATATTATTCAAATAATATGAATTATTGATCTGATAATGGCAAATACTGTGCAATGACAATTATTGAAACAATAATAATATAAATATCAACGCAGCAATTATTGAATCAATACAGTAATGAACAGTAACTCCTGTAGCAATTATTGAGTAGTGCATTCTTACGTAAGGATCAATAATTCAAAATACTGTGCAATACCGTGTACTACTGTGAAACAACGCGTATTACTGTATTTTAACCACCGGGTATTCCAACAGTGTAAACGGTAACAACTACGCCGTTATTTTTAAACAGCTTATATTTGTCGTTTTCTTCCTCCAATCGCTTTCCGTTATGGGGCCCACACATGGCTGCGCCGTCGTACGAATATTCCCCGACAGTACGAATATTCCACGACCAAACGAATATTTCCCGACAACAATGAATATTTTATAACCACTTGCTTATTTTGAAATATTTGCGTATTTTACCCATAACTATCCACATTAATCAAATCAACCCTTACTATTCAAAATAATAATTAAAGGAAATTAAATTTCATTTATTAATTATTTGGGGTCTTACACTACATGCACAACTTTTCTCCACAAGGTTAACGGTGTATCCTCCTCTCCATCTCTCCTTCACTTGGAACTTTGACTATCCATCCCATAAAGCTTCACAATGTGTAGATTCTAAGATAGCAGCATCCAATATCTTCTTAATCCATGGGCATATTAATTCTTCAGTCTTCAATATTTCATCTCTTTTTTGGTGCAACACTGGCATATATCTTGCCTTTATGATCCATGCATTGAAGCACTCATACATGTTATTATCCACACTGTCAGTCTTTGAGTGAGTCTCAAAGAATGCCTTGGACCAAACCTTGGGATCTTGCTCTGCAAGTTTATCATGTGCAGGAATTGATACTCTTTTAACCTCTGCCATTGTCATTTTGTGTGCTACAATATGAGTTGCCATGGCTGCCTCCCAAAAAGCTGTTTTAAGAGCTTGGGAAGGATACTTCTTCCTCCAATTTACATAGATGTGCCTTGGACAGTTTCTATGCTCTGCATGAGAAAGAAGATCTTGAATACCTCCTTTCAACCCCCGAAAATATCAATTATTAGATAAATGTACATGGCCACAATTTCAAAAATAAATAATGATGTGAATTGTAATTATTACCAAATATTAACAAAGATGCTAACCTTTTGTTGGTCGGATATTAAAGTCATCCCATAGCCATCTCCCAACGTAAGATCAGACACCAACGACTGCATGAACCAAGTCCAACTGTCATAATTCTCACTCTCCACCACCCCCATAGCTATAGGAAACATCTGATTGTTTTCATCCCTGTTAATTGTAGATAAAAGCTGTCCACCACATACTGTTTTCAAAAAACAGTCATCCAAGCCAATAACAGGTCTGCATGAAATTCGAGAAAATTCTTCCACGAATCTCCGATAATAACCAGCTAAGCCTAGAAAACTACGTATTTCGGTCACCGACTTCAGTTGCTCCATCCGTTTCAAATTATAGGATCAATATTATCTTTTGTAAAGTCAATTTCAAATATTTTCAAACTCAAAATTGAGATGAATTCTTTAGTTTATGTCAATACAATTATGAATATCACAAAATATTGAAAAAGTATCGCTAGTTATATGTTTTATTATTTTTAAATCTTAAATAAATTATATTCATTTTGAATTTTAAAAATGTCTCAATTTGAGTTTTAGAAAGCTAAAGTGATCTTATAATTCAGAACAGAGAGTATATGAATTCTACCATTTAATTAAAAAAATTGATATTTCTACATGAGAAAATAATATTTTTGCATGATCTCTCTTGCATAAATTGTGAGTGAGTTTCACAAGTATGTGAGAGAGACTCAAGTAGAAATATTATTTTTCCATGATATCAATGCCCTTTAACTACATTAATACATAATTGTTTGTGCACTATTTGTGCACATAAAATTTACTCAATATAGTAATTAATAATATTAGTTCTTAATTATTTAATTATTATACGATAACTATAAATATTTTTACTATATTAAATAGATTTGTATCAACTTTAAATTTAAGAAATGTGGAAATTGACATATAAAACGAAGGGAGTGTATTCTTAGAGAATCTCTAACAGTAGTTAGCAAACAAAAAAAATCTTTAAATTGGAGTTTATTAACCTATGTGTCAATTTGAAGAATACTATTTGCTACTTTAATATTTTGTGCCTCATCAGTTTCTTCAATTCAATTAATGCATCATTTGACTTAAATAAATAAAAAAGAGTGATATTAAATTTTAAAATAATTTGTACATCAAACCCATCGAGAAAAATAAATATTTTTAGCCTTTTTCATATGATTTTGATTCTCCCAAAATAAAATAAATGTTTTAAAGAGACAAAGTCAACTTACCAGTTCTTAAAAAAGAGAACGAGATTGCATATTTGATGACTAAGGTTGGAGAGGCTGTTGAAGATAATTTTTCTGATATGACTCACCTATTTGAATATTCCAAATTGGTTAAAAAGATTGTTGGAGATACTCTTTTGCATCAACTTCATATATACTTATTATTAAAAATAAAAAACTACATCTTCAAGAAATAGAAAATAATAATGCTAGGTACACATGAATGTAGGGAGTGTTTGTTTAGAGCTGAATGGAGCTAAATCTGAATGGCTGAATCGGTCAGTGCGTTTGTTTTGGTCTGAATGACTGAATCGGTAAGATGAACGAGCTGAATAACTAAGTCAATTTTTTTAGCTGAATGAGCAACTAAATGAAGTAAAAAAAAGTAAAAAATTAAAAAAAAATTTATTAACTATTATATCAAGTAATATTAAATAAATTTACAATAATTTTGAATTTTTCAGAGGGGTAAAATAATAAAGTTTTGTCATTCAAATGTTTCAGACATATCAATTACCAAACATCTTTTTTCATTCAGATTCAGATTCAACTCATTCAGATTCAGATTCATTTAGTTTTTATCAAACACCCCGTACTCCCAAAAATCATTGACCACTCTTTAATTGTTTACATAAATGTAACTTATATACACAATAGACAAAAAAAATACCAGAAGCCTAATATGCTTTGTATCAATCAACAACTACTCTAATATATATTCTGAATATCATATTGAGCAAAAAAGAGTTTTAAGAAAGAAAAGTTAAGAAAATGGATAGGAAGCCAGTTCAAACAAGATGTCAAGAAAGAAGCTGCGGTCGAGGCAATTGCAACTGCTGCTGAGGTGGAAGGTGCCGGTTAAAGTTCATGTGGCTGCGGTGGTGGTATTGGCATTGGTGGTGGGGGTTGTGCTTAATGGTTTTTTATTGAACTCTTAGGTATTGTTTGTGAAGAGGTCTTAATAGACCACCTCTAATTCGCTAAGAGGATAGATGTTGTTTGTTTATTTTTGTTACTTCTGAACGCCTCTAAATGGTTAAGATATAAAATCAAATCTAAATTATTCAGACATGCCTCTTAATGAACTTTGCTATTTTTTAGACACAAATACCCTCTTCAATATTATCAATTTTCTTGTGTATCCATGCCAACCACTACCACCCACCGGCGCCACCAGACCACCAGATCTGTGGAGGGAAGAGGGGAGGGGGAGGCAGGGGGAGGGATGGGGCAAGTGCGGGGAAGGCGAGGGAGGAGGGGGTGGGGCGAGGGAGGAGGTGGTGGGGCGGGAGAGGAGGTGGGTGTGGCAAGGGCGAGGGAGGAGGGGGGTGGGGCAATGGAGGAGGGAGGAGAGGAGGGGAGGGGTGGGGGTGGGGGTGGGGGTGGGGGTGGGGATGGGGGAGGAGGTGGGATGAGCAGGGGTAGGGGCGGGGGCGGGGGCGGGGGAAGAGGGAGGAGGGATGAGGGAGGAGGTGGGACAGGTATGGGGGAGGAGAGGAGAGGAGGGGAGGGGAGGGGAGGGGAGGGGAGGGGAGGGGAGGGTTGGGGATAGGGGAGGAGGGAGAAAAAGAAGGCTGTGTTTTTATTTTTTTTTCAAAGGTTAAAATAGTAAAAACATGTTATTACGATATTTTGAAAAAAATAATTATCAAACAACATTTTTTTATTAGATACAATTCTATTTAGATACTTTATATTATTAAGATGTCTGAACTATTCAGATCTTAACAACTAATTTTATCAAACACAACCTTACGAGGCTAGGAAGGGTCTGGGTATTTATGTTTGGATATTATGTTAGTTTTAATGAGTCTGGATTTGGTTTATGCTATTGGTGAAATTTTTTATATGAAATGTGTAGTTCCCCCTTAATATAATCTATTGGATTTGAGATTTAGTTAGAAATTTACACAATTTTCCGTTGAATCA
This sequence comes from Panax japonicus, assembly GCA_020205505.1. Classification (NCBI taxonomy): domain Eukaryota; kingdom Viridiplantae; phylum Streptophyta; class Magnoliopsida; order Apiales; family Araliaceae; genus Panax; species Panax japonicus. The sequence goes on along the minus strand of CM035105.1, from coordinate 58,496,954 downwards.
AACCTAAGGGAGCCTAACAAGCCACTAAACAATATTGTTCACCTTACAAAAATAGCCACAAATTCCTTGGAATTGAGCAGTGAGTGGTCTACACAAAAACACAGACACGAAAAAAAATAACAAAAAAACACCATGGTCATGGAAGATAAATTTCATATATTTCACATAGTAAGGAATGTAGGATCTATTCTGAAAACATCATCCAAAACAACTTTGACAAACAAACTTAAGTCGATGTGAAGGACAAAAAGTAGATCCTTATTTACTAATATGAGAAAATACTACTAGTCAAGAGAGTTCAAACTTTACTGATGCTTTGTATCTAGGAGATTGCTGGGATATTGCTAGACCCGCTTGCACCTTCATCTCCTCCCCCTTCTGTATTTATGTCATGTAAGTTTCTTTTCTTTAGCTGAGTGTCTGAATTCCCCTTTTTTCCTTTGCTTTCCTCTCTCTCTTTCTCTGTCTCCTTCCCTGTCTCCTCTCTCTTTCTCTTTCTCTGATTGGGATTCAACTTGTGGAGGAAATAATGGAGGTTCACGGCCACTCAATTGACAGAATACCTTTTCAACTGTTTCGTTTATATCCTTTCCTATTCCATTCTGGTCCAAAATCAGCTCCTAAACTGATTTAGAGGCTTTGTCTAGCACTAAAGATCTGCACAACATAAACAAGAAATGGAAAAAAGTTAAACCAGGTGAAAATTCTATAATTTGATACAAGGAAAAAAATGGTCTCATCATGCAGAGACAAGCCTAATCGTACAATTATGCAGAGGGGAATTGACAGTGCAAAAACTCAAGATGGCTGCAAATAGAAAGGATTTCTAAAATTTTCTTTCGGGGGGGATTTAATTTCTTGTATTCAGGGAGATTCGAGGGCAATTTCTTTAGATGTAATTTCCTAGTATCCACTTTGTGACGCCCCAAAATTAGGTATACGTCATCCATCTTGGGTCGCCACTTACATGATACATAAATTCAAATACAACTTAATAATACAACTGTCGTGTACAATACAACAAAATATAAACTGTGAGTTCGAATACAAATATTGTCTACTAGAGATTATACAAACTCAAAAGAAGTCCTTATTAAAATTTTTATTACACTATTTCACAGAATAGTGAGGACTACTAATGATATCATCTGGTCCGTCACTCCGTTCCCCGACTAGTCCCTACTACGTTCTCATTTCCTAAAGAGAACAATAAAAGTAAAAGGGTGAGCTCAACTAGCCCAGTAGGAAATATTATGACTAAGATAATGCAGAATATATTATCGTTAGCCTTCAACAGTGTTAAACTGATACAATATAACAACCATCAAGTTTAACTGCAGCGGAACAAGCAATCCATTAAAAGAGTCAAATAAAGAATAAAATATACTATCTTTTATGATTTAGAAGGTTTTTCATCACTTTTATCGCTGAGACTCAGCTTAATAAATAATCTACATCATCGAATCACCCCTGCACTACGGCCAATGATATTCTTTAGTATCACGACCACAATTAAGGGTGTAAACGAGTCGAATCGGAGCGAACAGAGAGCTACTCGAATTCGACTCGAAAAAATAAATTCGTACTCGAATTCGGCTCGAATTCGAATTATATTTGAAAAATCCTACTCAGATTCGACTCGACTCGAATATTTATTACTCGAATTCGATCCGACTCGACTCGACTCGAATATTTATTCAAACTACTCGCGAGCTTCAAATTCAAGCTCGAATTCGAGTCTCCACATAATAACTAGTTTTATAATAAATATAATTATAAATTAAATTTGTTATTTTATTTAAAAATGAGAAAATATATTTATTATTACACTTTACAAATATAAAATCACAATAAAAATTAAAAACAAAACAAAATAATAACTAATTATCCTAATTTGATTTAAATTTGTATATATTATAAGAGAATGTATCGAACATCTAATCGAATATGTATTAACCGAGTATGTATCGAATCACAATAAAAATTCGAGTAGTTTGAATCTTAAACGAGTCGAGTATAACCTTGCTCAGATTCTACTCATATTTTTATTCGAACTATTTTTAATGCTCAGATTTGGATCATATTATTAACGAATCCGAGTCTCGTTCATATTTTTTCGAGTCGAGCCCGAACTGTGTTGACTCGTTTACAGCCTTAACCACAATTATCCATGCACTACGGGCCAAGAATATTTGTGTATTCAATAATGGTCATGATCATGCCAACAACTGTCCATCAATGCACTACGGGCCAATGACGACTTTTACCACATCATTTGTAACATTACGGTCATGATTACACCGAATAATCCCTGGTCATAATCATACCAAGTCCATCTATGCACTATAGGCCACAGATGACTTTCAACAAAATATAAACATAAGGATGATGACAATGATATAAGAATTCAATAAAACAAGTTCAAGAATTATTTTATCCAGGATCTAATAACGTCCAAATTGTCAACATGATACTGTTTTGTAGAGTATAATTCAAGAATGCTCAGAAGAATATTTTCATGAAAAGATACTGGATGAAGCGCAAATATCAAGGATATTCCACTAATTTTATGGAGTATAGAAGTCAAAACTTTAACCAACTGAGTATAATAAGGAATGGAATAACAAAAAAAATCACCAGGCATGCGATAGACCGCACAGGTAGATTATTCTAACAGAATAATAAATAAGAGAATCAGGTCCGGCGTAAAACGCACAGACAGGATATTCCAACAGAATAATAAAGACGGAATCAGGTCTGGCGTAAAACGCACAGACAGGATATTCCAACAGAATAATAAAGACTGAACCAGGTCCGGCGTAGAACGCACAGACAGGATGTTCCAACAGAATGATAAAGAATGGAACAACAGAAGAATTTTACCAAGTATAGGGTAGCCCGCGTATACATGTTATTCCAACAGAATAATAAGAATGGAATAACAGAAGTTCTCTTCATAGATTAGAAAGAAATAATACTCCCTAAAAGTACAACAAATAATATTCCCTATCTTGGAAAAACTGGATACTAGAATAGTGAGTAACAAATTTCTCTTCTTCTCTCTCTCTATAATTTCTCTCTATAATAATTGCTCTAAAGATTTTGTGAATTGGTGAGAAATGAAGGAAGAATGAGCTTCTATTTATAGGAAAATATAGTTTTGATAATTGCACGTTTTGGGGCTCGAAAATTACAGTATAATACTTCCAACTTTTCTTTAATTTATAATTTAGTCCTGCAAGTATTATCAATCTTGTACCTACTTCCCTAATAGTAAATAATGTGAATTAATAGTTCCATCATGTGAATCAATAGTATAATCATGTGAAAAATACGAATTTCAGTATAGTACCTCCATCTATAACTTTATTTTTAATTTAGTCATGCAAGTATTATCAATCTTGGACCAACTCCCATAATAGTAAATAATGTGATTCAATAGTACACATATGTGAACAAATAGTTATATAAGCATGTGAATTAGTAGCAATTAATTGCTCATTTATCCGATAAATTACCCAATTATCAATATAACCCCTAGACATCAATTATCATCGGAATAAATATCGATTTTCACTAACACAAACAATTCCAACATAATGAAACTATTTTTTTTTATCAAAAATATAAATTTTAAAATTTTGAAGTTTGACTTTTCTCAAAAAAGTCAACTATTGATTTTTTGACCAAATAGTGAATCCCGAAAATTTTTGTGTTTACAGACTATTTTTACTAATTTCGTCGTTCCGGACTCAAATATCACGTCCGTATCTCCAAATTCAACTCCGAACAACATTCATTATTAATATTATAACTCACAATATTTATCAATCAGGTCGTTCCCAGGAAAGAGGGGGCTTTCCAATAAGGATTTCTCCCTATTGGGCCACAATTAGGTGACCAAACCTCTCATTGACAGAACTTCTAGACATTATAAATATTGCAATTTATAATATGAATAACTTTGTAGTCTCAAGTATTGATTTAATAAAAAATATTTTATGCAGATGATACTGTGACAATAATTGAATCAATAATATGCTAGATATGATGGCAACGCGCGGTCTGTCACAGCCAAACAGTTTAAGGAGTTGGGACCACTAGAATTTAAGGAAAAACCGGATCCGATCATGGCAGAAACATGGGTCAAGCAAATTACCAAGATATTCGATGTCTTGGGATGCACGGAGGAACAGAAGGTTCCATTCGCTACCTTTATGTTTCGTGGTGAAGCAGATTACTGGTGGGAATCTGTGAAGCGTACCCAACCAGATGCACTCAACATGTCTTGGGAAAGATTTCAGAAACTTTTTAATGACAAGTACTTTCTTGAAAGTATTCTTCATATGAAAGAGGTAGAGTTTATTAGATTCGAATAGAACAACATGACGGTGTCTCAGTACGAGGCAAAGTTCGCAGAGTTATCCAGGTTTGCACCTCATTTGGTGGATAATGAGGAACGTATGACGCGGATGTTTCTGAGAGGTCTAAAAACCGAGATTTGTCAATACCTTATATCTCATAAATTTTCTCTGTATTCAGATGTTGTAAACAGGGCTCAATTGTTAGAGCGAGATAGTGAGTATACTCAACCGATGGACCACAACCAGGGTCATATCGGTGACAGCAGTCATCAGAACGATGATAACCAGCGAGGAAGGAAGAATACGGACAAAGGCGGTAACCACTCAGGTGGTAATCGTGGCCATGATAATAGAAGTGGTGACTCAAGTGGAAATTTCAGAAAGAGAAGATTCAACAACGACGGAAAGACATCAGCAGTAGCACCATCACTAACAACAAATTCTAGGGGAGGAGAACGACCGCTAGTTAGATGTTACAAATGCGGGAAGGAGGGTCATATCAGCCCAAACTTTTCACAACAATCCAAGGTATGTTACAACTGTGGAAAGGAAGGCCACATCGCTCGAGATTGTAATATAGCGAAACCAAGTTCTGCGGGAGTGGTGATTCCAAGGGCTGTCCCGGATAAGTCAAAATCAGCAGTTCCTGGAAGAGCGTTTGTCGTAACTGGCCAAAAAGTGAGGAACCCAAACGAAGTGATCACGGGTAAGCTAATCTTGAATTCTTGCGAAGTTTATACCTTACTAGATACCGGTTCTACCCATTCTTTTATCTCTCCTGCTTGTGCTCAACGTTTAAACTTGACTCTGGAGAAATTAGATTTTGATTTATCTGTTGAAACTCCGTTGGGTGAAACCTTCGTTACATCTACAGTTTATAAATCTTGCATGATCCAAGTTGGCACTATCACATTACCTGTGGATCTTATCTCTTTAAAGATATTTGCTTTTGATGTGATTTTAGGAATTGATTGGTTAACCACTCATCATGCCAAAATTGATTGTTTTCTTAAGGTTGTTAGTTTTCATATTCGTAACCAACCTGTCATACGAATTCAAACTACTAAACCACTAAAATTAGTTAATGTCATATCAAGCCACAAAGCTATTCGTTTATTGAAAAATGGATGTCAAGCTTTTTTAGCCCATGTTATGGATTTGAATAAAGACAAGTCAGATTTGAATAATATTTCTGTGGTTAGAGAATTTCCTGATGTATTTCCTGAAGAGCTTCCCAGGATCTCAAATATTGATTTAATAAAAAATATTTTATGCAGATGATACTGTGACAATAATTGAATCAATAATATGATAGATATGATGCAGCAATTACTGTAGCAATAATTGAGTATAACTGAATGACTTCTCACGTAAGCATCAATAATCAATACCGTGTGCTACTATTCAACCACGCGTATTACTGTACTTTTAACACCGGATGTTTCAACAGTTAACGGTAAAACTTCCGCCGTTATTTTCATAAAGCATTTTTGTCGTTTTCTCAATCTGACAATAATTCTGTTGTGGGGGTCCACCAATGATTGTATCGTTGTACGAATATTCCCTGTTAAAATGAATATTCCCCGACCAATCGAATATTATATAACAACTTGCGTACTTTGCAAAATCTGTAAATATTACCCACAACTATAACATTATATCAAATCCACACCATAATATTCAAAAATATATTTCGAGAAAATTTAATCTTTATTCAAAAAAATCTGGGGTCTCACACACTTTGTAGGACAACCTCTTATCATCCACTTATGTAACTTCTCTTCTCTCAATTAATGAAATCTTCTTCCTTGAAAAAAGAACGTGTTGAGAATTGTACTGAAAAAATAAGTAACATATACAGAGTTGAGAAATTGGATCCAGCCTAACTAGGACCATGAATTTTAGTGTCTCTTCTACATGCTCTATTATAGCTTTACCAATAACACAACTTTTATATTGGCAGTGTTTTAAAAATTCCCGCCTAGGCCCCCTGAAGCCTCACCTAGGCTCAAGACGGCAAAAAAATCCCTTCAGGAAATTAGACAGGACCTAGGAGGGCTATGCAGGGTCTAGGCGGAGAGTTTTTTTTTTTTTTTAATAATTACCCAAACCAGATCTTGATATATTTATTTTTTTAATGATTTACCATATTCATAATGCATGTTGTAGCATATCAAATCACAACAAGAAGTGAATAATATCAAGTCAAAATGAATAATTTTATTATATTTGTAATTTTTTGAACTTGTACCAACTTCAAATTATATAAATGATTATACATTTGTAATATTTAGTTTAATTCTTAAATTTATATTTAGTTTCTTAAATTTTAATATTGAATTAAATTCTTGAAATTTTAAATTTTATTATTTAATAGAAATCTTGTTTATGAATAAAACTAATACGTTAAAGATATGTTTGAACTTTCAAAAATTGCATGTTTGTATTTGAACTTTGACATTGACAATATGGATATGTGTTTGAACTTTAATAAAAAGTCTTTATTATCTTTATTATAGATTGTTTAGCTTTATATTGTTGTTTTGTTTAGATAAATGTAAAATAAAATATTAAAATTGACTTTAAATAAAAAATCATGCCTAAGCCCCGCCCAGGCCCCCTAGGCGCTAGGCCCCCTGGCCGCCCGCCTCCCGCCTTTTAGAACATTGCATATTGGAATGAAAAAGTCATATCACTAGTAAGATGTTGAAGTGATACATGCCTTAGTTGAGGTGAATAGGTGATGATACTTATAGTAATTGAGCCCCTATTTCAAGGGTACCATGTAAGCAACAAGGCAAAGTTTCGTACAAGCAAGCTTTGTGAAAGGCATGGTTCAGTGGCTCAAGGGTGAAGTGCTAGCTAAATAGTAATGCCACCACAAGGTATTCCCCAAAGCCGCTGGTAGCAGTGTGCCTCATGGAACCTCATCGGAAATGTTCTTATTTTTTCCCTGCTAAGCATACTGCACGCATAATCCACTGTGTTTGGCAGCATGCCTCGCTGATCCGCATTGAGAAGGACTCAAGGAGTGCAACATTCCATCTCAGTTTCCTTTGGGCTCAAAATCCTTGATTTAGCCCAATCATGCTGTCATATTGAGCCCGAAAACACACCTCTAGGCCCAATGGGTTATCAAGCCAATGCAGCATGCCTAGTTAACCACTCAGGCCTTCTACCAAAAAATTATTATTATTATCTGGTTGTGCTCACCTTGAACTCAAAGCCTTGGGAAACTTTGGCGCTTAATGTGCCTTTATTTCTATTAACTCAGCTCAAAACATGATCCACTCATTCAATAACTTGAACAAAAATTCTATCAATTTAAATTATCAGGCAGAACTAAAACCCGATTTTGGGAAATACAATCTAACGAGTTTCTAAAAAGTGCTAACCGTTATGAATTAACTAGAACCTAAGCACCTAATGATATTTTAAGAACATGCAATCCACGTTGTGAGACAAAAACTAATACTTACTCTAGTTCTTGTCGAAGAGCATCAAACAGCTCTCTTTTGGTTTGTTTCTCTGCCCCAGGAGCATTAAGAACCTTACTCTGCTCCACCATTTTTATGGTGTTGTTCTTCAGCTCTTCCTGTAACAAGAACACATGCTAATAGACCAATATTGTAGTAAACAAAGTATGTGATTCTCAGGGATCAATTAATCAAAATACACTTGTATTATGTGCGAATATACAATCAATCTTCATTCTCTCTTAAGATAGAAAAATAACTTTTATTGACAGAAGGGAGAGAATACAAGCATAGGGGGAACAAGAAGTCCAACCACCCTGTAATAAGTGGAAATAAAAATTGAACAATCAATAAATTGCAGCTCTCCGATCTCTCCAAAGATCAAACACATATATGGCCCTGATGGCACCAATGTCAGAAGCAATAAAAAAGTCCTACCTTACAGCAGAAAGGGATAATTAAATCATATATTCCTAGTTGTTGCTTTCTTTTGAATTAATCAATCTATATGTAATTACTTTGAAAAATAAAATGATTCTCAGCATCGAATCTGTGGATATCCCACTCTATTTGTATTAATGGAAGAAACCATAAAAAATGGAAGCACTCAATGTTATTTCTACTCAGCTCATGGCGCTTGTAGACATGTAAAATATAAGCTTCTATCTTGGCTTCCCTCCCATTTATCCTTTTCAACATGTTCACTTCGGTCCACAAACCAGAGGCTTTGTGAAATATGTGGAAAAGATAACAAAATATTTACAGAGTAACATAAACCTAAAAAGGAAAAAGGGAGGAAAGAAGGATAACGCCTCAATATAATGAGGAAAGTCACACTTATCAATAGAAAGAAGATAAAGGATATAAAAGCCTGAGCCTCCACAACTAAAGACAGAAGATGAATCCCACATACTAACTCTCTTATAAGATAATTAAACAATATATCCAAGTTCTACTCTCTTTTTCACATGATATAAAAGCCCAACATGGCGATGTACTTCGACACCCTAACATAAAAATTAATTAAAGCAGAATCAATTCATACTTAACTCAACTCAACGTCTGTATCCCAAACTAAATGGAGTAGGCTGAAAATGAGTCCTATATGAAAGCGTAAAAGTAGAGCCCAAATCAATTGATAATACATCATGAAACATAGAAGTAGCTAACATATTAAAATTGTGCATTTATGCAACTTAATATTGGAGTGGCCTATAAGTTCGACCAAGTTCCCAAATTCCTTTTTCCTTCCTTTCAATGAGCCTGCCATCGTCTGTTTTCAAAGTATCAATTTGCAAAACCAATATCACTATAACTAGAACCCTAATAATTACCCAATGGAGGCGATACATTTATATATATACATATCTAATGAATATTATAAAGGGGTGAGAATAGAGGAATTTTACATTGGCTTTGAGCTGAGTGATAATCTTTAATATCATTGCATCAATTGTACCGTCATTCATCAACGACTCCAATACATCTTCTGGAGTTACCACTGGAGATCCTTCCATTTCCAATTCAACCACTAAACTCTTTATGAAAAAAATGAATTTTTTTGTTTTGATTTTTTGAGCTCAACCTGCAATAACAAATTTTCCTTGAATACCACAATCAACTTCATGTTTCTCCCAAAAAAAAAAGTTTCCGCGATTTAAAATAAAAAACCTAAAAATAGTTAGGGTTTCTACACCAAATAAGTTTATGTATATGTATATGTATAATCATGAAACTAAGAGAGAGGGAAAGAAATAAACGTAGTTAGATTGTGACTGCTTCTTTGGCTTACCGGTAATGGAGGTCGCCGGTGATTCTCTGCAACAACAAACGGTGTAGCTGCTATATTGCGCCAGATTACGTTGTGTTCCCTCCAGCCCACCGTATTCTCCTGAACTAAAAACGGTGATTAATGAGGAGTGAAACGACATCGTTATATTTAGCGGAAGCGGAACACTTTTCTAACCAAAATTTTATATCTATAAATGGATAAATTTTAATCCATATATATATGGTTAGGTCTGTCATAAACCGTTTATATATTACGGCAACAGTTCGATGCGTCAATAAAAATTAAGACGATATATACGCGAAGTGGTGAGCAAAATATATGTTAAATAAAAGAATATGCACTTGATACTCTCCGTGTGTGTGTGTGTGTATATATATACGGGGAGGTTCTCCAACGGACCAATGAACGGACCAAGGCAAAAAAATACGCGGGTCAGTTTTAACCCGCGTGTTTTTGCGGATTAAACCCGACCCGCGTATTTTTTTGCCTTGGTCCGTTCATTGGTCCACTTATTTGGTCCGCTTTAGAACGGCTCCGTATATATATATATACCTCTTTTAAAAACACAAATTAAATAAAAGGGTAAATTAATTAAAGTTTAGATTTCTATTTTTTCACAAATTCACAGACAACACAAAGGAACAAGCTTTTATTCTTTTCATTTATGTCCTAATTTAAGTTTTCCGATTTTTTTATCACTACTTGACAAAATAGTATTAGAGAATTGATATTTTTACGAGTATTTTTAGCTTCTTTTTTTATATATAAACTCCCTCATATAAATAATAACTGGATCTAACACCTAATAACAGAGTTTATGAAATGTGAAAATAATAATTCCCTATATTTATTTTTAATGAGGATGAACATTTTTTTATTCCCCCCTACCCAATCAAAAATTTCTTCATTTATAATTTTTTTTCTCCTTCTATAACCTACCTTACGTCTTTTTTGTACAATCTTATTTGACCACCCATCGGTTTCCATTAGTCACAAATGCCCAACAAACAATAGAAACAAAGTGAAAAATAAGACAATCTTGAATCAACACTTCCAATATGAGGATATAGAATTGTAGAATCGAAGTTTTACCCTTCGGACGATCTCACCTCTAGACGGGTAAAGACAGAGGGATAACCTACTACATAACCAGATTTCACCGGCAAGGAACTGAGACTTCTAGTAATGAATTTAACTCGTGACCTCTAGTTTAGTGGTTTTATTCGTTGCATTATACCCAGGGGCAGGTTCAAGATCTGATTCCAGCAGGGGCGAATTTTTTTGGACTGATCATACCATACCTAATCCAGAAAGATATTGAAAAATTACATTAAAAAACTATTCCGACTGTTAAGCTCACTGAACCATTTTTTCTTCTTCTACTCACATAAGTTTCAAACGTATATAGTCATAGTATTATATATATATATATATATTAGATGTCTACCGTGCCTCCGGCACTATATGAACGGCTCAATTGATTTATTAGGATGAGTGGGAAATTCCAAATCAATTATATTTTGTTAGATAGATATTACACAAATATATGTGTGACACTGATAAGAATGAGCATCACAACTCTTGTGAAGTACACAGACATTACAGAATCCGAAATCAATCAAATTAAAAAGAAACCAACTCAACCGACGAAATCATCACCATTAATTAACTATATCTTGCGATTTGTTAAGCTCAAGCTGAAATCCCACAGTTTGTTAGCCAATTTTGCATCTTTAGCCATAGCGCTGGTTGCTTTGGCTTCAGTTTTGTTGCTGTCCATAAAATATTCGCCGCTAACCCCTTTAACTTGAGGATGCAATGCGACATAGCATGTAGTTGCTGCTCCCTATATATAAAAATCAACATGCACTGGTTAATCATCAGCTTAACAATTCGTCCCACATTTTTTCTTTTTAGTCCGACCAGATACATTTTTATTTTTCCTAACATGTCATTACTTATATTCGGGTACTAACTTATTGTTAAGGATATGCGGAAAGTAATATATATATACCTGCGCGACATTTTTAAGAAGATACTTTCCAAAGGTATTAAGCACCCCTGCAAGGTTGACTAAATTAATATCAAACCATTAGGTATTAGATAAACTAAGTTTACAAGATTTAAGCATATATAGATGGTGCATAAGGGAGTTAAATGGCGCAAATACTTACAACCCACAAGGCCGAGGTTATTGGTTATATTGGTGGCGATAACTCCAGGATGCACTGAATTTGCAGTTATATTCACTCCTTCTTGCTGATCAATTGTAGAAAATTAAACCAAAACTGCATGCAGTACTATTTGATTCCAACTAGCACGATAAATGTCATTTATTGAACTATGAATTACCAGAACAGATGATTTCTATAAATGGTTATACACAACTCATAGACTTTGATCTCCTTTTGTTTTTAGGTAACATAAACATGTCAAAAAAATATAAATGAAAAAAAGCTCGATCTATCGGACTACCATCCCAGGCAATCCTTCCCTTTCGAACCAAAAAAGGGATATTAGGTAACTAGGTCCTTTTAGTAAGTGGTTACCCTAAACACTAACACTAATAAGGGGCTTTTAACGAGCGTTAAAAGACCATAGAAAGGTAAACACATTTTAGAGGCTAGGAAGGGGTCTTAACGGTCTATATCTTGGCCATACAATGAGGTTACCAACGTAATTCTAACTCAGTAACTCAGAGCTCATATGAGAAGATAAGAAGGGCATATTGATTAGAGCAAAAGATTACCTTGAATCGCCTTGCTAGCTCGTTAGTGTGCAGTAGGTTACAAAGCTTAGATTGTCCATAAGCTGCATTGGCATTGTAACTGAAAATTATGATAAGAAATCAGATACAGTTATATGGATTATGGTAAGACTTGCAAATAGTTTTCTCTTAATAGGAAAAGAAAGAATTATGATCATCTATTCTAAAATACATATCTAGCTTAGAAGGCATAGCATTTAGGTATCTACATATATAGTACCTTGCTTCGTCGTTGATTTTGTGAAAACGAATTCCTTCTTTGTACCCGTTGTGATGAAGGGCTGATGATACGTTAACTATTCTTCCTTCTTTTTGGGTTTTACGCGCTGTGTTTTTCATGGTCTCCAACAAAAGATTTGTCAAAAGAAATGGACCTGAGAAAATGTACAGATCAATCTTAAATATAATAAAATTTTCGATTAGAGATCGAAAAGATTTTCTCGGACACTTGTAAGAAAAATAATTCGATCCAAGGCTGCATAAAAATTACAAATTCTCAGACGAATCGGCAGGGAAAAAACAATAGGTAGGTAGCTTTAGTTGGAAAATAGATAAGATTATATTTCATAACATTAGTTAGTTTAGTAGTTGGGCATGATATTGATATATATATATATATATAGTACGTAAATCTTGTGCTCTTGTCTTTTATTTCCTTTTTTAATTTCTGTGTTTGTCATAGTTCGTGGCAACATAGACCAAAGAGATAAATTTAATGTAAATGTAGCATACCTAAATGGTTAACTGCAAATTGCTGTTCAATGTTGTCTTTGGAAAGTGTGAATGGAGGTGCCATAATCCCTGCATTGTTACTTTCAACACCAAGCAAAGATAATAAGTTCATTTTCTTGTAATTAATATTTCGACATTAACTTAATGTTTGTAGATTAAAGTTAAAGGTTTATGAATCAATCTACAATATATTAAGGAAAAAGAAAACTATGTCACATATTTCTTACATGAGGATGTTCAGGGAAAGACCAGACGAAATATATTCCTTGGCAAATTTCCTTACGGATGCCAATGAATTGAGATCGATTTCCATGACATCAAGTCTAGCGCGGGGGATTTTCTCAAGTAATTCTTCTTTAACTTTTCGACCAGCATTAACATTTCTCACTGCCATTACTACATGTACACCGCGTAAAGCAAGGACTCGCGTCGTTTCTGTCCCAATGCCATTTGATGCTCCTGCAAAAAAAATTCCTTGGTGTTAAGCACTTTTCTGTCAAGTTATAGAGCAAGTACTGAGGCATGTAATAGGCCCAGTTTTTACTTAGTGTTAAACACTTTTTTGTTAAGTTATAGAGCAAGTACTTAACTGAGGCATGTAATAGCCTGATTAAGTTGCAAAGAGCCCCAAACCAACCTATTTTCACAGTAGTGTTCTCAATCTTATACAATAAACTGATGCCATTGAATAACCGATGTAAATAAGTTACAGCAGCCTAAACTCCATATTTAGTTATAACAGAAAGTCATCAAGCTTCACTACAAAAAAAAGAGTCATTGGCGATGGGCTCAATACCGACGGCACAATCCCCGTCGACAATAACGTCAATATCGACGGCCTTGTCGTCGCCAATGATAGCCGTCGCTAATGACCCTTTTTTTTGCGCCAGACATTCCCGGTGGAGGGAAAACCTCATTGGCGACGGTGTTTATTTTAGGGTCGACGGTGTTGCCATCGGTATTGAGTTAGTAGTGACGGGGTCATTATCGACGGGGGATGCCGTCGAGAATGACAATTAAAACCTCTTCGATAGCAACGACTCTTTTTATGAAATTTTCTTCTCTATTTTTCTTTCCCTCTCAATATCAACCATTTTCGCTCCTTAATTTCCCCACGAATCTCAAATTGCGTTTATTGATTCTCTAAAGTTGACCCACTTCACCCATTTCGGTTTATTCATTCTGCTCTTTTGTTTTCTACTTCCCTTTCCCTCACGATTCTGACTTCTATCCTTGTCGTCGCCCTCTTCCTTCTTGCCGTCGCCCTCCAACTGGTTCTTGTCGTTGCCACCATCCTCTCTTCGCGCCATTGCAGTCCCTCTGTGTCTCTCTCGAGTGCAAGGGCCAAGGTATGTTTTCCAAAATCCAATTTTCACCCAAATGTAACCTAATAATCTATGTTTCTACAATTTCACTCTATTTTTCCCCAAATATCAGTTGTTGTGTATTAAAAATTTATAGTTTGCAAGTTTTTATGAAAATTTTAATGTGACATAAGATACCCAATTACAGTGTATTACTTCATTCTTTCTGTTTGATGCTGAACTGGGATTTTCATGGCTTAGTGACATACATCCAACTTGTGTTGATAAATTATTGTGTTAAAGAATTTAGTTATTTCTTGAATCAAAGTTCAGGTATGCTCTGATTTTACATTAATTTAGAAATTTTCAGAGGGTATATGCGCTGACTTTCTTGGTATAATGGGTAGTAATTAATTTGTTTTTAGGTATGTTCAATCTCTGTCCTGTGAATATTTTAGTTATATGGCCATATCTATCTTTGTGAAGAGTTAGAAAGAGAGAAAAAAATATTTAATATGGTTGTGGTGTTTATTGAAAAATAGAGTTAGCTATATATTTGGTGGACAGTCAATTGTAAAAGATATATAATATGTTTTCATAACTGAAGGAATATCTCGTTTTGTGTATTGTTTGTGAATATATAGGCATAAATTTTTTTATACAGTTAATTTATACAAATGAGATTCCCCTGAAGGACAAATGGTTGTGTGAAAGGAAACACTTGATTAAGTGGCATTCTCTCTGTACTAGTTTAGAGAAATGTATAAAACTTTATAATTATTAATTTTACATGTGTAAAGAGCATTTGAACATCAATCAAAGTTTGATACTAGCATTTGAAGATTGCTCATGTAATGGTTGTATGTAAATGTTGTGTAATGTTCGTTTATTGGGTTATTGAAGATTGCTCAACTTGGTAAATATAGTGATTATAATATCATCTGGGAGTCTAAGAAAGTGATCTTCTTTGTGTTTCTTTGATTTCTTATTCATCCTTGAAGAACTATCTTTTTTTCTTCAGTAATCACTATGATCAATTAAATGTGTGTATATATATGGGAGAGATTTAGGAAAAATTAACCGTCTTTATTTATGGTTGTCAAGTGTTTGTGAGTATGTTGTTAAAAAAATATGAGTAAGGGTAAAAATAACAGTTATTCCACGTGACTTGACATGTGCATATTTTCATATAGTTTAGGAAGCTTAGAAGATTCACTTAGTAGGAGTGAATCTCAAATAGTCCTCATTTTGGGACTGTTCTTGTATGTTTCGATCTCACTTAGGTCGGTGTTAACAACTTGAGCACGTCTTTATATCTTTTGAATTTTCGGTCAGTATATATCTCTTGACGTTCTTCGGGTGCATATTTAGACTACGATGTGTTAGTCTATTTTGTGTACTTAAAGACCATAGGGAGGTGCTGCCGAAATTTCTGAAAAATTTAAAGATGTGTTCAAGTTGTTGGCATCAGTGAGGCGACACATCCGTGAATGGGATAGAAGCCTGACCCGTTAGAGTGGGAGATGAAGTTAGGAAACTCATAAACTTGCATATACATTAACTTGGAGACTTGATTGTGTTTGTCTAACTTTCCATATATATAGCAGACAGTTGTCCAAGATGTCTGTTGATCGAAGTTGGATGGAACGCATGGTAGCCACTGATAAAAGTGGGCTTAGCTCTGAGTATCGTAGTGGGGTTGAACAATTTCTCAACTTCGCGTTTGAGCAAGTCAGCGTCGATGAGATCAGATGTCCTTGTAAGAGGTGTGTGAATGAAGTGTGGAAGGAAAGGAGTGATGTCATGTGTGACTTATTTGCGTATGGGTTCAAGCAGGGTTATACGACATGGATCTATCATGGGGAAACCTGGTTGGATGAACATGAATCAGAACCGGAATCCAGAGGTGACGAAAACTTTGACTGTACTAACATGATAGTCGAAGCTGCTGGTTCGTACTTTCAGTGGAATACAGACAGGGATGGTAGTAACGTCGAGCAAGAGCCGAATGATGGGGCTAAGGGTTTCTATGAGTTATTGCATAAAGCAGCGACACCACTGTATGACAGGCACAAAAAACACACTGTCTTATCTGCTGTGACTAAGTTTTTACACTTCAAGAATGAGCATGACTGTAGCGAGAGAGGTTTTAATGAACTGTTAAGCATTGTGAAGGAGTGTTTACCTGCAGGCAATAAGTTACCGGAGTTGTACTATGATGTGAAGAAAATGTTCAAAAGGCTAAATCTAGGGTATGAGAAGATTGATGCTTGTGAGAATGACTGTATGTTGTTTTACGGTGATGTCAATAAAGATAAGAGGTCGTGTGATATTTGTGGTACAAGTAGATACTGTGAACAGCGCAAGAAAAAGGGAAAAGACGTGCCGAGAAAGATCTTACGTTACTTTCCCATTGCCCCGAGGCTTCAGCGGTTGTTCATGTCAATACATACCGTTGAGGATATGAGGTGGCACTCTACACGGGACATAGTCGAAGGTCAACTGACGAACCCGGCAGATGGGCTTGAGTGGAAAATTTTTGATAACAAACACCCCTCGTTTGCTGAAGAAGTTCGCAATGTTAGGCTTGGACTTGCTACGGATGGGTTTAATCCATTTAACGGGCCTTACACAAAGCCCTACTCAACTTGGCCGGTGATTATTGTGGTGTATAACCTCCCGCCTTCGATGTGCATGAAAGATCTCTACATGTTCATGCCTTTACTGATTCCGGGTGATAAGAGTCCGAGTAAAGACATCAATGTATACCTCAGGCCGTTAGTTGATGAGTTGAAGATGTTGTGGGAAAAAGGGGTTCAAACTTATGATGTATTTCTTAAGCAGAACTTTGACATGAAGGCAGCTTTACTGTGGACAATAAATGACTTCCCGGCGTTAGGAATGATCAACGGATGGTCGACTCATGGGGGCTTATCATGTCCCGTGTGCATGGAGTCAGTTAAAGTTGTGCGGCTCAAACATGGGGGGAAAATGAGTTTCTTCGCAACATCCAGACAGTTTTTGCCGATTGAACATCGTTATCAACGGATGAGTAGACAATTCAATCGAAAAATAGAGAAACGTCAAGTACATGGCCGTCTTCTTGGGTCAGCAGTGTTGAGTTGGATTAGTCATTTGAAGTTTCCACCACCAGGGAAGAATCACAGATTAGAGCGAGCTTATGGTTACGGTAAGGTTCACAACTGGACACACAGATCCATGTTCTTTGACCTGCCTTATTGGGCTACATTCTGCATCCGTCATTGTTTAGATTCGATGCATACTGAGAAGAACATATTTGATAATATTTTTTATACAGTCATAGATGCCACTGGTAGAACAAAGGACAACAACAAGTCGAGGCTTGATTTGGTAGAAATGAACATTAGGGAAGATTTGTGGCTGTATCAGGAGGGTAGTAAGACGGTAATGACTAAAGCTGAATATACTTTGACCAGGGAACAGTTGATATTGATATGTAATTGGATCAGTGGACTGAAGCTCCCAGATGGATATTCTTCGAATATAGCAAGGTGTTGTAAAGTTGAAGAGCTGAAGTTTTGGGGTCTCAAAAGTTATGATTGTCACGTATTCATGCAGAAGCTGATCCCTGTGGCATTTATCGACTTGTTATCGAAATGTGTGGTTGAAGCACTAACAGAGCTTTCTAATTTCTTCAGAGATCTATGCTTGACGGAGCTTCAGGTCAAAGACATAGATAAAATGGAGATGCAGATAGTGGAAATAATGTGCAAGTTAGAAATGATCTTCCCTCCATCGTTTTTTAATTTAATGGAGCATTTACCTATTCACTTGCCATACGAAGCTAAGTTTGGCGGTCCCGTACAATATAGATGGATGTATCCATTCGAGAGGTAATGACATTAATGTTTTTAATACGGTAAAATGTTCATTATTTTTTTGTTAATCTATATATCACATAGGTATATGCGACGTCTAAAGCAAAAGGTGAAGAATAAAGCCCGTGTAGAGGGGTCGATTGCTGAAAGTTATGTTATGGAGGAACTTGTTAATTTCTGCTCGTTGTACTTTGAGCCGAATGTTCATACAAAGCACAATCGCTTATGTCAGACTCAGGCTGTTGCGCACGAGGAAAATGGAGAATTAACTGCATTTAGTCATCCTGTACGCCCATTCGGCGGTAAAAAAAGGCGATTCTTGACCGATAGTGAGTATGCAGCTGCCACATTGTATGAACTTGTCAACATGAATGAAGTAGCGCCATACATTAAGTAAGTAGTCATAACTATATATGTTTGGTGTAATTGTGTCAAGTTCCTTTCCAAACACATTGAGTATATAACTGTGTTGTAGTCAATATGATGTTGAAGTACGTGAAGCGAATCCGAGTATATCGGACGAGGATTTGCAAAATTTGAGAAATGGAGAATTTGTGCAATGGTTTAAGGATCATGTAAGTCACACTTTTAAACTTTCAATGAATCTACCATCATAGACTTATTCTTATGGCGTAATTAACTTTAGAATATGTTGGGTTAATGTACATTAGGTCCTCACAGATGAGTTAGCTGACAATCGACTAAAGCTTATAGTCGACGGCCCCGAAAGATCTGTAGATACTTATACATATTGCATTGTCAACGGTTACAGATTTAAGTGTTGCGATATTGGGGAAGTCGCTTCTGCTGATTCTGGTGTTGTGGTGAAAGGTAACTGCTATGATAACATTTGGGATGACTGGTATGGACGATTGCTAGAAGTTGTCGTTCTCAAATATTGGGGTCATAAAGAATTAGTTTGCTTCAATTGTCATTGGTTTGATATTCAGAATGGAGTTAAAGTAGATTAAAAAATCAGGACGGGTGACTGTTAATGTTAAGTCAAAACTAAGACTGATGAGTGGTATGGACGAGCCTTTTATTTTAGCAAGTCAAGCGACACAGGTGTACTACGCGCGGAGTGTTAAGACTCCTGTAAGCCCATGGCATGCTGTTATAACCACCAAAGCCCGTGGTTTTCAAGGCACAACTCCTCGTCCAGACGATGAACCTTTACAAGTCGAGTCTACTAGTGTCACACCTGCTGATGTGACAATTATTAGTGAGTCTAGTGAAGAATAGGATGATGTTGTCGCTGTCGAAAGTGAAGATGATGTTGTTGAGGAGGTAAATATAATTGAAGAAATCGTTGAAGACGACGAAGATGGTGATGACAACGATAGTGAAGATCTACTGCTCAAAGATGACGATTCTGATATTGATGGCTTTGACGATATAAATGATTAGGAGTATGTACTATTTGTGTCAGTTTAGTTGTATTCAAATGTAATAGTTTGTAATAGTGCAATCATTATCTTCAAATTATATTAATCTACTAAATAAGGTGTTGAGTTGTTTTAGGAGTATGTACTATTTGTGTCAGTTTAGGTTATTATTTATGTTGTATCCTTTTAGGTTACTATTTATGTTGCATTCTTTTAATTGTATCCTTTTAGGTTACTATTTATGTTGTAACTTTTTAGTTTATTATTTATGTTGCATTCTTTTAATTGTATCTGTATGTTGGTTACTATTTATGTTGTATTCTTTTAATTGTATCTGTATGTTATCCTCTATGTTATCCCTCTTTTACTGTATGTTGCATTCTTTTAGTTGACAGTATACATACATATGGCGCGCACACCACACGGCGATCGTGGTGGGCGTGCAGGTCGTGGGGGCCGTGGAGATTCTACGCGTGATGATCAGGCGGGATCGTCAGGTATAATTATATATGTTATTGGGATACACCTTATTATTTTTTATTTTATATTGTATTGACATTATATTCATTTATATAAATATTGATGTATTTCAATACATAGGTGATCGACGTAGGCCTCCGCGGGGACTAGCACGTGGCTTGCTGGAGAATCCCCCCCAGGCGCCTCTTATATGTCGTGTTGGGACTCATAGGTAATTTCATAATCCTATATAATATTACTATAATATAAGTATTTAGTTCTTATATATTCTTTGTAATTTCCAATTTCAATTGTAGTATCCTTGACGCCACGCCAAGGAACACGTTGCTTGGGATCGTCCGCAACCGATTCTCAAGCCCGTGGATGAGGTGGGCAGATGTGGATGATCGTACACGTCAGTTCATTATTGCTGAATTTAAGGTAGGATGCCAATCATTCATATTCTAGTTTTATTAGACATTTGAATATGATGTTACCTCTTTGATTTATGTTATCTCTTTGATTTATGTTGTCTACTAAACTTCTTAATGTGTAATGTGCAGAGATATTATCGTTTTGAGGACGTGCAGGAAGCCCATGGCATGACTGTTCTTCACAAATACCTAGAGATGAATTGGCACAAGTGGGTCTACGATTGGAAGAAAAAGGCCCATACGAAG
Organism: Panax japonicus; assembly: GCA_020205505.1. Taxonomy (NCBI): domain Eukaryota; kingdom Viridiplantae; phylum Streptophyta; class Magnoliopsida; order Apiales; family Araliaceae; genus Panax; species Panax japonicus. Next base: position 58,476,135 of record CM035105.1, on the reverse strand, counting down.
ATGGCTGATGGACAGACACTTAAGGATGTCCGGCCAGATTTCATATCTGCTGCGGTGTGGGACCAGATGTGCAGCATTTGGGACGGCGAGGCCTTCAAGAAGATGTCGGCACAGTGTTCAGCTGCCCGACAGCAGACTCGTCTCCCACACTGCACTGGGTCTTAGTCGTACGACCTGTACCGGGAGAGACTTGAGTTGAGTTTAAAGCATGCACCCTCCCGCTTGGAGTTTTGGTGGCACGCCCACCAAAAGAAAGGTGACGGTGGTTATATCTCACCTGAGGCAGAACGCATTGCTGTAAGTTATTTCATTCTCTTATTTAATATGTATTTAAAATTCGGATATTCTTTTATATTATTTCATTTTATACTTTGCGTATCATCCACTAATGTGTTTTTTGTCAGCGACGGTTCGAAGATCTTGCAGTGGCCCGGAGCAGTCAGAGAGGTGACACTCCAGTAGACGAGTCTACGCGTACAGACGAGGAGATAGAGGACTGGCTGCAGGCTACTGGGAGACCGAAGAAGGGTAGAGTTGTGGGCATTCCCCATGTCCCAGCTTACACCCTAGTCCCTGCTGCGAGATCTCGACGACGCCCACCCACTAGAGGTAGTGGTGCTAGTGGATCGGGTGTCGGCCCTTCATTATCTGACGACTTCTTCCGGCGGATCATAGAGGGGTGCATGTCGAGCGGTGTTGTGAAGTCAGGCGCAGCATCACGCAAGCGGATCTATCAGCTGGCTCAGGAGGTTGTCCACGGCTCTATCGATCCTACAGCTGCCGTTGACGATCTCATGGGTGTAGTACGGGAAGAGGCCATCCGCGTGTGTGCAGTTGTCTTGGCCAACATCTTCCCACCACATATTCGACAGGTAAAAATAATTAAATTCTGTATTTCCTTATTTAATTTATGTAATTTGTAATTGTATTGCTTAGATAAATATAAGATAAAACCCTAACACCATTATACACACACAGAACCCCACGCAAACACACACACAGTAACATATAGGTATTAGGCACGCGTTACAACTGACGGGACTCGATTTCAAAATACGGAGACCGAGTTATCGCCTAGTTTGCAAAACAGAACAACACTTAGCCAAAAAGCTGAAAAAGAGCCCGAAACCCGCATCATCCATCCGAACGCCACACAAACACACACACAGCACCGCGTAGGTATTAGACACGCATTACAACTGACGGGACTCGATTATGACATACGGAGACCGAGTTATCGCCTAGTTTGCAAAACTGAACAACACTTAGCCAAAAAGCCGAAAAAGAGCCCGAAACCTGCATTGTCCGTCCGAATGCCACGTAATATACACACAGCACCGCGTAGGTATTAGACACGCATTACAACTGACGGTACTCGATTCCGACATACGGAGACCGAGTTATCGTCCTGTTTGTGAAACTGAACAAAACTTTGCCAAAAAGTCGAAAAAGAGCCCGAAACTCGCATCGTCCGTCCGAATGCCACGCGAACACACACAGTACCGCGTAGGTATTAGACATGCGTTACAACTGACGGGACTCAATTTCGACATACGGAGACCGAGTTATCGCCTAGTTTGTAAAACTGAATAACACTTAGCCAAAAAGCCGAAAAAGAGCCCGAAACCCGCATCGTCCGTCCGAATGCCACGTAAACACACACATAGTATCGCGTAGGTATTAGACACGCATTATAACTGACGGGACTCGATTCCGACATACGGAGACCGAGTTATCGCCTAGTTTGCAAAACTAAACAACACTTAGCCAAAAAGTCAAAAAAGAGCCCGAAATCCACATCGTCCGTCCGAATGCTACACAAACACACACACAGCACCGCGTAGGTATTAGACACGCGTTACAACTGACGAGACTCGATTCTGACATACGAAGACCGAGTTATCGCCTAGTTTGCAAAACTGAACAACACTTAGCCAAAAAACCGAAAAAGAGCTCGAAACCCGCATCGTCCGTCCGAACGCCATGCAAACACACACACAGCACCGCGTAGGTATTAGACACGTGTTACAACTGACGGGACTCGATTCCGACATACGGAGACCGAGTTATCGCCTAGTTTACAAAACTGAACAACACTTAGTCAAAAAGTTGAAAAAGAGCCCGAAACCCGCATCGTTCGTCCGAACGCCACGCAAATACACACACAGCACCGAGTAGGTATTAGACACGCGTTACAACTGACGGGACTCGATTCCGACATACGGAGACCGAGTTATCGCCTAGTTTGCAAAACTGAACAACACTTAGCCAAAAAGCCAAAAAAGAGCCCAAAACCCGCATCGTCCATCCGAACGCCACGCAAACACACACACACAGCACCGCGTAGGTATTAGACATGCGTTATAACTGACGGGACTCGATTCCGACATACGGAGACCGAGTTATCGCCTAGTTTGTAAAACTGAACAACACTTAGCCAAAAAGTCGAAAATGACCCCGAAACCCGCATCGTCCGTCCGAACGCCACGCAAACACACACACAGCACCGCGTAGGTATTAGACACGCGTTACAACTGAGAGGACTCGATTCCGACATACGGAGACCGAGTTATCGCCTAGTTTGCAAAACTGAACAACACTTAGCCAAAAAGTCGAAAAAGATCCCGAAATCCGCATCGTCCATCTGAACACCACGCAAACACACACACAGTACCGCGTAGGTATTAGACACGCGTTACAACTGACGGGACTCGATTCTGACATACAGAGACCGAGTTATCGCCTAGTTTGTAAAACTAAACAACACTTAGCCAAAAAGCTGAAAAAGAGTCTGAAACCTGCATCGTCCATCCGAACGCCACGCAAACACACACACAGCACCGCGTAGGTATTAGATACGCGTTACAACTGATCGAACTCGATTCCGACATACGGAGACCGAGTTATCGCCTAGTTTACAAAACTAAACATCACTTAGCCAAAAAGCTGAAAAAGAGCCTGAAACCCGCATTGTCCGTCCGAACGTCACGCAAACACACACAGCACCGCGTAGGTATTAGGCACGCATTACAATTGACGGGACTCGATTCCGGCATACGAAGACCAAATTATCGCCCAGTTTGCGAAACTGAACAACACTTGTAGAACACAAACTAAAATAATTTAAATATGATCTATTTTGGGGACTCCGTTATTAATATTTTAATTTTGTAGGGTCTTGTTGATGAGACTCGTGGAGGTGGAGATGGCGGCACAGGTGATGCTCGTGGAGGAGATGGTGATGATCTCCGAGCTGATGCTGATGAGACTATGGAGGATGGGACCGGCGATGGGACCGGAGGCGATGGGACAGAGATTCCTGATCTTGGGCAGTAGTTGTTTATATTTATATTTTGACTTTCATGTATGTATTTAGCTTTTGAGTTGTACAGATTTGAGTTTGGTATCTAATTATATTGATTGTTGATAGTAAAAGATATGATTGTTATTGATATGTGTATATTGTCATTATTTATTTTTCTTAGTTTATAACAGGTACAATGTATATGTAGATGAACAGGGGAATTTTGTAATTTTAATATATATTTTTTAAAGTGGGTCATTGGCAACGGGGGCATTGGCGACGGCCATGCCGTCGGCAATGCGTCATTGGCGACGGCTAGCCGTCGGTAATGACCATCTTGCCGACGGCGAGCGACGGGAGGCCGGGGCGACGACCCATACGGCGACGAGAAGGGCGACGGACAATGCCATCGCCAATGACCTCATTGCCGACGGCAATAGGGTCATTGGCGACGACACTTACCGTCGACAATGACCTTATTTTTTGCAGTGCTTGTTCATTATATCCTAGCTTTGAGTCATTTTTATACACATGGTGGATTTTAAAACTCCTAAAAATAAATAAAAATCCATACGTTGAAGGTATACAAAAGATTTTCATAATCAACATCCATTATTAAAGTTGTAAATCAAACCAAATAGTTTGGACTCGACTCAAAAAAGTACGAGCAAGACTCGGATTCGTTATTAATATGATCCAAATTTGAGCATAAAAATACGAGTAGAATTTGAGTATGGTTATACTCAACTCATTTACAATTCAAACTGCTCGAATTCTCGATTGTGATTCGATACATACTCGATTGATACATATAATTATTATTATATATTTATAAAGTGTAATAGTAAATATATTTTCTCATTTACAAGTAAAATAATAAATTCATTATATAATTATATTTATTATAAAGTTAGTTATTATGTGGAGACTTGAATTAAACTTGAATTCAAAGTTTACGAGTAGTTTGAATATAATTCGATCCGAGTCGGATATGATTCGAGTAATGAATATTCGAGTTGAGTCGAATTTGAGTAGAGTTTTTCAAATACAATTCGAATCCGAGTCGAATTCGAGTATGAACTTTACTTTTCAAATCGAATTCGAGCATCTCTCTATTCGGTTAAGTTTAACTCGTTTACACCCTTATTAATTATAATATTTGTAAAACTCACACTCTATAGTAAGATTACAAGCCTCATAATAAGAAGGAAAGAAAGCCTCACGATAAAGAAGAAATACAAACTCTCACAACCGGTGAGAATCAAATGATCTCATTGTAACACCTTAGTATTACATCGAAAAATATGAAAAAAAATTTATCTATATAATAAATTAAGTTATTAATAATAGTATGATTTTTTGGGTGAGCCTGAGAAGATATTATTAGATTAGTGGTTTAAGATCTTGTTTGGATGGATTTAATTCGCTTCGGATTTAGAATTTGACCCAAAATATATTCTAGAGTACTCAGAATTCGATACGAGTTGTTTCACTCATGATCAGTCTTAATCGACTAAGACCTCATTGGCTGTGAATTTTAAGACAAGTGAAAACATATTAAACATCAAAATTTTATATATTTTCAAAACAATTGTAACATATAATATATATATATATATATATACACACACACACACAAGTTGATTAAAATATAAAGTAGAAATTAAATATGTTTTTGACAAGGATCAATTATATATATCCAACTCTGATGAAGAGTATGACAGAACACAACAACAACTAAATGAATCAAACTCTTTCTTGGTTGTTCATATTAAAACAAACCCATCAAAGAAAAATGAAAACACACACACACACACACACACATATATATATATATATATATAATGAAAAAATGAGAGAAAATCAAAAGGGAAATAATTAAGCCAGTCCATAACCCATTTGAGATGAGAATAAGACTAGACCTGTAACAATGGCAGTGAGACCAGTTCCATCAATTCCTTGAGTAACTTCCTCAGCTGTGGAGCGAGCAGAAAACCCAGAATTCCCTTTGCATCCAAATATCCACATATTATTTAATTTTCCGAGATTTTTATCAGAACAAGAAATGGCTTAAAACTATTGTATATTAATTATTGCAAATAATGTTGAACTCTGCATCAAATGTAGAAGACACTCCATATATATTTATAGATGCATGTAAAGATGTAATAATGTAAAGTTTACTTCATTTATTATGATGTTCTTTTACTTTTTGTATAATGCAAGAATCAATTTGTTATGATTTAGTCGATGGGGCTTGAGAACAATTAAAGAATAAAGATGGTTCAGCAATGGGTCAGCCATGGCCATGGAAGAAAAATATTATTCCTCACAATACATAAATAGCAGAATATGTTAAATATAGGGCAAGAAAGGAGAAGTCAAAAATAATATCTTTAGTGGAGAAGTCAAAAATAATATCTAATGGGGTCAAAATTATTACTATGCTATAAATAATTTGGCGGGGTTTTGGGGGCAGTGCTCCCGAGTTAATTTTTTTTTAATATTTTTATATTTTCGGGTCACACACATATATATTAAAATGACAATATATATATTTTCATCTTAATTAGAATAGATAAAATGGAATCATTTCTTTCTCCTCCTATTAGTCATTGAAAAGAAAAAGAAAGGGAGAATAAAATCTTCTTCTTCTTTAATTTCATTTTTTTCTTTTTTCTGTCATAATGGAATCATTTTGATGCCTTATTGGACGTGTGTGTGTGTGTGCATATATATATATATATATATATATATATATATATATATATATGAGCAAGGATCAAGTGCATACCCCTTATCTTACTCACCCGTGCTTACCCTATTTTAGGCGACGGTTTCGATCATACAACCGTTGTTTATACTTTTAGCGACGCTATATGTTGTCCGTCGCTAAAAGTATAAACGACGGTTGTATGACCGAAACCGTCGCTTAAAAGGAGGTAAGCACGGGTGAGTAAGATAAGGGGTATGCACTTGATCCGGACCGATATATATATATCAGAATCAATGAAAGAAAACGTTTATAATGGTAAATTATATTAATTGTAGTGGAGCGGAGTATTGATACTTTTACTCACGATTTATATATGTTAGTTGTATTTGATCAAATCATTTTCTTTTTACTATAATATAGAAAAAATAATTCTTGTTGTTATAAAGATGGAAGATAATTTTAATTATTCAATAAATATAATAAAGAATTATATTATTTTAGAGATGATCAAAAGTTACACTAATCCCATTTAAAGCTGTGATAAACTTCAACCCTACTACGTGCAGCTTTTATATATATAGATATATCATATCTCTATTAATTAAAACTATGTCATTTTAGAAATTCATTTAGAAAACAAAATAATATTAAAAGAGAGTGATACAAGTCTTAACCCTTACATAATATATCATTACTTAAATAGTTTTAAGGTGTTTTTTTTGTAATTTTATATTAATAAATCCAAAGTAAGTTATAATATTATCAATTAATATATGCTCAAAGAATAGTTACTAAAAATCTATATATGAATATAATTTGACTATCTATAATCTCTTTGTGCCTCTGTGGTGTGATATCCAGCTGCAGTACACAAAAAATAATACTCCTAATTGTTATTTTGGTTGCTTATTAAAGCTTCATAGCAACAAGCGTCAAGCATGGACTATTAAATTTTACCACAAACACACATATATAATAACAAAACTAAGTTTTTTGATGTGTTATCTTTGGTATAAGACTAAAATTTAATTATTATTAAAATATTTTTTTAAATTTTCTGATTTTATTTTATTAATTACTACTAAAACACTTTTTAAATCTAGAATTTAACTACAAGTAATACATTAATTATGATCCTGAAAAACTTTAGATTAATTTATTATTTTATAACAATTTTATTTCTTATAGAAATCCTAAATTATATGCAATTAGTAAGTTAAGTTGTGAAATTAGTAACTATTAAAATAATTAATAGTTAATGTTAGAGAATCAAAATTCTTTTTATGGTCCTACAAACTTTAATGATAATTTATTATTCTACAATAATTTTATTCTATAGTTCTTTAATTACTTAGTTATACAATAAATTTTAACTTAAAAATGTTTAGAATTTTATTTACTCAACTTTAGACTCTTAATAACTAAATATTAAAAATGTAGGAAAAATATTATGAATTACATCAAAATTAAAATATATAGGAGGCATTTAGTTAATTAATATTAAAAATAATTATGACTAATATATTGGAATTTATTTTTGAATAAAGTAGGCTTTACTCAACTTATTTCCAAAAAGATTTTCAACTTCTTACCATTCTATTTATGGCTATTTTATTAAGTATATAATATTATAACAATGTTGGTAAAGAAAAACTAGGAGAGTGCCCCAAAAGAAAAGAATATGTCCTCAACCCTTTTTGCCGAGAATCTCCCCATCAGTGTTTTGTTTTCTTCGAAAACACACTTTGTGTAATGTCCGAAAACAAATTTTAAAGTAATAATAATAATAAGATAAATAAAATAAAAATAATAATCAAATAAATTAGGTCAAACTAATATTTGTGTACTAATATTGAAGTTTTAAAAATTATTATAAGATTATAAAAATTCACAATTTAGTAATTTAATTAATGGTCTTGTACTATTGATTTGGTAATTATATAGATCGGATTGAAGGTCTGGCGGAGTGATATTTGACTTCGTTGAATTATTTTGGTACAATATTAAGGTACAAATTTTGTACTTCATTTATTGATTATGGTTCTATTCCCTATATCAGTTATGTAATATTTCGTTATTTAAAAAGTTATGTTTTTGAGACTTTATTCGTTTGTATCTTTCTTCGTATATTTTCATTTACATTCGGGATCATCACTCTGTTTCCCGACTAGTCCCAGCTACGTTCTCACTTCCTGAAGAGAACAGTGAAAGAAAGGGTGAGCTCAACTAGCCCAGTAAGAAATATTATGACTAAGATAATGCAGAATAAATTATCATTAGCCTTCAATAATGTTAAACTGATAGAATATAATAGATAACAAGTTTAACTGCAGCGGATCAAGCAATCCATTAGAAGAGTCAAGTAAGGTATAAAATCTACTATCTTCTATGATTTAAAAAGTTTTTCATCAACTTTATCGCTGAGACTCGGCTTAATAAATAAAATCGAATCATCCCTGCTCCACGGCCAAGGATATTCATGTAATCATCAATGGTCATGACTATACCGGATAATCCCTGGTCATAATCATACCAACAACTATCCACCAATGAACTACAGACCAATGAGGACTTTTACTACATCATTCGTCACATTACGATCATGATTATACCGAATAATCCCTGGTCATAATCATACCAAGTCCATCTATGCACGTAAGCTAAATATGACTTTCAACATAATATAAGCATGAGGATGATGACAATTCAATAAAACAAGTTCAAGAATAAATTTTAAAATTTTATAAGTTAATTTATCCTGAACTCAATAATGTCCAAATTGCCAACATGATACTGCTTTGTGCAGTAAAATTCAAGAATGCTCAGAAGAATATTTTCATGAAAAGATACTGGATGAAGCGCAAATACCAAGGATATTCCACTAATTTTATGGAGTATAGAAGCCAAAGCTTTAACCAACTGAGTATAATATAATATATGAAACTGCAAATGGATTTTCGCCCGCCATGCGGTAATCCACATAGACAAATTATTTCCACAATTTAATAAGGAATGAATACGAAGGATCATTCACCATGCATGTGGTAATCCACATAGACAGGTTATTCCAACAGAATAATAAAGAATAGAATAACAGAAGGATTCACCATGTGTGCGATAGACTGCACAGACTTGTTATTCCCAACAGAATAATAAATAATGAAACCAGGTCCGGCGTAAACGCACAGACAGGATATTCCGACAGACGGCGTAAACGCACAGACATGATATTCCGAAATAATAATAAATAATGGAATCAGGTCCGGCGTAAACGCACAGACAGGATATTTCGACAGAATAATAAAGAACGGAATATTAGAAGAATTTTACCATGTATGCGGTATTTCGCATAAACAGGTTATTCTAACAGAATAATAAGAATGGAATAATAAAAGAATTTCACCAAGTATAGGGTAGCCCACATATACAGGTTATTCTGACAGAATAATAAAGAATGGAATAACAGAAGTTCTCTTCATGAATACGAAAGAAATAATACCCCTTATGAGTACAACAAATAATATCCTCTACCTTAGAAGAAATTGGATATTGGAGTAGTGAAGTAGCAAAATACTTTTCTTCTTTCTCTCTATAGTTTCTCTCTCTAGAGTTTCAGTGAATTCGTAAGAAATAATGAAGGAATGAGCTTCTATTTATAGGAGAATGGACTGAATAGTAACTAATTCATGAACGGTCCAGATTAATTTACTTTTAAATGGACGGTTCATATTGGTTTACTATTAAAACTTAAAGCAACGGTCCATACTGATTTACTATTAAAACTTTAAACCAGCGATCCATATTGATTTACTATTATAACTTTCCACCAGCGGTCCATGTTGATTTACTATTATATCTTCAACCAACAGTCTGAAAAATTAGCACATCTCATGGAATAATATTGTACCCAAAAATGACTTGGACCGAAAAGAAATATATCTTACGGGTGAATAGTACCCCGTGAATAGTAACTCATGAATAGTAACTCGTGAATAGTAACTCATGAATAGTAACTTGTGAATAGTACTCCGACACGAAAAGTGCCCCGAATACTCGATTGAACAATATAACCTTCAGACATCAATTATTATCAAAACAAATGTCAATTTCCACTAACACAAATAATTTCAACACAATGGAACTATAAAATTCATCTTTAATCAACACAAACTTATTCATCATTAATATTATAATTCACAATATTTAACAACCAGGTCGTTCCCAAGAAAGAGGGGACTTTTCGATAAGGATTTCTCCTTATTGGCGCGTAATTAGGTGACCAAACCTCTCCTTGACAGAACTTCTAGACATTGTCAATATTGCAAATAATAATATGAATAACTTTGTCATCTCAATTATTGATTTAATAATATATATATATATATATATATATATATATCATATTATGCAGATGATACTGTAACAATAATTGAATCAATAATATGAAAGATATGATGCAGCAATTACTGTAGTAATAATTGAGTATAGTTGAGTGACTTATCACGTAAGCATCAATAATCCATACCGTGTGCTACTATGCAACCACGCGTATTACTGTACTTTTACTACCGGGTAGTTCAACAGTTTTAACGGTAATACATCTGCTGTTATTTTTATAGAAAGATAATTTTGTCATTTTTTAACTACGACAATACTAACGTTGTGCACTAATAATTGTGTCATCGTACGAATATTCCCTATTAAAATGAATATTCCCCGACCAATCAAATATTATATAACCACTTGCTTACTTTGTAAAATTTATAAATATTATCCACAACTATAACATTATATCACACTACAAGAAAGCCGGCTAAATCCGACGGATATATGTTCGACGGACACAGTCCCTCGAAAATAACATTTATTCCGAAGAAGTATTCAGTCAAAGATACGTCAGTCGACAATACTTTAATTTTGACTGATGTTCGTCAAACATTTATGTATCCCATTTGCGCCAATGTTCCCGCCAGCGCGAATATTAGTTTCGACGGAATATAATGTAGTCCGACGGAAGAGTCAGTCAAAGATACCTTACATACAACGAATGTATGTACGACGGACTTTCTGTCGAAGATAATCCTAAAATCTAATTAATCGGTACGTCTTCCCGGCCCCCTCGTTTCTGTAGACCTTAATATAATCTCATTTATATCTTTCTCTCTCTCTCTCATTTCTCTAGATCTAGCTCTCAACCACCTCTTCGCCGAGACTTCAGTGCTCTCACGCCACCACTATCGCCGCCACCACCACATATTGCCACCACCACCGGTTCCACCACGTACACCACCGGTTCCACCATGTACTGCCACCGCCACCTTCAATTCCACCACCACCACGTACTGCCACCACCACCATCATGTACTGCCACCACCACCACTGTCGATCGGTTCCACCACCAGTAGACGCCACCAACACCGTCGATTGAACCACCATCACTGACATCACCAGCAGTCACCACCGTCAGTTAGTTGCACATTAATTCAATTTCAAGGTTAGTTTTCTGCTAAGTATTAGATTTTTAGGGTTAATTTGTAGCAAATTATGAAATTTCTGGCTTAATTTGTTTTAGGTTTAGTTTAATTTGAGTTTGAATATGAGATTAACCCAATTTGGATAATATGTTGTTGCTGTGAATTTGTGGACTGTATATTGCTGAAATTGGAATTTTGATTTTTGATTTGTGGACTGCCTATTATTTAAGTGCATATTATTTGGAATTTGGAAATCGCAGAATATTGATATCAAATTTGGGTTCCTTATCATAATGTAACTGATTTTAGGACTGTTTTTAATCTTGATATATTTGTTATTTATGACTGAATTTATGACAGAAATTCTGTCAGAATTATGAAATTGCAGACTTGTATGTATTGTATTAGTAATTAATTTTCCAATATTAATAAATCATAAACTAAGTGTCATTTACTTAGTTTCTTACTACTAAAATAAAATAAAGTAAATATAATTTAATTTAGTTTATTAAATAAAATAAATTTTAAAAATAAAATAAATAACGTAATATAATACAAAATAAAGTAAAATAAAATAAAAAATAAATTAAATTAATTTGAATAAAATAAAAAAAACTTTGATTTAATCTAATAAATAAAATACAATTCAATAAAAAATAAAATTAAATAAAAATAATAAAATAAAATAAATTTAATTTAATTTAAATATTCTAAATTCAATTAAATTAAATTTAATTTAATTTAATTTAATAAAAAACATTAAAATTATATAATACAAAATAAAATAAAAATTAATAAAAAAATTAATTTAATTTAATTTAGTTTAATAAATAAAATATATAAGTAGTTTCTATAGATTCCAAATAAAAATTTTCATAAACTAAGTACCACTTACTTAGTTTATCATCATTGGTAAAATAGCAGTTTATAGCTAGAAGTGAATGTCGAACAGTAGTCTCTATAGATTCCAAATAATTAACCATTCTCATAAACTAAGTACCACTTACTTAGTTTTATCATTGGCAAAATAAACTAAGTAGCATTTGCTTAGTTTGCCACAATTTTCAATATATAAATGTAATAATACTCTCCCTACATATATGTACTCTTTCTTGTATGCAGGTTTGGACATAGCAGTAGCAGCTAAATAGTATTCCAACCGGTTCCTCGGCAACAATTAAAAAAAAAAGGGGTCGTGGTTCCTGTTTGTATCCTATACTCGAATAATAAAGGTAATTGAATTACTGCAGACATTCCTCACTGTTCCATCATAACAGATGACAACATCCGAAAGTAGTGCCAGAAGTTGTTGAACTTTGTTCAATAGCGTAATGGAACTCCTTCGGGATGTTGTCATCTGTTATGATGGAACAGTGAGGAATGTTTGCAGTAATTAAATTAACTTTATTATTCGAGTATAGGACAAAACAGGAACTACGACCCTTTTTTTTTTGCCCGGTTGCCGACTCAAGTAGAGATTCCACATAAATTCTCATAAACTATGTACTATACTTTGAAACTTAGAAACCCGTTTGACATACACTCAATAGGGGTAATGTCGAACAGTCCCCAGTTTGGGACTGTTATTGGATGTTATGTCTCTCACTTAGGCCAGTGCAAATACGAAACGGTACATTTTTTGTTATTTTGAGGATTAATGGACTGTTATCTCTATATATTCTTCGAGTGCATACTTAGATTAAGTTATCTTAGTCAATTTCGTGTGCTTCGAGACCATGGGGAGGTGCTGCCGAAATTTTCTTGAAACTCATGAAACGTACTCAACGTGTTTGCACTAGTGACGAGACACGTCCAATAACAGGATAGAAGCCTTACCCTTGTCCTGTAGAGATACTAGGTAAATCTAATTCACGCATGAATATCCAAATTAACTTAATGCATACTTCTGTGTAGTTAAAAATGTCAGCCAACCGGAGTTGGATGTATCGTAGGATACTCATTGATCGGAGGGGATTAGTCTCAGCTTATCGTATTGGGGTTTTAGATTTCTTGACCAAATCACTAGAACATACGGATGATCCGCACGGAAAGATGCGATGCACGTGTGTTAAGTGTAAAAATTTGATTTGGAAGAAAGTCGACGAGATTAAATTCGACTTATTTTTTCGTGGATTTGTAGATGGGTACTTCGTATGGACTCATCACGGGGAATCAGAAGTGATTGAAAATATTGTGGAACAACCAATTCCACGGGATTCATAGGTCGAAAACTATGATCCAGTTGAGATGTTGGTTGATGCTTATGGCTCTACTACTATTGACTGGGTTGAATATGAACCTTCTTCAAGCAGTGCGAAGCAAGTGCCAAATGCTACAGTTGTTGCCTTTTACAAGTTGCTATCTGAATCTGGGGTCACGTTGTATCCGAGAAATAATACGAACACCAAGCTTTCTGCAGTGACGAAGCTCTTACACTTCAAGAATGAGCACGACTGTAGTGAGAGAGGTTTCAACGATTTGCTCGCAATAATTGGACAGTTCTTACCCAAGGATCATACTCTTCCTACGAATTATTACGAAGTGAAGAAGATGGTCAAGAGGTTAAATATGGGGTATCAGAAAATCGATACTTGTGAGCAGGATTGCATGTTATACTATGGGGAGGACAGAGATAAGGGACAGTGTGATATATGCAGTTTATCGCGCTACAAGGTTACAAAACGTGGGGGGAAAGAGAAACATGTTCCCAGGAAAATCTGACGATACTTTTTACTTGCGCCGAGACTTCAGCGGCTATTCATGTCGTCTTATACGGCTCAACATATGAGTTGGCATCGAACAAGGGATGTCGTGCCTAGTCAGCTGCTCACCAAGCGGATGGAGATGAATGAAAGAGATTTGATATAAATTATCCCGAGTTTGCGAAAGAAGTTAGGAATGTTAGGCTTGGCATGGCTACTGATGGCTTTTGCCCTTTTAATAATTTTAGCCAGCCGTACTCAGTTTGGCCAGTCATTATGGTCGCTTATAATCTTCCACGGGCAATGTGCATGAGGGATCCGTATTTGTTTTTGACTTTACTCATTTTGGGGGATAAAATTCCTACAAAAGATCTTAATGTGTACCTTCGACCGTTAGTGGATGAACTAAAGATGTTGTGGGAGACAGGGGTTCAGACGTATGATAAATCGATATGTGAGAATTTTGTGATGAAAGCAGCCCTGTTATGGACTATCACTGACTTTTCGGCTCTTGGGATGGTTAGTGGTTGGTCAACTCACGGGAAGCTGTCCTGTCCAGTGTGTATGGGGGATGTGCAAGGCAACCAGTTGCAGCATGGGCGGAAATGTAGTTTCTTTGGTACTGCTCGTAGATTCTTGCCTCTTGATCACAATTACAGAAAGATGTCTACACAGTTCAACAGAAAGATAGAGAAGAAGGGGATTGTTGGTTGGCTGTCGGGCAGTGAGGTCTTGGAGTGGTTGAATCAACTTGATTTTCCTTTGCAGGGGAAGGAACACAGTAAATTGAGAGCAGCCGGGTACGGGAAGAGTCATAATTGGACACATTTGCCTATATGGTTTGAGTTGCCTTATTGGGGCACACTTTCAGTTCGTCACTGTATAGATGTCATGCATACCGAAAAGAATGTTTTCGAGAACTTGTTTTACATCGTGTTAGATGCAAGTGGTAAAACTAAAGACAATGACAATGCTCGAAAAGATTTGGAGGCATTGAGCATTAGGCCAGAATTGTGGCTTCGCCCTAACACTACGAAACCTAAAGCTCCATTTAGTCTTACTAAGCAACAAGTTGAAGACGTCTGTAAGTGGGTTAGTGGGTTGAAGCTCCCAGGTGGATATGCGTCGAACATAACACGTTGTTGTAAGGTTGAGCAATTAAAAATTTCTGGATTCAAGAGTCACGATTGTCATGTATTCATGCAGAAGTTGATTCCAATTGCATTTCGTGAGATGTTATCCAGAAAAGTTATGGATGCATTGACCGAACTGTCAAATTTCTTTCGAGATATTTGCTTAACTATAATTAAGCACAGTGATGTCGAGCAGATGGAGAAGAATATTGTGCTTACCATGTGTAAGCTTGAAATGATCTTCGCTCCAGGATTTTTGACTCGATGGAACATCTGCCTATTCATCTGCCGTATGAACTCAAGCTTGGAGGACCGGTGCAATATCGGTGGATGTATCCTTTTGAGATGTAATATATAAACTGCTATATATTGCTCTATCCTGCTCATATTAATAATACTTCACTAAGTCTGTATATTATTTATCGTAGGTATATGTGCCGATTAAAACAAAAGGTCAAGAACAAAGCTCGTGTAGAGGGTTCTATTGCTGAACGATATACAGAGGAAGAGCTTGTCAACTTCTGGTCATTGTATTTTGACGATGTTGTCTCAATGAAGCACAACCTTTTAGGAAGGAATGAGGTTGTTGGTCCAATGACTCATGCTGATGATGAGTTAGCTGTATTCACATATCTGGCTAAACCATTTGGTCCTAAGACTCTGACTTACTTAAGCGACAAAGAGTTGAAGATTTTATCTACATAGGTGCTTCTAAATATGCCCGAAGTATCATCATACATCATGTAAGTCTAAGCTTATTTTCTCCAGTTAGTACAATTTACAAGTGTATTCATCTCTATATATGTTAAAGACATTTTACTAATATCACAGTTCATTCGAAGAGGAAGTGTATGCTTCTAACCCAACTTTGACTGCAGCAGACTTGGAAACATTCACTAATGCTAATTTCCAACAATGGTTTAAGAAAAGGGTTGAAGTGGAGAGTATTTCTGAGCGTTTTATAGATGTCATCCAAGGACCTTACAAAGTTGTTAGTTCTTTTCCTGGTTGCATCGTGAATGGGTATAGATTTAGAGTCGATGACTTGCATGAACTCACATCAGTTGTGGTGTTAGGAAGCTGCTATCAAGATTCTGAATCCAATTACTATGGTCGTTTACAGGATGTAGTTGTGCTCAATTATCACGGTAGCAAAAAGGTAGTTACATTTAAGTGTAGCTGGTTTGATATTGAAAAGGGGGTTAAAGTTGATCGTAATAGAATCACAACCATGGATATCAAGTCGGTGTTAAATTCTGATGATGTGTACGTGTTAGCAAGTCAAGTGACTCAAGTGTATTACGCTCCTAATGTCGTAAATACTCGAAGCCCCTGGTACAAAGTAGTCACTACTAAAACACGCTCATTTAATGTTGATAACATATTTGGTATGGATGAGGCGTTGCAAGAAGATGTGAGCAACCCATTGTCTGTAGTGTTCAATGCTAAAGATGTGGTGAGTACTGATGTCATTGACGTACCTAGCGATGAGGATGTCGAGGCCACCGTATTCATGAATGATTATGTAGTCATTGAGGATGATAACGATGACGAAACTGATCTCGAAACTAAGGATGAGGAAGATACCAAATTCGAGAATAATATATACATTGATTCTGATGGGTTTGATGACGTGCGTAATTGAAAATGAGCTTTCATATTAGTCCTTACCACATATTGTTAAACCTTACATATTCGTAATCTACCAATTTTGTTATTGCAGTAGGATATTCATGGCTAGACATAGTGGTGGAGGTCACCGAGGTGGTGGGCGATCCGGTACTGGAGACGGTAGCCACGATGGAGGCTCTTCTTCGGGCGCGAGTAAGTTATCTTAACTAGGATTTAAATATATCTCAAGCTGCAATAATTACAATGATTATTGAAGTACTATGTTAAATACAATTATTACAGATGCACCTCGTCGACGACACCAAGGGACAAACCTCGGTATCTTTGGTCGTCCGCCGGCAGTGCCACTTACAATACCGATGGATGTCATTTCCCAGCAGTAGGTGTTAATATTTTCGATACTATTTCTATCAGTTATTGCAAAACACAATTCACATAACACATATTTTTATACTTTTTCTGTAGTATACTAGACCCGGTGGCTAAGCACACCCTACATGCGATTTGTTTGACGCATCTTCCGAGAGGGTGCATGCAGTTCAGTCAGTATACGCGGTACGATGCCACTTTTATGCAGACCGTCTTGCGGGAGTTCCACGTAAGTTAAGCATATTATCACCACATAGTTGTATTGGTCAATTCGTCAAATGTTCTTAATTTTAAATAATCTTCTTATTTTAGGTTTATTATCGATTTGACCCGAGCATCTCTCAGTCAGCTGGCGATGCTATGATTGAGCATCACGTCGCTGTGAATTACTCTAGATGGTTGTATGAGATGCGACAGAAGGCAGCCCGGGCAGTTGTGGACCAGCCCGGGACCACCATCAGAGATCATCAGCCCCGCATAGTCTCCAATTTAGCCTGGGAGGCTATGTGTGCTCACTGGGAGGCTGATAACTTCAAGAAAAAGTCTGAGCAGACGAAGAAGAACCGTGGTCAGCTCCGGATAGTACACACAACTGGTTCTCAGTCGTTCGAGGAGGCGAAGGCGGTAAGTGCGTTGTATTTAGTTATTTATGTGTTAAGTTTTCACACAAATACTTAAAACCTGTTTTATGATTGTTTGTATTAGGCATTGGGGAGTACCTTGGGCCGTGATCCTACCATTCTAGAGTTTTAGGATCGAGCCCACACGCCTAAGGACGAGCGTGCTTTGTCTCAGGCAGCTTTATCTATACGGGTAAAACTCATCTTACTATTTAGCTTTTAATGATATTTAATCGTAACTAAAATGATATAATTAACATACGTATACGGAATACATTACAGGACCGATTTTAGAGGCTTTGGGATGAGCGTATAGCTGAGCTGGAGACTATTAGGAGGGGTTCTGAGCCGTTAGATTTCGCCACCCCTCTTCCTGATATTGTATTAGATTGGGATGAGGAGCTGAGACTATGGGTCGCGTCTCAGGATCCCCCTACTAGCAGTACCGGCAGATATCGAGTGTTGAGTCTTCCGAGGATGCCCGCATATACACTTCCTGGAGGTAATATTTTTTAATGGTTCAAGAAATTATCCGAATTTATCACATTATATAAATTATTATTAGTAATCGAATTTGTATCTCTTTATAGGCTCCAGCCAGCGCCAGCGTCCGAGAGCACATGTCGGACCATCTCATACGGGCGTTGACTTGGATGACGATATCTTCCGGCGGCTGATAGGGGCTGTATCGGATAGGTTCCATACCGATCAGGTCTTTCGGCGTCAGCAGTTGCCTTCAAATTCTCATCTTCACCAGATTGCTTAGGATATTATAGCAGGGGCCTCTGCAGAGAGTACGGGATTACCACGGCAGCAGTTCGACGCTTGAAGAGCCGAGATGCTCCGGATGGTGATTACCCTCTTGGAGGAGGCTTTTCGTCCGACCCCACCTACTCAGGTATTCTTATTGTTTATGTTTTTCAATTAAGGCTAGTTTGTTAATTCTCACATATATATATGGACTAATGATTTATATTTTTAATTCTATCAACAGGGTGGCAATGGCGACCAGGTTGGCGATGATGAGCAGGAGCACGAGTCTGACATCCATGCACCAGAGCAGCGTCGTTCACCTCCGCCCGATGATGATCATACTTTTACTAGTTTATAGTTCATTTGTATATATTCATGTTATTGGTAGACCCTTTTGTATATATTGTATTGTCTAATTGCGTCTGTACAACTATTGTAAATTATATTGTTTAACATTTATGGTCAATTAATTATATTTGTAATTGGTTAGCTTATAATATGTTTTGGTGGATATTTGAATGTGAATGATAATGAGTTGAAGATTAAGTTTTAGTGCTACGTTGCATATTTGAATGTGAGATACAAGTTTATATTACTGTGTATTGGGTTGTGACAGGTTACAGGTACATTAATGGGTTTAAACACCTGGAAACTGAACTTTTAAAATCTGTATTTAAAAAAAAGGCTAGTTAATTCCGACGGAATAAGATAGTTGCGACGGAATTTCCCTCGAAAATAACAAATAAGTAATTTTTAATAAATACCGAAATATCCTAATTTCAGTCGAGCATACGTTATCTTCGACGTAAATTATCCTTCGTAAACACCCTATCTCCGACGTAAAGTCCGTCGAAGGTAATAATCAGCCAATTTTAATGTTTGATGGGTTATTCTATTTTTCAGTCGGGGATAAGGAATTCCGAGGGAATGTATCCGTCGAACTTAGTTACTCTTATATTCGACGAACAGTTTCGTCCTATATATTCGGTCGAAGATAGATAATGTTCGACGTACATCCGTCGGAGATACATTCGTCGAAGATATGTAATTTTTGACAGAATTCTTGACGGACGGTATTTTCGACGCGAATATTTACGACCGAATATCTGACGGATATTTTCGTCGATAATAACGTAATTTCGATTGAATAAGAGTAATTCCGACGGAAAAATCCATCGGACTTAAGTTTTTTTCTTGTAGTGTCAAATCCACACCATAATATTAAAAAAATATTTCGAGCAATTTAAATCTTTATTCATAAAATTTGGGGTCTAACACTATAAAACCCAGAATTTCTTATTTGGACAGGAACACAAACTCAATTTCTAACCCTAGCCGCATCCCACAAGTTCAACAGGTAAAATTGAGGAAAAAGTCAAATTTTGGGCCTTTCATCAACATTTTAATACATTAAACTCTTGGTAAGATTTCTACCATAGCTGAGAATATGTTTAATTTGATTTATGATGTCTTCTTCATTATCTAGTATGTAAATTCAAGATGAAAGTGTTAATGTTCAAGATTCGTTCAATTGTAATAAGATAATTCCTTATGTTGGTAAAAATTTTGCCACACTAGAAGATGTTGAAGATTTTTATAGAAGTTATGCAAAAAATAATTGTTTTGAAATTAAAATTAAGACGACTAGAAAACATGTGGGTTCGAATGATATATGTTCCAGGTTATATCAATGTCGAAAAGTCGAAAAACTAGAAAATAATATTCATCAGATTGATGATGATGACTGTGACGATAGTAAGGGAAAGAGGCAAAGAGACCATATAGGTTGTACTTTGTGTCAACATAATGTTTGTTGTCCATCGAAAAAAAGAAAATAATTGGGTGATTTCGACCTTGTAGTTGAATCATAATCATTAATTAGTCAGTCTGAATAAGATAATTCACATATATAAATATAACCCATGTTACAAGATAGTTACAAGATAATTAATTGAAACATTAAATAAATATGGGGGTCAATGCAAGTATGATGATGAATGTACTTAGTGAAATTAGTTCATGGGCAATGTAGGTTTAACGAATATCTGAAAATTTGTGAGAAATATAAAGCGTGATCCTGAAAATGACAATTTTATTAGGAGTATTATGTGGGCAGATTACCGATCTATTATTGCATATCAAAATTTTGGCGATGTAGTTACATTCGACACTAAGTATCGCACAAACAAGTATTCGATGCCATTTGCCCCTTTCACCTGCGTGAATCACAATTATCATTGTATATTGTTTGGATTTACCTTGTTAATAAAGTACAATGTAAAGCGCCTTATGAATGACATGAAGTTGCTGATTTTCGGCAATCACATGCAATGTTGTATAATCATCTGTGCACACTGTTGCAAAATATGGCCATTAGAGGGGCAAGTTCAATTCTAGTTGTGGATTTGATTGAAAGACAGATACCCCTAAACAGTCTATATTGAGATAGAAATCCTAATTCATACCGTCATAGAGGTTGAGACTGAGAAATGAAATTAGTCTATCCGTTATTGGATTTGATATGTTCATAAACAAAAGGATGTAAAAAAAGCACAACGAATCAAAAACGGGATTGAAGAAGTGGCGATGCAAAAACAATTGACAAAGTGTGAGTTATGACTAATCATGACAAGCGTTCGGATTGGAGGAACCATCACAAAAATAATGTATATATATATATATATATATATATATATATATATATATATATATATATATATATATATATATTTTAATCAATTGTAAGTTTTATTTTTATATGTTGGAGTTGAACAATGTATATATAATATATATGGATTGTTATTTATGAATTCATTTGAACAATTGATTTGAATTGTATTATAAGATGGATGAGAAGTGGAACACGTGTCTTTTAAGTTGATTTGGTTTGTTTATGAATTGATGTGTAAAATAATTGGGATATGAATAAACTTATTTTATACTAATATACTTTGGCCCAAATTTTCTGCATACTATATCCGCAGGAACTTCTTGTAGATAATATGCAGAAACTTTCGTCCAGAGTCTCTACATATTATCTGCAAGAAGTTTGTGCGGATAGTATGCAGAAACTTTCGGCCAAAGTGTCTTATAAAATAAGTTCAGCCAAACCTATATATTTAAACCATACTTTTAGCCACATCCCAAATGAATCAGTTATATTTATCAGTACATGTTGAACTCTAAAAAGACATTGTGCTCAACTCTAAAAAGACACTTAATATGAATAGGAGGAGGGAGTAAATACGAAGCAAACTATTACAACAAAAATAAGGAATGTCAACCAATACATTAAAATGTATACCATATTACACAATAAATCAAATTTAACATTCTCGATCGAGCACTAAACTTCCTAATCTCATGGAATATTCTATACCGAAAAGTCACCAACACGCTCATCGCTCCGATCCACGATCATGCAAAGGTCCATTAATTGGAGAAAACAGTCGACGTACTTTGCAACGTACGCGTAGACACTGCAATCATATGAATTAATTTCTTTGTTTCGACCGTTGCTTGCTTTTAAACATTCGACTTTGATGCTTTCTTTGGCCACTTAATTATTCTCAGGCTTAACAACACGAAGCATGTTTGGGACAAACTCAGTCTACAAATACAAAAATACGGAGTATAGATTATGAACATGCATACAATAAAATCTAAAGATTTAACTACATAAAAGTATTAGGAAGATGCATACCATAATTTCTACAAAAATGTTTGTACAATCAAAAGGATTTTCTAGGTTTTTATTTGGAATATGAATAATATGAAGTGCCTATTATCCAAGATATATAATGGCGGGGGAAAATGCATAGTCCGTATTGACTATATTTGGACCCCGGCGCCCGGCCGCTCTCGCTGAGAAACCCTTATCAACCAATCCGGCACACGATATGACTTTTTTTGTTGAGCTGAAAGTGCTCGATAGTTATCCAGATGTTGGTGTGCCGGCCACGGCCAGTAGCATAAAAAAGCAAGGCATGGAAAAAATTCAGCAAATCTTTGAATACCATTCGCTCTCATCTCTATTCCTCTTACTCGTAGAATTGACTAATAACTATCAAGCACGTGATCTTCAGGTTGTAAACATGTCAAATGTTTACGTTGCAAGTAGTTCTTCGAATGCTCGATCGAGTCGGAATTATCTGGGATTCCAACTATCTGCATGCCCACCAGTGTTGGTATAAGTTATAACCACTGAACTTTCTGTTGCTTTAATGGCTTATATATTGAACCCTTTGACGTTGCACCATCATTGCGTTTCTACTTTATTTTTCTGCCCTGCTTAAACTTGTAGCATCGTAGTTGTGTTTCATTGGGAGTTTATCCCTCAAGCTCATTTTTGGTTCTGAATCCTCATAATCTTGAGAAAGTGGAGGTTGGGAGCCTTGAAGTGCAAGAACTGTCTGAGAAGATGGATCGGGTTCTGGGTTATTAATTTTCACGCCTTTGAAATCAACCATAAAATTATCTTTTTCGTTTTTTCATGTTTCATGCATGGTTCGAAATTCAGGTGGCTGAGCAGCAGTAAAGAACTTCTGAAATATATATGGAGTCGATCGACACTTTCAAGCTGAAATTAAAACCAATATATATATATATATATATATATATATATATCATCAATAAAACTCATTAAACTAAATATAAATTTAACAAATTAATCAAACAACAATAAAACTTACAAGATTAATCGGTGTCATTTGTGGATACCAAGCTTGAGGTGCATATCGTTCTACACGATGCAATTGAGGTCTATGAATACACAAA
Organism: Panax japonicus; assembly: GCA_020205505.1. Classification (NCBI taxonomy): domain Eukaryota; kingdom Viridiplantae; phylum Streptophyta; class Magnoliopsida; order Apiales; family Araliaceae; genus Panax; species Panax japonicus. Next base: position 58,452,656 of record CM035105.1, on the reverse strand, counting down.
CGTGTTATTTTCTTGTACCATTCCATGTACTCTTCAGTATAAATCCTCTCAAGTGCAAAATTTCTTGGCTTCGCAATATATGCCGCTCTCAATGTCGTCTCATAAGTCATTTTTTGTATCTTAGTGGCCCTTTAGAGCCACGTGATTCACGACAGGTTACGGAATTGACTGTAGCATACGAAACTACTGCATGACTCTACTGCGTGATTCACGACATGTGTCAAAGGAACTCTAGCTGATCTAGCTAATCTTTTCTCAAAAAATCCCAACCCAAACGGATTATCAAACTTATCATATGGTCTCCATTTGAAACTCCCCTTCTGACATTACTTCAAGCCCCCCTAGATAAAAATTTACATGGAGATGCATCTATCGTCTACAGAATAAGCCTATCATGTCTCCGCCCTAGAAATAAGAAGACCTGATTTCAGTCTCGATAATGGACGACCGAACCTAATCCTCTCGTAAGCCCAACAATGCAAAAGTGTCATATATGGTCTTCGAATTCTTTCAACTTGCCTTATGCAATGCTCTATAGAAATATGCTAACACGACTGCCCCCCAAATATACAGTTAAATATCTTCTGCCCGTTCCAATAACAGTAAGTATTTAGGATGAACATTGTTCTTATTTAAAGCAAAAAACAACAACACCGCGCCACAAACGATTTTGTATGTAACATGAGCTGATCGTATGTATAATCATTAGGTAACTGTCCAAATTTATCCCTCAACCATGTCAAACTAATTCCTCCCTGGTTGGCGTGGACTCCCTCTTCGTTGTCGCCATGTTGGCCATAGTGTTTTAGAAATAAAAATTTGGGATGGGTTAGATATCCACATGTTATTGGCTTTTCAATTACAGGAAGTCCTAAAATCAGAACTACATCTTCTAAAGTGATGGTCATTTCACTGCAATTAAAGTAAATGAATTAGTTTGACTCTTCCGCCGCTCAACAAGTGCATATACCAAACATGCGTCACTTGTAAGTGCAACAGAGGGAATTGAGAAAACATGAAAAACGTAGTTCTTAATATTTCTATTTGCCCATCATTTAAATTCCACTAACAATTTACTGCCACTTTCATAAGTAGATAAGGCATTCCTTTCCTATCACTGTAAAAAAACACAATAAATACAAAACAATATAACAATTTGCATTATGTATCGTCAATATTATTTAATCAATTAATTTTTAATTTATGATAAAAAATAAACCATAATTTCAATAAATACTTTATTATTCCATACATCTTCTGAAATGTGACTTTGTTGATTAAAAAGAACACTAAGGATCAAATGGGTCAGGATTAAAATCCATATTATCCTACATTTAACAACAAAAAAGGATCAAATGGGTCAGGATTAAAATCCATATTATCCTACATTTAACAACAAAATTACATCAAAACAAATAATTGAAAAACTAACACACGTTAACCTACATTAAAAAAATAAGAATTGTTTTTTACAAAACTATCTTATACAATGTAATGTTGGATTAATTTTCAATTAATCTTAATTGGGACCACAAGTGTATATTATTAATGTGTATTATCATGTATAAGTCTAAATTTAAGTGATTTAATTAAGTTTTAAGTAGGCTTAAGGGTATGTTTGTCATGGTATTAATGTGTAGAGATCGGATTTGTATTTTTAAATTGATGAGGGGCCAATTTAAAAATACTAAAAGAAAGTAACTGCCATTTAGCAGTTTCATCACACGGCAGTCTTCTTTATAAGGGGTCATGGTCCCCAATTGAGCGTAGGTTTTATTGTCTCTTCATTTGTTTTCTCTGTATCCCCATCAACAGAGAAATTCATTCTAAAATACGCATCAATTGGAAGATCTTAACCCGTTTGATCAAACAATATTATGGAATCTGGTACGCTTCCGTTTTGTTCTTTCTTCTTCAATTCTTTTGTTTCAACATGGGTTATATTTATTAACATGTTTAATTTTAGTAATTAATTTCTGCTTAATTAATTTCCATCAATTGGTAATTTCTGCTTAATTAATTTCCATCAATTGGTATCAGAGCCACCCATGTTTGATTCATAAAGAATATATGAAATTTTGGATTTTTTTTATATATATAAAAAAAAAAAATCGGAAACATAATACTCTATAAGACTTAAAAGATATAGAATTACTGAAATTGGAAAGTAAGTTTGCTCTTAGAATGTTAGTAATCCATCTTAAGCATATGAGTGTGACGTGATGTGCATTAAGTCTACTGAGAGGGGTCTGTTAAAAGGATAACTCTTGAAAATCTGATTTCCGTGATTTTCTAAAAAATATAATCATGAATGCCTAACCTGTAAGTAAAGTGTGGATTGACTTGTATTATTTCCCAGCCTCACTTGAATAAAAAAAATTATGATTAAATTCATGAGAATTTTTCACTATTTCTGGATATATATATATATATATATATATATATATATATATATATATATATATATATCGCAATATTAAGTATACTGGAATATATTATGTGATTTGTGCAAACTAAACATATATTATGTACCTTATATTCTGTGATAAATATGTTTATAAACATTATTACTTGACAACATGTACATAATATATTAAGTAGTTACTCCAATGTTTATAAATGTTTCAGTAATATATTAAATTTATTCATCGGTTATTTTCTGTGTTATGGTCGTTGGGGCCGTTGTTAGCAAATTAATGTTGCAACAAGAATGAATAAGAAGTCCAACATTATTATTCTACATTAATAGTGTATATATTTTTGATACTCTGTTTTTTGTATGGTACATGCAAATATTAACCGGATAAAACAAGATGTTACTAAAGTAACCTCTCTTGTCTAAATTGTTTTGTATGAATTGTTTAAATGTCCGTGTATGTGTAATTCAAGCAAATATTAATCGATTCAAAGATGGGTTCATATTTGATCGAATTTCATACATATTTGTGATTATAAACATGCGATACTTATCGATGTAACTTAAGATGAATAATGAATTCATGCAAACATGGATTTATTATTTAACATAATTATTGTCATTGTTTATATATTTTAACAAGAGTAACAATTACAATTAATATCACTGTCCAAAGACATGATATTAACGTTGTACTAGGTATCTTAAAATGTTATCATAAAAATTAATCAATTTAAAGATTGTTTATTTGGTTATTTAATGTGAACATAGTAGTTTATTAATTTATTTATTTTTATATTTGTTCTCTATTCAGCTTTAATGTCTACTACTGCTATATCTGCTAACATGAATAATGTTCCAATGTTAAATGGAACAAACTTTAAGGACTGGAAAGAGAACATATTAATTGTTATTGGCTGCATGGACATAGACTTGGCATTAAGAATGCCGAAACCGAATGACCTCACTGAAGAAAGTACTCCCGAGGAAATTGGGTACTTTGAAAAATGGGACCGTTCGAACAGGCTAAGTCTTATGATCATGAAGCGTGGTATTCCAGAAGCCTTTAGAGGTGCAATTACAAATGACAATATCACAGCCATTGAGTTTCTTTCAGAAATTCAGAACCGTTTTGTCAAAAACGATAAGGCTGAAACAAGCACGCTTTTAGCAAGCTTGATTTCAATGAAATACAAGGGCAAGGGTAATGTCAGGGAGTACATCATGGAGATGTCTCATCTTGCTTCAAAGCTTAAGGCACTAAAGCTTGATTTATCGGATGATATGCTTGTATATTTGATTCTAATTTCTCTTCCTGCACAATTCAGTCAATTTAAAGTTGGTTACAAGTTTTATGATCCCACTAATAAGTCAATTTTTGAGACGGGAACTGCAACATTTTTTGAGGATGTTGAGTTTGGGGGAAGAAATCAAATCAGGAACATTGTCTTTCAGGAGGAAGAAGGAGAAAACTCAATTCCTACTTCTATTTTTGACAATGTGCAAGTTTCTATACCTGTAACTCAACAACCTCAAGAATCTGATCAATTAAGGCGATCCACGAGAGAAAGAAAATTTGCAATTTCAAATGATTATATTGTATATCTTCAAGAACAGGAGGTAGAAAATGGAATGCCGGAAGATGATCCAATTAATTTCTGGCAAACCATGCAAAGTTCTAACTCTCAAAAATGGATTGAAGCCATGAATGAAGAGTACAAGTCTATGCAAGACAATAAAGTTTGGGAACTTGTTCCATTACCGTATGGTGCGAAACCCGTAGGTTGTAAATGGATATTTAAAACCAAAAGGGATTCAAATGGTAATGTGGAAAGGTATAAGGCACGTCTTGTGGCTAAAGGCTTTACTCAAAAGGAAGGAATTGACTTTAAAGAGACTTTCTCTCCAGTTTCTTCGAAAGACTCTTTTAGGACAATTATGGCGCTTGTTGCACATTTTGACCTTGAGTTACATCAAATGGATGTCAAAACAGCATTTCTCAATAGTGACATTGAAGAAACAATTTATATGGTGCAACCAGAAAACTTCGTGTCTGGAGACCCAAAGAATATGGTTTGCAAATTGACGAAATCCATCTATGGACTCAAACAGGCATCTCGTCAGTGGTACTTCAAATTTCATCAAGTCATTGTTTCATATGGTTTTGAAACAAACATTGTTGATAATTGTGTGTATCACAAATTCAGTGGGAGTAAACATATTTTCCTGGTTTTATATGTCGATGACATATTACTTGCCACAAATGACATAGACATGTTGCATGACACTAAGAAATTTCTATCAAAGAACTTTGAAATGAAAGATCTTGGTAATGCTTCTTTTGTGTTAGGGATTGAGATATACCGAGAACGTTCTCGGCATATATTGGGATTGTCACAAAGGAACTATATTGAGAAAGTTCTCAATAGGTTTAACATGCAAAATTGTAAATCAGGTAAAACCCCAGTCGCTAAAGGAGACAAGTTTAGTCTCAGTCAATGCCCGAAGAATAGCATTGAAATTAAAGAAATGCAAAAGATTCCCTATGCATCGGCTGTAGGGAGTCTAATGTATGCTCAAGTATGTACGCGTCCGGATATTGCGTTCATAGTTGGCATGTTAGGCAGATATTTAAGTAATCCTGGCATGGATCATTGGAAAGCAGTCAAACGGGTTATGAGGTATTTACAGAGAACAAAGGATTATATACTCATTTATAAGAGATCGGATCGGTTAGAGATCATTGGGTATTCCGATTCTGATTTTGCTGGGTGTCAAGATAGCTGGAGATCCACTTCAGGCTATGTTTACTTATTGTCTGGTGGAGCGATTTCATGGAGGTCTGCAAAACAGACGCTCGTTGCATCGTCTACCATGGCTGCAGAGTTTGTAGCATGTTATGAGGCATCAAATCATGGAATATGGTTGCGAAATTTTGTCACTGGACTGCAAATTTTGGAAGGTGTTGAAAGACCATTAAAATTATATTGTGATAATAAATCAGCGGTATTATATTCCAATAACAACAGAAGCTCGACAAAGTCAAAGCACATTGAAATCAAGTTTCTCGTTGTGCAAGAAAGAGTGCAGAATGGACAGATTTCTATAGAGCATATTGGGACAAACTCCATGATAGCGGATCCGCTCACAAAAGGATTATCACCAAAATGTCTTTCACTAGCACACTGCTCATATGGGTGTTATTCTATTTGAAGATACTTTAGTTTAGTGGGAGTTTGTATTTGGATTATTACTCTATGTTAAAACTACAGATTTTATTTATATATTTTCTGCAGAATTAAAATATTCAGTTTACTACACTCTATTAAGTATATTGAAGTATTGATCTCACTAAAGTAATTAAGTAGGACCAGTTGGAAATAGGCATGTGTAAATCACATTACATGTAATTTCTATGCTATGCATCCATGATTGATCTATGTTATTTAGTTATGTTAGCATACGAGACCATTGATAGGTCCAATTACGGCTATTGTAATGAAGACCGCTTTGATCCTATATTAATGTAGCTAATAGACGAGATTGTTTGGAAACCCTTTAGAACATGAAAACAAATTTCAGGAGCTCACTAAAGTTAAACACATTTCTTAGAATACATATGTGGTCCAGTGGGAGATTGTTGGATTAATTTTCAATTAATCTTAATTGGGACCACACATGTATATTATTAATGTGTATTATCATGTATAAGTCTAAATTTAAGTGATTTAATTAAGTTTTAAGTAAGCTTAAGGGTATGTTTGTCATGGTATTAATGTGTAGAGATCGGATTTGTATTTTTAAATTGATGAGGGGCCAATTTAAAAATACTAAAAGAAAGTAACTGCCATTTAGCAGTTTCATCACACGGCAGTCTTCTTTATAAGGGGTCATGGTCCCCAATTGAGCGTAGGTTTTATTGTCTCTTCATTTGTTTTCTCTGTATCCCCATCAACAGAGAAATTCATTCTAAAATACGCATCAATTGGAAGATCTTAACCCGTTTGATCAAACAATATTATGGAATCTGGTACGCTTCCGTTTTGTTCTTTCTTCTTCAATTCTTTTGTTTCAACATGGGTTATATTTATTAACATGTTTAATTTTAGTAATTAATTTCTGCTTAATTAATTTCCATCAATTGGTAATTTCTGCTTAATTAATTTCCATCATGTAAATATAACAAGATTGTAGTAAAGCAAACACATATTAACCTACATAACCCACCAAAAATTGAAAAATTTATCAAACTTCCTTGTTGCAAGATTATACAAGTTAAAAATAGCAAGATTATTGCGAAACTAATGTATTTTCAACCCCCTAACTTCCTCAAAACTTATAAGATTCTTCAAGATCGCGAGTTTAGAATGCAAGATTCTTTAATTTATCTTCAACTAGAGCGACTTCGACTTAGGTTAGGGTTGATTTGCAACTAAATTTCCCCAATTCGATTTGTTGGGTTTTATATGGGGAACTAAATATCCACTAGAATTTCTTGCGGATAGTTTACAAAAAGTTTTTTGTAAAATATGCGCAAGAAATCCTAGCTAATAGTACAAAAAATCCTAAAAGGTCAATTCAAAATGAAGGGCAAATAAGGAATTTCAAGTCTAATTACTATTCACAAGAATTTCTTGTAGATAGTAAATACAATCCTCGACCGAATGCGGTCGCTGATATTAGTCGCAGGTAATCTGGTCGCTGGATGGACATCACCGACCCGTAATAGCGACCGCTTTATTAGTTACCGCAATCAGCGACCGTGTCGGTCGCTATTCTGACTTATGCTGAGTCAGTTGTCAGGTGTGACGTGACACACGTGGCAGCGACCGGTAATAGCTACCGCAGCGGTCGCTAGATTCTAAGAAGGTAACGCGATCGCTGATAAAAAAAATTGATAAGCTTAAGCTACCATCAAACTCGACACGAGTCAACTCGTTTAGACTCGTAACAATACCAAACAAGCCTTACAAATTTACCATAGTATTTTTAGGCCTAGAGATTATAGAGTAACAAATATACTACAATCCATCGTAGCCCACAAAACTATATAAACCCAAACGAACTCTTCTGAAAACCCTATCTCTTTCCCTGTTCCACCAAACAACCAGCCATGGCAGGAGGCAAAATCAAGAGAGAGAAATCATCGTCGTCGAGAAATCAACCCTACCAGGGCGGCATACAGTTTCACAAATCGAAGGGACAGCATATTCTCAAAAACCCAAGTATCATCGATTCCATTGTCAAAAAATCCGGCATTAAGAGGACCGATATAATCCTCGAAATAGGACCCGGTACCGGTAATCTCACCAAGAAGATACTTGAAGCCGGAAAATCGGTCATTGCTGTTGAGATTGATCCTCGTATGGTCCTCGAATTGCAGCGCCGCTTTCAAGACACCCAGTTCTCTAATCGCCTTTCGGTATATATACTAGTGTCTATATATATATATATATATATATATATATATATATATATATATATATATATATATATATATAGGGAGCCCTTTCAATAGCAACCGGTTGCTGTGAGTACTGTGCAACACCCTCTTTTTGTACCGTTGATAAACTTATTGGAAGGCTGAGATGAAACATAAATATATCCCAGCCTGCACAACTTGTACCGACTTTTATTTTAATATGAGGACCCCACCATAGTCAACATGTTGTCAGTTTATTGAAATAAAATGAATTTTTAATATTAAATAATGCCCGACCGGCACAGCTTGTACCGGCTGTGCCTTTTTTATAAAATACTCCAAGCCGCTACAAGTTCTTACGGCTATAAAAAAAAAAAAATCAAAACCGGGACAAGTTCTAACGGCTTGTCCTTTGTTGGTATAAAATTTTTTGCTATTTTGTTTATTTTATATGTTTGTTGCTATTTTGTTTATTTTATTATTTGTTGCTATTTTGTTTATTTTATTGTTTGTTGCTATCTTTATATAAAAATATCAAATATTTTATAACCTATTTTATATCCTATTATAAAATAACAAATAAATAATATAAAATATTTTATAAAAATAGTAAATAAAAAATTATAAAAATATTTGTTATTTTATAATAGGATATAAAATAGGATATTTTATAATTCTTTATATAAAATAGCATATATTTGACAGTAACATATATTTGTTATTTTATATCATATATTTGTTATTTTATAATAGGATATAAAATAGGTTATAAATATTTGTTATTTGTATATAAAGAATTATAAACAATAAAATAAATAAAATAGCAACAAAATAGCAAGGACAAGCCGGATGAGCTTGTCCCGGTTTGTATTTTTTTTTTTTTTACAGCCGTATGAGCTTGTCCCGGTTGGTATAAATTTTTTTTTTAACAGCCGTAAGAGTTTGAAGTGGTACATTTTTTTTTTATTTTTTCCGGCCGGTACAGGCTCATACGGCTGGTACCTTTTTTTAAATTTTTTTTTATTCTTTCCCGGCCGGTACAGGCTCATACGGCTTGTATTAAAAAAATAAAAAAAATTATGTTATTCAAGCAACTCGCTGCTAAACAGACTCGAACTCGCAACCTCAAACTCCAAACACACGTCATATGACCACCCGAGCACCACGGGCCTAGCTGTTAATTTCAGCCAAGGATATGTCTTTACATTAAAACTTCACCATCCCCCAAAAATCTATAATGTTGCATTATTATATTACGATTTATTATTATTAACAAGTCTATATAATACATATGGGGGGGGGGTTGATATTTAGAAATAAGTTAATATCTATATTTATTAAGCAATGATTATTAGTAATGATTTTATATATTAAGCAATGATTTTATTATTAAGAAATGATTTTATACATTAATAAAACTAGTGAAGTATAATAATAATGTGTTTATCGAATTTATAAAAGTAGTGAAATATTATTATTATAATAATAATAATGTGATTATCAATATTATAAGTACAGATTATACCAATACTAGCACTGCATAAATATGTCAAAAGAAATAGTACATATTACATGTTCATTTTTATAAAAAAAAACATAGAATGATTAATACAACCGACGCCTATTTTTTGGCTCAGGAATCCCTAGCACTCGATAGTGATTTCGCTTATCGTGGTCGGTTTCAAAGCCACAAATTGCACATTTTCGATGAGTTTTAGATGGAATGATTTTCTCGAGTGCACTCTTGAATCTAGATTGTTTTTTGAGGCCCTTTGTTTCAGAAATATTAGGCGGCAAAAACTCTTCTTCTTCTTCCACCTCTGCATCTTCATCGTCATTATCGTATCCCATATCATGATTTGGATCTCCAACTGTGCAATCAATGTCGTCATCTGCCAGTTCAGTAATATTCTCATCCGGATCATACCGGTCAACCAACTCTTTTCCTCGTGCATTCAGTTTAAGAACAGTTTTGTAACCTCGGACTGACAGTTTAAGAACAGTTTCAGTTAGCGAGCAAAGCGACTTGCTCAGTCCGAGGTTACAAAACTGTTCTTAAATTAAATGCACGAGGAAAAGAGTTGGTTGACCGGTATGATCCGGATGAGAATATTACTGAACTGGCAGATGACGACATTGATTGCACAGTTGGAGATCCAAATCATGATATGGGATACGATAATGACGATGAAGATGCAGAGGTGGAAGAAGAAGAAGAGTTTTTGCCGCCTAATATTTCTCAAACAAAGGGCCGCAAAAAACAATCTAGATTCAAGAGTGCACTCGAGAAAATCATTCCATCTAAAACTCATCGAAAATGTGCAATTTGTGGCTTTGAAACCGACCACGATAAGCGAAATCACTATCGAGTGCTAGGGATTCCTGAGCCAAAAAATAGGCGTCGGTTGTATTAATCATTCTATGTTTTTTTTATAAAAATGAACATGTAATATGTATTATTTCTTTTGATATATTTATGCAGTGCTAGTATTGGTATAATCTGTACTTATAATATTGATAATCACATTATTATTATTATAATAATAATATTTCACTACTTTTATAAATTCGATAAACACATTATTATTATACTTCACTAGTTTTATTAATGTATAAAATCATTTCTTAATAATAAAATCATTGCTTAATATATAAAATCATTACTAATAATCATTGCTTAATAAATATAGATATTAACTTATTTCTAAATATCAACCCCCCCCCCATATGTATTATATAGACTTGTTAATAATAATAAATCGTAATATAATAATAATGCAACAATATAGATTTTTGGGGGATGGTGAAGTTTTAATGTAAAGACATATCCTTGACTGAAATTAACAGCTAGGCCCGTGGTGCTCGGGTGGTCATATGACGTGTGTTTGGAGTTTGAGGTTGCGAGTTCGAGTCTGTTTAGCAGCGAGTTGCTTGAATAACATAATTTTTTTTATTTTTTTAACACAAGCCGTATGAGCCTGTACCGGCCAGGAAAGAATAAAAAAAAATTTTAAAAAGGTACCAGCCGTATGAGCCTGTACCGGCCGGAAAAAATTAAAAAAAATGTACCACTTCAAACTCTTACGGCTGTTAAAAAAAATTATACCAACCGGGACAAGCTCATACGGCTGTAAAAAAAATACAAACCGGGACAAGCTCATCCGGCTTGTCCTTGCTATTTTGTTGCTATTTTGTTTATTTTATTGTTTATAATTCTTTATATACAAATAGCAAATATTTATAACCTATTTTATATCCTATTATAAAATAACAAATATATGATATAAAATAACAAATATATGTTACTGTCAAATATATGCTATTTTATATAAAGAATTATAAAATATCCTATTTTATATCCTATTATAAAATAACAAATATTTTTATAATTCTTTATTTTCTATTTTTATAAAATATTTTATATTATTTATTTGTTATTTTATAATAGGATATAAAATAGGTTATAAAATATTTGCTATTTTTATATAAAGATAGCAACAAACAATAGAATAAACAAAATAGCAACAAATAATAAAATAAACAAAATAGCAACAAACATATAAAATAAACAAAATAGCAAAAAATTTTATACCAACAAAGGACAAGCCGTTAGAACTTGTCCCGGTTTTGATTTTTTTTTTTTTTACAGCCGTAAGAGCTTGTAGCGGCTGGGAGTATTTTATAAAAAAGGCACAGCAGGTACAAGCTGTGCCGGTCGGGCATTATTTAATATTAAAAATTCATTTTATTTCAAAAAACTGACAACATGTTGACTATGGTGGGGTCCTCATATTAAAATAAAAGCCAGTACAAGTTGTGCAGGCTGGGATATATTTATGTTTCATCTCAGCCTTCCAATAAGTTTATCAACGGTACAAAAAGAGGGTGTTGCACAGTACTCACAGCAACCGGTTGCTATGGAAGGGCTCCCATATATATATATATATATATATATATATATAATTTTCTTTTTCTTTTTAAATGGTGAAATTTGATTAAAGTTTAAATGGTGAAATTTTCTTTTGTGAAAGGTTTTGGCACAAATGGGTCTGGAGCAACAATTACTATTGTTAAGGCAATAATATAGCTACACCAAAACACTAGAAACACAATTAAACTTTTCATCCAATTTCCTCGAATAGACATTTAGGTACACCAAAACACTAGAAACACAATTATTTTGGGATAAATATTATTGGTTCTCTAATTGTAGCATTTTGTTACTAAATGTGTATTTTGGGAATTAGGTAGAAGGTGTAACAGAGGTGAGCCCATTTTATGATACTTAATGGTAGATTTGGGTGTGGTTTAGGATTTGTGAAGAAAATAATGATTTGACTAATTTGGACGTAGCATCCTGAATGCTGTGGGTTGTCTTGTAATTGAATTGTCCTATAGGTTATTTGATTAAATGTTGTGTCTTTTAATCTGTCATACTTGTGTCTTGATTGCACTTTGTGCCATTTGAGCTCCAATGCATGGAAGTAGAACTAACATTTTTAAAATTACATGTCTAATCTAGCAATTGCACCACATCTTTTGCCACTAGAAAATGTGTACATATTATATACACGCACAGAAAACTATTGCTCATAGATATCGTCACTGCATGGCATGACTGCATTGTCATTGTGCTAATTGTGAAGCAAGTCTATGGCAACGATTATTAACAATAATTGCAACTGAATATCTTTTGCAATGCTGATGCGTGTGTTGGAAATGAGATTTGAATGAGAAAATTGACTCGGGTCGGGTCGTGACGGGCGGGTTTGTGAAACTACGTCGTTTTGACGACGGTTACATGTAAACTTTTTCTATAAATAAATGGTGTGGGGAAAGTATTTCAGATATACAAAAATTTCCCTTCCATTTCTAGAAATTTTTTATGTCCCGTCCCGTTCTGAAAAACCCGTTCTAGAATTTCCGTTCTGCAATTTTCCCGTCCCGTTCTGCAGATAATCCCGTTCTGTTCCTTTCTATCCCGTCCCGTTCACTTCTGCATAATCCCGTTTTGTTCTACAGTCCCCGTTCTGCAGTGGATTTTTCCCGTTCCGTTTCTACATTAATTTTTACAGTAAGTTCTCATGCATGCATCATTCATGTTCATATAGTTTCAGTACATAACATAAATTTTGGTTCGATGAATTCTTAATTTTGTAATGCTACGAATTTAGAATTGAAATCCGTTTTATCTTGGGAAGCAATTATTCAATTAACCCTTAGCATCTGTGGGGGAATAAATTTGCTTTAAGGAGACTTTGTGAATTCAAAGGACTCGGATTTATATTTTTCATTTTTGTATAATTTATTTATATGCATTAATAAATAATACTATATATTACAGATAACAATCTTAAAGCAAATTTAATTTTCTGTAATTATAGTATTCTTTTATGTGAAGAAAATTGTTTTATAAAAATGCATTTGATTCATTGAATATGATGCATTTGATACTCAAAAGAAAATTCAAGTTAATATAAGTTAGTATAAGTTAGTACTGCAATTGATTCATTAACTTTCCTGCAAGTTAGTATACATATTACATATATATAGTACGAATATATATATATATATATATAAGTGCAGTAAATTTTATTGCATCTCCGGTTTTTGTTTTAAAAAGTTAATGAAGTACAATAAGTATTCTGCAAAAATGATTGCATCATCATTATATGTTATGCAAATTACTACACTGATATATATATATATATTATATATATATATATATATATATATATATTGTTTTTAATTATTTTCATGTTAACATAAGAAGCGGTACTTGTGTAAATTCCTTTGTTTTGAAAAAAAAATTAATAATAATAATAATAATTCTGAAATCAAGTCACCAAAGTAGAATTTTTACATGCTGCATATATGTTACAAGGATTACATGGATTGGAGTGAGTATTGTCAAAGGTTTATTCATATAGGTTAAGCAGAATGTATACTTATGAGTATTGTTATGAGTATTGCCATAAGTATTTTTAAATTAAATATGTTTTTGTTCATGCATTAATAGAGTTCCTGTAAATGAATGTTGGATTTATTTATAAAAGGTTACATGCATTTATAGAGTATGTGTATACCACCTGTTCACTTTTGTTTTCATGATTGCATCTCATAACCGAAAACATGTTAACTTAATTACCCTTTTGATATATATTATATCCTGCTTGGTAAATCACTTTGAAAAAAATTCCCGGGATTCCCGGGATTCCCGGGATTCCCGGGATTCCGTAAATTACTTTGGTTTTGGAAATTTTTTATTTTTACATCGGAAATCAAATTCGCAAAGTGTTGCCGAATCGTTACTTAGAAATATTAAGTATAAATTATTATGTGTATTCTGTTGTTTAATATGCACAGTGTTTTCACGAATAATACTACTCATATAGTATTATTCTAAATATATATAGTAATATATATAGTCTAAACATATATTAAGTTTAGTATTACTATTCTGTTATAGTATTCTATGTATACTATTCTGTTACAATTAGTATTCTACAAAATGATTGCATGATTGCATGTTACAGAAATATTATAACAAAATATTTGTTGTATGTCACTAAATAATATTCTGTTATTTTATTTAATTTGCATATGAATATATCTAATACATATTATTATGTTTAACAGTTTATATTACATGTTAATAAACTGCATGTTTATATGTTTATAAATATTGCATGTTATAATAGATATATAATTAATATTTTGTTTATATATATATTCTGTAATTGTAGTAGTATTTTATGTAAACAGAAAATTGTTTGCATATTAATAGATATTATTCTGTTTTTGTTTTTAAATTCATATAACAGTTTATTTTGATTGCTAAGATACATTATTGTGTTAATATATAAATATTCTGCAAAAACAAATTTGTAAACAAAATTTGTTACATCTTGTACAAACAGAAATTTATTTCTGTCTATTGACAATAATCTTTATTTGTATAACAGAAATGGCTTCTACAAGCACCATTCCTGCCGTGAGTATGTCTAATGGAGAAAAGCCTGAAAAGTTCAATGGAATTGATTTCAAGTGTTGGCAACAAAAAATGTTATTCTATCTCACAACATTGAATTTGGCTCGGTTTCTACAAGAGGATTGTCCTACACTTGTTGAAGGGGAAACTGACAAAGAGAAAGTGGCTGCTGTTGATGCATGGAAACATGCAGATTTTCTTTGCAGGAACTATGTGATGAATGGATTAGATAATACTTTGTATAATGTGTATTGTACAATCCAAACTGCAAAAGAATTGTGGAAATCTTTAGACAAGAAATATAAAACTGAAGATGCTGGCATGAAAAA